>JAOVVG010000037.1:10110280-10122362 GCA_028566375.1 Leptodoras nelsoni | reverse complement strand
ATCCCGCTTTTAGACAGATGGAGGCCTTAAGCCAAAGTCGGCACAAAGACCTATTTAACGTGTACGCTACTATAAATACGGTATATCTGCCTCCAGATTAACCATGCGGCTCTGAAAACACACATTTAAGATGCAATGATGCTGACAATGAAACCAAAAGGCTCCCCAGCATGAGCTGCCTGTCTTCCGTACTCCTTCCTTGTAGCCATATTGCACTTGAACCCGCAGTTATGTCAGGGTGTAAGTCATTGAAATATTTTCCTGTGGACTGGGGGTTTATTAAGTTTTATTACACTTCATTTCATTTCATTCTTTGCTAGCTGAGTTTATGGCATGGCTACAAAACACAATGAAGGCTAAATTCATCAGAATGCCAAGAAAGGTCAATGTTCAAGACAGTTTGGTAATTAACTCCTGACAAGAGGTAGCCTGAGATATCGGACAGTTACGTTTCAATCTAAAATCAAATCAGTAGTTACATCACTGTGAGCTTACCGCTGCCTTGCATGCCTGTGTGCCTTATTTAATGTTGTCTTTAATTCTCAGCATTCAATTAACACAAAATTCAGCACTCTTTCTCAAAGACTACATAATGAATTCTAAAAATCGGTATAAAAATAACCGGTTCATGAGTACATACTAATAAGTGTAATTATTTGTGTAGAGACAATAAGAACTTGTTACTTGTGTAGCTATAAAAGGTCTAAAATACAAAAAGCTTCTCAGTGTTCTGAGGTGAAAACAAAATCAGAATCCGTATAGTGTGTTATAATAGTGTATAGTACTGTATAATCTGTAAAACGTTTTTTTAAAGGGTAAAAAATATTTTCCCAAAGGAAGCAGTGTGAGGAAAATTTCTCATTTGGACAGTGACAAAAATCAGAATAAAATATGCAACTCGAATATGTGTCTGTCACAGCCGTCTGCTGCTCCTACCCTTCAGACCACAGGACGCTTCTTTTTTAATTGAGAGAAATGGGCCAGGCTTCGTCCTTGCACTGATTATAGAGGGTTGAATCAAATTACTGTGAAATACCGCTACAGATTGCCCTTGGTCCCGCAGCACTAGAAGAAATATTACGAATTGGAGACGGAGATGACTGGGAGAAGGCTTTCATCACCACCAACACTCACTATGAATATCTGGTCATGCTGTATGGCCTATCCTCGGCACCAGCTGTGTTCCAGAACCTACAGTGTTTCCGACATACCGGACAGGTGTAGTAGAAAGCCAAATGACGTCCGTCTGTAACTAAAGGATGGCAGACCACCATCGAGGAGCCACCCTGGAATTCCATCCAGGGGATTACAAGATCTTATCAATATTCCTGGATGCAAGAAGCTCAATCTTAGGTATGTAGGACCATATAAAGTGATAAAAAGCATTAACAATGTCACATATCCCTTAGAGCTAACACGTCGCTGTTCCTGGGCCTCCTCATTCCATGTCTCCAAACTCAAGCCCGTCTTCCTGGGTCTGCTCCATCAATCCGGCTCGGCTCAGCTCAGCAACCCCCTGAACCACTCATGCTACCCGCCCACAGGGTCAAGAAAATCCTCAGCTCCTGCCAACCACAAGGACAACTACATTACCTGATGGAATGGGAGGGGTATGGGCCAGAAGAAAACTCCAATCAAATATGACCTCCATCCTCTACTCCACCAGGAATTCCATACTCTCTATCCTGAACATCCCAGGCCAAGACCCAGGGGGCCAGCCATGAGGAAATCAGCTACTCCTAACCTTCAGACACAGGACGCTTACTTCCCTTCGCAGTCGTCTAACATGGCCACCACACATCACGACACTACTTCCCAGTTCTAACTCTCCTGAATATTAATGTGACACACCTGCTCCCAATCGCTGCCAATTATGCCACACTCTAAAAGGATTCCCACATACTCACTCACCTTGTTTGTCTCCTGTTTAGATATCCTTTTTCTGACCTTGCTAGTTTCCTGGTACATTCGTGTACATCCTGTTTGCTAATCAGCGTTGCCTGTTTTTTGACCTTGATTATTGGGTGAGAATATATATAGTGTTTTGGATTGGTAAATAAACTGTTTTATCTGTGATTGAATCCAATTTATGACAGTATTACAATGTAATATTACTTGTGTATAACGTAGGTATTACATTGCACCTACATAGCACCTATGTGAAATCATTTCTGGTTACGTTACTGATTTTTCCAAATCAAGGAATTAATAGTGAACACGCCCCATCATAAAAATAATATTCTGACACAACGGCCTGCAGCTAATATCAGTATATGAATAAAATTGAGTTATGCTTTAAAGAATAATCAGATTTAAGGGATAAGTGTTGAACATACAATACAATTCTGCATATTTTCCTGTTTGACAAAAATCCTAAATAATTCTATTAGATATTATTAGATATTAGATGTTTTTTTATATTATAAGATTATATGTTTAAAAGTTTTGAGGGTTTCACTTATATTTAACTGCGATGTTGCCATGATGGCACTTGGAAAAGTCCATGAATAGAACAGACTTAAGCTGCATTATACTAAATGATCTCTCGTCATGCCTGATATTACATTATAACATGGCCCTTTGATATCAATTCATCTGCTTCCTGTCCATCACCACAACCCTCCATTAACATTGTGATGAGAGAAGAAGCAAAATGCGTAGAGGAAAGAAAAGAAGAAGACAATAACAAGGAGAAAGTGTGTATATACCAGTTAATCTGTGCTTGCTGATTTAGTAGGCAGGCCATGCTTCTGCTTTTGATCCTGTTAAGCCTTTTTAATCACGTCAATAAAATCAATAGAACTCTGTCCACTGTTCAGGAGGCATCCTTGGATCCTCTCTGGAAAACCATGGTAATCCGTTTATGTCAATAAGCCCTGTTCTTTAAGGTAGGTTTTGCCGTTACTAGAAAAAAAAGGACAGATAATGCTTCTGGTAATTCTATCGGCGATTCTTGTCATTTTTAGAACAGTGCAGTGATTGATTTAATATATAGATAAGATCTACAGTGAACACATACTGACTGTTAGGTGATATTCAGCTAAAACAACATAAATAAGTACGGATAACAAATGCTTTCGAGTACAAGAGGCACTGTGTGACTACGAGCCACATGGCATAACTACCCTCAGTCCAGTTTTGCATTGTCATACTGTATCGTCTGACTTTTATAGTAAAGGATCAGGTCTGCTGTTTACATGCTAAGAGCTATAATACAGCCAAATATCAGAGGCGTCAAAATAAGATCATACGTGTCTTTAACACATTTTAACACTTTACCACCTGCAGTGTTAATTACATGTGCTCGTAATTAAGATGCTCAGTGTATCAGACGTTCTCTGACACTGTTCACATTCCCCAGCTGAGCTCCAACAGAACACAAAGCAGTGTCTTTAACGTCTTCAGATAGAGTTTGCGAACCCATAAAGACGATCCGACGAACCATTAAAACCATTAAAGAACTGTTTTTTAAGAGGGCATTTTCAGAGTTTGATCAGTTAAGAGGATATAATGCATCTAATGGCTTCAGCCTACACAACCGCCCATTAGTGTAGCATCGTAGTTTTATATTCATGCCTCAATTGCAGTTGAAGCAATTGCATATTTGTATCCAATATATATTTTAGTATATGTGGACACACCTGGAACTTCCCATCAAGCCCTGTAGTCTATGTTAAAGTCAGTATGGTAAAATGAGTAAGATTTGTCAGTAATGCATAACATAACATAATATAACATAAGTTGAGGTTGCATAGACCCCCTGTTTAGGAGAGGAGATTTCCTGTGTTTACAGGTAGACTGGTGGTTACTGGGATTCTGCAACCTTCAACTGGTTCAAGGAGATCAATAATAATAAAGCTTATGTTTACAACAACAACTATTCAGGCTACTCAGGCATTAAAGCATATACATAAAGCATTATATATGCTATGCATTAACCACACTATGAGACTGTAGTGCTCAGTAATGTCTCTTCTCGGCTCTACAAGCATCTCGTCGTTCCGATTAAAATCTGCCATTCTATAATCACGCGCTATCACTATAGCAACAGATTGACGTTCCAGACACTGTGACGTTCAACGTAACCGAAAACAGCAAAAGAAAACCTTAAATAAGCTCTTTCTCAAAAAAAATATATAAATATATATATTATTGATCAAAACAGAATCAGCATCGACTAACAGCAGGTGTGACTCTGGACTAAGCTACAATAATCCCCAGCCTGCGCACTGAACTAAACAGGTTATTTAAGCGGTGTTATAAAAATGCATTTTAATCCGTGCATTGAAATAGGTTGTTAAACAATAAACAACAAACAATAAACAGACTCACCGCTGATGATGCTGAGAAGCGCGCGCGTGTGTTTGTCTAGAGCTGTGCGCGCTCACAGACACATGAGCGTGCCCGGGACAGCGAGTGGGCGGGGCTGGGGCGGGAGCGCGCGGACACACAGGAGGCGTTTTGTTCAAAATCAAGATCAATTTAATGGCGACGATGTTACACGTTCATTTAAATCTCACTGCTTAATATGAGAGATGAGCTTAATTAAGCGAAGGCAAGCTCACAACAGATTTAGAAATGGGCCTGTGGGCGGGGCCTGAGAGTCAGGACAAACAAATCACACAAATATAGAATGTTAGTATAGTATAGTGCATACAGGCTTTCTCATCCTCAGAAACCCTTCACCTAGCATTACCCTGTCTATCTAAATCATGCCCTAGGGTGTTATTACTACAGTTATTACATTAGATATTACAGTGATATAAATTGAGGGATGTATTAGGACACAATCAGTTACTATAGGTTTCTTTGTTGATTATGCAACACATGTGGATGGATATGGATTACACAACACATTTGGATGTATCTGGTGCAACACATATACATGGATCTGTACAGGTTTTCATCTGTGTTGACCTCATTGTGGGTTGCCTTGTGAGTGTGGGTAAATCTCCAAGCAATCCCATAATTCTCAACGCCACCATGCCAGCAGTTTTAGTGTCTCAGAAACCGATCTTTGTTGCCTTGACTCAATGAAAATCTCCCTTTCATGGTCAATAACGTCAATCAGATTGACCTAAAATATTGGAGCAGCTGGTTTCTCGGTTGTCATCCAGATGATAAACTCTTAAACAAGCCTGCTGCTGGTAAAAAAAAAAAAATCCACATTGGAAAAAGATGAGTACCTCATTCTGCATCTCGTTCATCCACTTTGTCTGCTGGTCCTTCTTTTTGATTTAATGTGTAATCATATCCGAGAGCCCTGTTAGCGAAACCTCATGCCTTTTATCGATTGAGGAGGAGCCTGGAACCGAACACTTTCTCCTGCACTAATCAATACTTTATTATCAATACCCCAAAGTACTGAGCATTCACAAACATACGTACTACGTGATGATCGTGATTATATGACTATACTGTTATAGAGCTGTCGTTTGCTGTTCACCTTGACAGACCTTTACATTGTGTACCTCAAAGCATGTCATTATATTCTGCATCTATATTGCCAGCAGAAGGGTAGGGAGGGCAGTTCTGGGATTTTAATACATCCCATGTCTAGTGTAGCAGCTGCAGGGTGGGACTGTCTGACTCTATCCCACGTAACCAGACTCCGTCAGTGTATTATCTCAACCACATTTCTTGAACAGACAGACTAGTTATCATAACACCAGAATTCTTAGTGTCCTGGTTGTGATTAGGAAGTTCAGTTTTTCAGTTTCAATTGTAGTCATACAGTTATAAACATCAGAAATTGAACACATACCCAGAGTCAGGGGTTGTGTCTACAAATAAGCCTGAACATAAAAAAAAGATTAAAAAAAAAAAAAAAAGCATGGACAAGGATACAGCTTGTATTCTGTCTGACATTCTCAAGCACTTGCATGTGTTAGCGCACACCTAAAATGGTATTATTACAGGATTATAAATAGTATCCTGGACAAATCCCAGACAAGTGTTTGAACAGCAGACTCACTGCCACACCCAGTCTGTCAGACAAGCTGTATCCCTCAGTCGACTATGTCATCATCTAATCACATGACCAAGGGTTGTGCCTGCATTAGTCTGATATTACAATTTATCCTTATTATGTATTACTTTACATTTATTTTACAGAATGCTTCATTTTTATATACACTAAATCTCATATCTTCTCCAATCCTGGCATGCTCTGATCTTTAGGTGTAGTATCAGATATTTGTGCCCTTGACAGTCAGTAAGACAGTGTTTTCTGCACAATACAGCAAAGTCTCCAGTGGGCTAGCATTGTGAGCAGTATGATCTCAGGTTTCTGTGTGTGTGTGTGTGTGGCTGGTGGCGGATGATCAATGGCAGTCAGGTGACGCCACGGCCTTGTGCTGATTCTCTGTGTTCGTGTGAAAGCAGAAGAGATATACAGGACTGGGATCAATAATTTGCTCTGAATTATTGATGATCTCTTAAAACAGAGACACATGCCCCTTGCGCAGATTACAGCTCCATGGCTACACCGTGCCTGGTGTCTTTTTGCCTTGGGTGTTAATGCTAAGCCTAGGTAAGGTGAGATGTTTGCAGATTTGCATCCTGCCATATAGCTTCACTTTATTTACACCTCCACATACACCTTTTGTTATTGCACGCTTCTGAGGTGTAGACAGGAACTTAACATTTGGAAGATTTACATTACATTTACATCCCACCATTGCAGCAATAAATATTCCAGCTGTGCTCATTCATTTAGTGTCGCCTTTACAGGCTGGGGCCAAATATGTGGCTAAAAAATCCCTGTTCCTATATAAGAAAAAGTTTGTTAATTGCAAACCTGCCTAATATTCCAAAGACACTCCTGTAAGTTTTACGTATGTATCTGTAAGCTATAGTCATTCATTCTACCCTTTCTATCCTTGCCCAGTCCTTCTGCTGACTTTATTACCAGCAGACCACTCCCATACCGGCCCATACGACTGTTGTTCGTCAGCAAAAATGACCAAGGCGTTGGTCAATAACGTCAGCACTGTCACGGGACTGAGCGTTCCAATGAGCAATAGACACTAAGCTGTGTCAAGGTGCGCAGAGAATGTAATTACATGAACAGCAGTACATGCAACTAAGCCAGTGGTGATCATTCCAGCCTCTGCCTCTAATCCCAGGGGCGGCGATGAGATGTAGATGGTCTTCCAAAAGCCCTACTGCAAATGATGCTATTATGAGAAACTGAGCAGTCCTTAACATGCTGTATAAAGCATTTTCCTCTTCCACAAGGTCTGTAGAAGGGTTCAGCACACAGACACAATCAAGACACGCAAATATCCGGCAAAGGATAACAAGTAGAGAAATTCTGGAAAACCAGAAATAATTCCTATGCAAGACTTCACAAAAGGTTGACACCAGCACCCATTTTAAAACACTACAAAGGTTTACATACATTTGAATATTATTACGATATTGTCTGATTTTGGGATTCAGATCATTAAGAAGTGTTCCTCTAATGAATGAAAATGAATCTGGAAAGAGTTCAGGTAGACCAGATTTTCTTGTCCTATTGCACACACAGTTTTAAAAGTTACCGTATTATTTTGTATATGTGCACACACTCATTTTCTCTGATATTTTTTATTCACAGAATGGTGAGGCTACTGATTAATTTTGTCTTTTGTTCTATAACCATTCTGAAGTCGGAGCGCTTGATCGTTATTGGAGCTCTATCAGCCTGTCAGCAGAGCGTAACCCTCACTTCCTCTCTCCACACTGCTCTGTTGTATTCTGCTCCTAATGCCGAGACGCAGACACCGCTCCACCCTGGGAAGACACCGTCTCTTCTTCAGAACATCTGTTAGCGGTGGAGATTTATGAAAATGACAGGCTCGCATGTTAATAACGTTTGATCAATCCCAAGCCTGTGTTGTCTGTCTATTCGTGTTCAATAAGACGATATGAAATATATTTGGTATATATGAAGAGGTTTACGTTTAAATGTAATGTTGATTATATTTGAATTTAAAATATTAATACACAGAGGTATTGCTGTGTAGGAAAAGCTCTAAGAACCGGCTACGTTTGTCTCTGCTAGACAACTGTGATGACTTTGCATTCTACACAGCATGATTAGTATTCTGGGCACAGCATCAGGCGAGTCATAGTGAGCATACGCCAAGCTCCTGTTTCACCTTCCTCATCCAACCAAGGCAGGGCGATTTTTCTTAAAGTGCACCAGAGAGTCACTACAATCTCCAGATAGGGGGTGGGCAAACACACCCTGCCTGGATGTGATCTGATGAGAGGGCGGTGAGAGAGAGAGCAATGAGCCTCAGTGAAAAGAGGCAGGGTGTCGTCTCTATCCCTCTGACTTCCCAGTACTTTCCCATTCCCTGTGGACTCATGCTACAATAAAAGCCTGCTACATCCGTGATGTTTCTATTACTTAAGCTGAATGGCAGCATATGTCCCAGCTGCCAAAAATGTCAACTTAATAAAGCCTGTCTTTTCTGTTTGAGCTCCCATGGCTGTCTGTTAACTGATGCACGCAGGCCTGTCTGGAATTAAATATAGCTTTCTGTGTAAATAAAAGTGAACACATTATTATGCAGCTCATTTTCTAAATAATTCTAATGATGACTATAATTGCTCTGCCACTTGATCTACTCTACTAATGCACGGCTTTGTTATATAAATTATGTTGAAGCGGAGGTCAGAAACGATCTGTTCCAATCACAGCAATCCTGCCAAGAAAACGAACGCTCGTCTAATTACAGTTCTCACATTTTTAAGCATGCGCCATTTAGAAATCGTCTAGGATGTGCCAAATGTCCTCCTCTTTGCTGCTGTCTTCAAGAGAACTTTTGATGGTCATTAAATATTTTCATGTAAATGGACTTCATTTGAGAGCTTTATGATTCAGAGCCAGTAAGTGGCTCCAGGCAGAGCTTTAGTATAAATAGCAGGAGTTATTTGAGACACCGGCGAAGTTTGCAGTGATCGGTTTAGTTCTGTTACTGTCCAAGAAAATTAGAGCATCATGTTAAATTCAATAAACGGGATTAGATTAGATGTGATTTTGTCTCGAACCTTGCTCATGTTGTACAGACCCAATTTCCAGAAAAGGTATGGCATTTTCTTAAAATGCAATAAAGTCTGTAATTTGTGAATTCGGTTGTACCTTTATTTAACAGACAAAATGACAAAGAAAAGATTTTCAGTGTTCTCAGTGAACTGGAAGATCTGGAAGGTTCCACAAATACTGAAGTGAACTCAGTGGACTGAATATAAAAGGAGCATTAACCAAAGGCTTAGACTTTGCAAGCAAGGACGGGTCGTGGTTCAACACTTTGTGCCAAACTTCATGAAAGAATTGTCTTTCAGTTCAAACAAAATGTTTCTCAGTGCAAGATTGCAAAGGATTTAGGTTTTCACCATCTACAGTTTATAATATCATGAAAAAGACGATCCAGACTGTTACCAACAAAAGTGCAAAAACCAGTATCTGTGATGGCATTGGGTGATCTGCACCACAGGAAGAATGGGCAAAGATTCCACTTGCAAAACAGCAACAATTACTATCTTTAATTCCCAAACAATTAAAAACTATGATTAAAAGAATACATGATGTGACTCAGTGGTCAACACGCCTCTGTCCTAACTTTTTTGAGTGTGTTGCAGACATCAATTACTACATTTATTTACTCATTCATTCATTCATGTTCTTAACCACTTATTCCTTTTCAGAGTCACGGGAGAGCCGGTGCCTAGCCGGCAGCTTAGGGCGCAAGGCAGGAACAACCCTAGACAGGGCACCAATCCATCGTAGGGCACACACACACACTCACACATACACACACACACACTTTAGAGACACCAATCAACCTAACGTGCATATCTTTGGACTGTGGGAGGAAACCGAAGAACCCGGAGTAAACCCACGCGGACACGGGGAAGACTTTGCGCAGACAGCAACCCGAGCTCAGGAGAGCTGTGAGCTGTAACATGGCGATGCTATCCACTGTACCACTGTGCTGCCTCTTATACTCATTAAGACCTCTTAATGTTTATCACCACAGGCGGTCTGTCCAGAAAGAAATGAGAATGAACTTCCCACAGTCCATAGTGCTTACACATGGGGATGGTGGTTGGAGGTCAGTTAGAGTGGTATCTCAGATAAACGATAGGAGCTGCTGAAGTGCCTCGTCCCTGGAACAATGCAAGTGAGCAAATGTTTAACAAAAGAGCCCAATTTCCTGAACAGAGTCATCACAGGAGATGAATCATGGGGGTGCAAGGACGATCCTGAGACAAAAAGCGCTGAACAGCACATGACATCACCTCGCCAGAAGAAAGCTCGCATGAGCAAATAAAAAATCAAGTCACTGCTCATCATCTTATTTCATTCTCAAGGGATCATCTATAAAGAATTCATACCAGAAGACGAAGAGTAAAACATGTTTGAAAGGCCACTAGAGTAAAGATCATCCATAGAGCCGTGACCGAGACTCTGAATACCCGTGCAGC
Organism: Leptodoras nelsoni; assembly: GCA_028566375.1. Taxonomy (NCBI): domain Eukaryota; kingdom Metazoa; phylum Chordata; class Actinopteri; order Siluriformes; family Doradidae; genus Leptodoras; species Leptodoras nelsoni. Next base: position 10,111,883 of record JAOVVG010000037.1, on the reverse strand, counting down.
ACTGGCAGAGGAGTTGGTAGCATCAATTCTCATTACTTTCTGGACAGACCTTGTATATTGTCCTTCCTGATGGATCTTTTGAGATCAGGTTTGTAGCTCCAATTACATCTATAAACTCAGTGCCCTCTGAGTGGCCTGATCACAGTGAATGTTTCTGGTGCATTATGCCTCCTTATTTCTCCATCTCCTTCCCGTGAGCTGCTCATTCACTACCCACTTCGCTCAAATACCTTTCGCAGAGTCGAATTATCGAATGCAGCCTTTTTAAACGTCGCAAAGCGTTGCTATGACAGCTCGTACCTGTTACTCATAATCTGTTCACACTAATTCCTTTGAGACCACCCACACACTTAGAATTATGTTTTTTTTACAGCTATTGCTTGAAGCTGACACCTTATAATGTACTATGTATATTAAAACGCATTGTACGTGTTCCAAGACGTGTTTTTGATTTGTCGACTTTAAAAGACAGACAACTGAAAAAGAGCCCGGTCCCCGCTGTCTAAAACGGTACCTCCAGTGGCGAGTGTGATTGATTTCTCCTCAGTGTTCTTACAATCTCTACTACACATTGATGGAGCCTCACGTGGACTGCATTAATGCAGGGAAAGGAAAGGAGAGACAGGAAGAGAGAGTGTCAAGGTGGGATTGTAGTGGAAGCAGGCTACCGACGTTTTTATTTACGGGAAAAGAATTGGAGGTGGAAAGGATGCATAATTCATCAGCCAGGATGGAGGCGGTGTCAGCAGTCATGAGAGAGATTGATGGGAAGGCGTCATAAATATTACACAGGAAATATGAGTGTGCGAGGGGGCATACGTGCATGTGTGAAGATTGGTGTTGGTGTTGTTATGCCATACTGTGAAGAGTGGCAATGCTATACCATAATTCGGATTTTAAAGCCTCATATCTGCTGAGCTGATGGAGAAAGTGCTGAGAGCAGCATGGTGTTATTTGGTTCTGCAGCGTCAGGAATACATGCCCAGTAATTGGGTTAAAATCTCATGGTGACAGGTCAGCCTAAATATAGCACAGCCACAGAATAGAGAATACTAATGAAACTATTTTTAAGCTGTGCTCAAAGTGGAAAACAGAAAGTGTCATTAATGAAAAGAAGATGCGAAGCACCTCACAGACCTGGCTTGTAACTCACTCACAAACTCGCTCACTCTCTCACGTTTAGCACCCAGACATTCGTTTTCGGAAAAGGGCAGATGTATAAAGTATAAAATCACATCAAACATCATAATTAGCAACATCTCAATAATTTCAATGGCTTTGACTGTAGTGTAGTATCTGAGCTTTGTGTCCTTTAGATTTACGAGAGGGTCTTTAGGCTCTCTGGTTCTCTTAGATGGAGCTTTTCTGTTTTTCGAAGTCTGAGGTGTCTCTGGTGGCTAAGCAAAACCTTGTATGGTCATGCTTTCTTGAGTTTCTGAGGCCCCTGGTTTTGTGTTTTCTGAGTTTGGGACCTCTTGAGTACTCAAATGTAAGCCCTATATAGTTATGATTTTGAACAGAGGAGATGCATACAATACAGGCCAAAAGTTTGGACACACCTTCTCATTCAATGCGTTTTCTTTATTTTCATGACTATTTACAT
>JAOVVG010000037.1:10065272-10076479 GCA_028566375.1 Leptodoras nelsoni | reverse complement strand
CCTGCAAGAAGAATGGCTTAAAATCCCTCTGACCACTGTGCAGGACTTGTATATGTCATTCCCAAGACCAATTGACGTTGTATTGGCTGCAAAAGGAGGCCCTACACCATACTAATAAATTATAGTGGTCTAAAATGTGTAACAGGTGTTTCAGTTTCATTCATATATATATAATTCCTACAATATTAGGTATTGTTGACTTGAAATGAACTTGAAATGAACCTGACACCATGACCTTTGACATCATTCCCTTTGTCTTGGTTCGTAGATATTTCAGCAGAGGGGTTAGACCTGGTGGTGTCTGTGTCTCCGTGTCCTGCTGAGGTGCTGAAGTGTGTGAAGGCCACAAATACTCCAGTGGTGTCTCTGGAGTGGCTGGTTCAGTGTGTGATCTGCGGAGACCGTCTGGCCTACGACAGTGAGCCTGAATATCACCATGATTATTACTCTTCTTAGGCTCTGTCTCTTCTGTATTTTTTTTAACATCCTGTACTGTTTTAGCACCTGCCAGCTTATACTGTATATAGTTTTAAAACTGTTTTTGACATAATAAACTGCGTGTCTCCTTTTTTTCTTGGATTTATTTTTTATCATTTAGGTAACAGTATTTATAACACAACTTAAGTTACAGAAACGTCTTACACAGAATACAAATGACATGTTGCATCTTGCAGTGTGTCACCGGGGAGTATTTACACATTGGACGTCGAGGTTAATGCATCCTCCAGTTCTGTTTCAGAGCCCAAAACTGCCGGACAAAAAGAAATACAAGTATTACTATTGCTGCATTTAACAAACAATGTATGTGAGCTTCACTACATGTACCTTCCCAGTGTGCCTCCAGACTGGGTGTAGTATTTGTTGTAGTCCAGGCGCAGCAGTAGCTGAGCCAGATCCGAATTGATTTGGTGGTTACGCACACTGGAGAGGATCTTGAAGAGCAGGAACGACTGGCGGCTAAAACCCTGTTCGAGACGTGGAGAACGAGACGCTGAAATCTGTGAGTTCCTGTTTTACACAAGTGGCAATTTTTTTTTACATGGTACACAGTAGACACTCTCCAGCCAGCCCACACAAAAGCAAGCTTCCATTAAGCGTCCCTCACTGTCTCGAGGATTACAGACTTTCTTTGCTCTGCCTCTATTTATATTCATCCTATATTCACTAGAATGCAGAGCTGTTGCATGTCCCTCTGTAATTTGTGGATCAACAGGTTTTGCTTTCGAGATGCCTAGTGGTAGTGGCCTGGCAGTTCTCCAGAATAAACAAAAAAGCCTTGGAGTCAAGTTAAAAATGAGCAGCTTATTTAAAATCTCTTGCGCTTTTCATTGAACTCATTGTATTTTCATAATAAGTCTATAATACTGAGAAGTTGCAAATACATGGGCCATTTCCCAAAAATACTACCGTAATAACTATAAGGTGAACTTTTCAGCATATTAGGTCAACTCTTAACACGTACAGTAGACCGAGTGGACTGACCTTCACCATAATATCCAGCTGAGCCGATCCTCTCTCGTCTAGCGGCCCCAGGTTCTGACTCACCAGCAAGCAGAAATTGTGACAGAGATCCAGAATCTCATTCAAACAATGAAACACCTAGGAAAGTCAGTTTCAGGGATTTTATTTACTGCAAAGTATATGAATACAGATGAACTACCTAAATCAGCAGAATCAGGTCCAGACTTATATTCTTCACATTCGCAATGTTTCACTGTAGTTACTGAAGAAGAAGAATAATGAGTGAGAAGGTAATAATAAATCTGAGAGGCTTTTACAGACTTACTGGCTTGAGCAGGATGAAGGACTGGGCTAAGAGATTACTGAGGAAATGGTCGTGAGCCAGACGGATGCTCTCAAAGTCTCGTGTGGAGTTGATCTGCTGCAAAAGCTGCGAAAACTGTGACTCCAAGACATCCACCTGAATAGGAGATGAATAAATATTTATTGATAATTAGTGCTGAGAATCAGTTGCAAATTATATTTAAAAAAAAAAAAAAAAGGATTGACGTGGGTAACGCAGTACCTGTAGGTAATACTGCAAGTTATCTACAAGGAACGCCATGTGGTTGCGCAGCCTCCATTTGACTGCGTCGGTCTTGTTAGACTTTAAGTGTTTGCGCTGCATCTGCAGGGCCCAGCAGTGCTGCAGCTCTGACTGCACCCGCCGCACACTGAGCAGGTATCGAAACACTACGTTATACCTAAAGAGGAGCAGAAACACAATTAAACGTAAGGTCAACCGAATCGTACCAGGGCGTTCTATGTCAGACATATCACAGGTCACTCCTGGTCGTGAAGTCAGAGCTGAATCAGCTTTTCTTTGGGAAAAGAAATTCACCACACTGTGATGTGGTCTGGACAGAGTGAATCAATGCCATGTACTTTACGCATGTCAGCACGATTTACTTTTCCAGCACAGCAGGAGTGAAGAGAATGTGCAGGGGCCATTGCACTTTGTAGGCCAGTCCCAGTGCAGCCCAGCCTGTCGACGGAGGCTCTCGAGGAGAAGAATCCTGAGGAGGCGTGGTGCCTTCTCGAGCCCCAGATGCCTCTGTAAAACACAGACATAACGTTCAGATTAAAAGAATGCGCTTTAAACGGATCAGCTTTGGAGTTTTTCTACAGACGGGGTCAGATTGATTCAAATGAGCATGGTGTTACATTTTAGTCTACATAACAGTCTTGATCTTGTTTCATTATCACAAGTAATATATTTGGATTAACGTTGTATGGTATGATATTAAGTGTCATACTTGTGTAAAATGCAAGGTCGCTTGCATGACACAATGACATCATCAATTTAATATTACTCATATAAGTGCCATGCAAAGGGCTTTTGGGATACTGCAACAATTAAAGAACTCAACCCTCCATTTATACCTGAAATCATTTTATAATAAGACCATTACCTCCTCAAACGATTAAAGTGTTTTAATAAGCTTTAAGAATTCAATTCTGAACATTAGAAATCTGATAGCCACTACTAACCACTAGGTGGTGCTATACGCCTTTAACCAAACATCCACGGAAAAAACACGGCATTTCCAGTGGCCCGTACAACACGTTTTGCAAATACGTCTCTTAAATATATAATGGAGCTGCTCCTCAGCCAGCAGCTGTTCCAAGCTGACAATAAACAAAAACATTCAAAGGTGATGACTAGTACCTTTAGTGTCTTTCCCTTGATAGTCAATAGTGAGATGCAAGAGGGGTAACAGGTTGTCGTCATCAAGCAGAACTTTGTGAGCAGCTTGCTGAAAGGCCACATTCACATCTGGAAAAAAAATGTGTTGGAGTGATTATAACAGCAGAGACCGTTTCTAAATGATTACTACGAGATCTTTTTTGTGTCATAAATAACAATTATAAATCAAGTTGGGAGCACAATTTATGAGAGGTCCTGGCCTGCTGACATCATACACACCATGTTCCGTCACAGCAGAGGGTGGGGTCTTCAGCATGTGCTGGGCAAGGTCAATGAAGGCTTGATAGAGTTCACCACGTCCCAACAAATAAAAATCCTTTATGATCTACAGGGGGGAAAAATGATGTCACGATATTTAGACATTAAGACATTCCCATGACACACTTCATTACAGTATACAAGACTGAAGTTATAACATGACTATAACATATACAGTATAGCATGACTGTTTATAATATACCCTCCTCTTTACCTTGAGCTGACCCAAAAGATCAGATTCTTCCACCATCAAAGTCCAAAGATGCTATAAACCGAAAGAGAAGGTTACTAGGAGTTATTGTGTGCATTTAAAACAACAACACTGTGCCACATAACCAACCTCGGCAACTGTGCTTCGAATTCCATCGATTACATTCTCGAAGTCCACCAGGCTGAAAAGCGGCTGCTGTTTGAGTCTGTGGAGCTCCGCAGCAAACGTGTCCTCTTGGTGTTTCAGTATGGAACCTGAATTAGATTAAAGCAGATCAAGGATTATACCATTATATGGATTCAAATAGAACATCATGTATCTACTGTAGTCTTACCAGCTCTGGAGGGACTCTGGTTGTGGTTCTCAAACATTTGGACCGATTCCCCGACAAAGAGGATTTTTTCAGCCACTCGGACAGGAATGTATGAGGGAAGCATCTCGACCCGCAGTGAGAACTGCTGCAGGGACGGGGCGAGCATGTTCTCTTCTTCGATCAATCTCTGTAAAGGAAGAACATCAGAAAAGCTCAAAGCATCCTACAAGCCAGGAACATGCAAAATATTAGAAAAAATATATTTTTTAATGCTATTTGTATTTCATTAGGAAAAAGGATTTGGGCATTGATGTCATTTCTGGGCTGGCGCTCTGTTTACGTTCCCTGACATTTCAAAACAAGACACTTCACATAACAGTGTCGACAACAGGCATGGCTTTCAACAGAATGTTAGAAAAAGTAACAGGGCTCAGTTTTATGAGATCATTTATTCATTATAGATTAATATCTACGTAATTAAAAGAGTTTCTAATAATCTACCCACATATGAACCTGCTTGCTTTCCATGATTTTTCCTTGAAATTATAATGAGCTGTTAGATTAACCTGCACGCAGCTCATAGGCTTTTAAAATCCATGTGTTATGAATGAATCATGCCAGGAAAACAGATTTATGTCAGAAGTAGAAAGATTCAGCAATTCAAAACAGTGTACAGGTCTCATGATTTATCAAGCTACAAGCCATTGTGGATTTCTTTTTTCTCTTCCTGTCCATGCATCTGTGTGCTTTTCACAATTAGTAAACAAGGCGTGGCCTCTGTGTGTCAGTCACACTGAAGGAGGGATGACTTCTGTGCTGCTCAGGGCCAGTCAAGTAGGTGTGGCCTTGGTGCTGCTCAGGGCCAGTCAAGTAGGTGTGGCCTTGGTGCTGCTCAGGGCCAGGAAAGTTGTTATGGCCTTGGTGCTGCTTAGGTCCAGGAAAGTAGGCGTGGCCTTGGTGCTGCTCAGGGCCAGTAAAGTAGGCGTGGCCTTGGTGCTGCTCAGGGCCAGTAAAGTAGGCGTGGCCTTGGTGCTGCCTATGTCCAGTAAAGTAGGCGTGGCCTTGGTGCTGCCTATGTCCAGTAAAGTAGGCGTGGCCTTGGTGCTGCCTATGTCCAGTAAAGTAGGCGTGGCCTTGGTGCTGCTCAGAAACATTTGCTCCCAATTCCAGAGCTCTTTGTGGTGTCTATAGTAGTGATTCCCACAGTATCTGCTTATGTTGTGTTAAACCATCTCTTTCAAATATTGTACCATTTTATCACCAGCTTTCATATCATCAGCATTCATGTTATTCACATATTTAGATATGCATCGTGTCATTGTGGAGGCAAAGCTATACAGCCCTATTTAATTTAAAGTGAGGCAGAGCAATTTCTCACCAAGTCTTGCAGCTCTCTAAGTTGTTTCCCACTCAGACCTCCAATGCCAAGGTCTTCCTCCTCTTCCTCCTGCGCTGCTGCACCTCCTCCTGCGCTGGGGCCCTGCCTCACGAAGAACTCCTCACTCTGGTCCAAGAGCAGGCCATGCAGCATCCATGCAGCCAGCTGCTTATACATCACTCCATGGCACACTGCAAGAATCCTGCTCGAGCAAGACAACCCATTGAGTCAAACTAGAAACAACACACCTTTTTTGGCATCAATCATGCCACACAAAAACCAAGTGAGTTCAGAAGCCTCTAGACTGGTTTTACTCACGCCCAAATGTAATTACTGGGTTCCAATCTATGACTGAAGGCAGTGTGTAATGATATTTGATTGTGTACTTAAGCCACTCACTTTTCCAAAGCCATCCGAACTGGCGGCAGTCCTCCACAGCTGTGCTTGTAAACAGTCTCCAGAATCTGACAGCCATGGATCTGATCAGACCAAAGAAAAAGTTGTAGTTTATCATATTTCATTCACATTCTCTTGTAATTACTTATGTAGTGTGTGGAAAGCACAATGCCATGAACCTTTTGAGATTTGATGGTCTCCACAACAACCATTACAGAGGGGAACAGCAACTGAAACTGATTAGTAGGAAAGACCACAAAAAAAAGAGCATGTGATCAGTGTGATCGTCATTTCATTTAACAACTCTGAGTGAAGGGTTCAAATGGAATGTCCACTACCTGTTCCAGCTTGTAGTTTACATGGGAAATGGAGAGATGTGGATCCCCGAGAAACTGCAAAAATATTTAAAAGGATGGGATTTCAGTCTTACTCATAGATGTCATACTCATATTAAAGATGAATGACATTTGAACAGTATATAATATTTTCCTTTCAAATCATGTCACACCTCTTGTTCAAGATCGAGTAAAGCTTGTCTGTAAGGCTGCAACATGGAATGTAGGCCAGTGCAGAAAGCTCTTAGATATATCCCATGCAATCCACTTTGGCATGGCTGGCTCGAGTGGTGCTCCTGGATACAAAAGAGAGACAGAGAAATGGTTCTGTGTGGTCCTTTTAAACTAGACAGAAGCCATCAGATACTGATTACAAGTATCAGGCTTGAATGGCTATATATATTTTTTCCAATCCAGACATTATGACATTATGCTGTGTTAACTCATGTAACATGCTTCTGATGCTGTGCATAATTTAACAATAAGATGATTGAGTCCGTAAGAGGGTCAGATCAGTAGCAGGTACCTCTGATATCAGCATTGTATTAAAAAGGATCTTAAGCTGTAAGACTCTGATAATAAAAAGTGAGCCTACCTGCTGGTGGACATGACCCGTGTGTTGCTCTATGAACTCTGTGAACCGCACATAGTCTGTGCCCATCTTACACAGCCGGTTCAGGACACTGGTTTCACTGGGATGGAGGAAGGGAAGGTCCTGGGACACCTGCAACAAGCAACACAACTCCAAGTGACTTCATGTGGGACATATAGAGCGCTGTGTAAAGTGTAAGAAACTTTCAGTGGTGATCAATTGGGATTTATATAGGTAGCTAAAACATCACATCACAATTAACTACACCATGCTATTTGATTGCTATGAAATTATTATTCTGCAAAATATTACACCCCATGCGTGTAGATCAATGAATTAAAACTAGCATTACATTATACCTGTAAACCATTTCGTTTATTCCATGTAATTATGGTCCCAGGATACCCGCTTAAAGCCAGCAGCAACTCGTGGATCATCGTGACAGCAGCCTTTAGCGCAAAAGACTTCCTAACAACACAATATCCATCGAACCGCTAACGTCTTCCTATCATAAACACCGCCAAATATGCGACGCATTATGATGACGTCCTCGACATCCCTTACACTACATTCGCAGGCGCACTCGAATGACGTACACGGAAGTTGCTTTATTTTGTTGATGTTGCTAGCGGTACCTGACTAATGTTATCTGGTTATGTAGAATCGGTGAAAGAAACTTTTTAAAGGTTAGCATCGTATTAGCATCTTTTTTCGTGATTTATATCCTACTGCAAGCATTTAACTACTGTATATTAATTACATGATGCAAGTGATGACTATAGTGGTGGACGGCTAGCCAGGTCTTCAGTCCTGCTAATATGTTATAATGATAAACGTGGCTAACGATTTATTTCGATTGATATTTATACATAAGGGGATCGAGCTTGAATATATATTACGCGTTACTGTAGTAGCTAAATGGCACGTTAGCAGATTGCTATATTCTAGTAACATATTGGTAATATTACCTAACTACAGCTAACTAATTGCGTGTATTTTTGAGAGATAATCCGCCCAGCGCTAAACATGCTGGATAACTACTTAATTATTTAATTGAGAAGGGCAGTGAAAGTTAGTAGTTAAGGACAAATTAACCAAAAAAAGGTAATAATGTTAGTGGAACCGTGCGTTAAGACGTGTTTGTTTTGTAGTGTAATAGCTGCAATGACACAGAAGAACTAATCTCTTGTTTTTGATTGCTCAGTTGTCTTTTTCTAGTGATGGCAGAGGGGAGTGGACAGGATGTTGTTTCTGAGTACCTTCAGCAAAACCCTCATCTGGCACAGTGGGTGGAATCCTTAAGAGAGCTCTCAGAGACAAATAAGCACTGGTGTGCCAGGCGAGAGTTCGTTCTGCGCAATATGGAGGTGTTTCCTACCATCCAACCAGGGATCACAACTCCCAGTCTGGACAGGCTTCTTTCTCTGTCCAAGGTTTGGGCCAACCAGACGTTCCTAGGCTGTCGGTACGCGTTCTGTCCTGATTGATATGTTTAATCGCATACCTGTGGTTTTTTTCATAGCCGTGAGTCGATTTTGACTTCAATCTTGTGCTTTTATTGTAGCTATCCCCAACCTGTGATGGACAAGGTGAAAGAGATGTCAGAAGGGATCGGTGCGAACAAAGATCCTCTTCAAAAGACAAAAGATGAGCTCGTAGGAAAAGGAAAGAGGCCGTCTGCTTCAGGTGTGAGAATGCAGTAATCTTAGGGGTCATCCTCTCCAACTGTAGAGCAATTTGATTTGTTCACACATTTTCAAGAAACAATTTGAAGCATCGTCCATTATTTTAACCGGAGTCAATTTGGCCAGACTTTTAACATATGATTTAGTTTTATTAATACAGAAATGTCTGGAGTGGTGTAATGTAGAAAATATATAATAAATAAATAAATGGTAAATTAATATAGTCGAGTAATTATTTTGGCCACAAACAAACATGTACTCGCCTTTAGGTCACTACATCTTTACACCAATTTTGGATCTTTTAATTAAATTAAGATAATCACAACATTCAGAATCACTGATTATGAGTGCTTTTCACTTCTATTTCCACCTTATGTGCAGCCGTGGATGCTGAGAGCTGTGTTAAGAGAAACAAAACCGTTCCTAACGACTCTGACAGTAAAGGCGGAGAACAAAATGCGGATTGTCCGAACACTGCTGCTGTCAAATCGGGTCCCCTACCTGAGGCCCCTGCAGAATATCAGCCCTTCTTTAACCGCCTTTATAAAACAGTCGCCTGGAAACTGGTGTCTGCAGGAGGCTTTGGACCCAACCTGGATCACTTTGAGATCCTGCGCACCTGTGTGGAGTCGTGCAAGGCCAGTCTTAGTTGTGCATTTGTGCCTCTCAAAGACATTCCTGACCTGCCTGCCGGCTGCACCCAGAGAGAGGGCCAGGTGTGTGAACTGCGCTGCCAAACTGTCTACATGGGCACAGGATACGGCCGTGACGAACGTGCAGCGAGGGCCATGGCCTCAAAGGAGGCCCTTAAGGTATTTCAGGGCCGGAAGGTGACGGTGAAGATCTCCCGTCGGAGGTTCCACGGTCGGGATGTAGAGGATTTGGTTCTGTTAGACGAACAGCCAAGAAGCTCAATTTTGCCTCCTGCTCTTAGTTATCCTTTTTAAAGCTAATAAATGGCTGTCTCTTTGTGCCCTACAACCTCTAATTCTGTTTAACATTTCAGGTGCAGTTATAAGGTCATGTTGATGATGGCAGGCTCAGGGCTGTAGAGATCAACATTTATACACTAAAACATATGATGTGTTTTAACACTGGTCAGAAACTGGTACCAGTTCATTTTTGACAAGACGGTTTAGAATGCAGCCATACATGTATAGGCTTGTTTAAAGCCCCACTTTTGTAGAGAAGTTAGCTGGTTGTAAATTTCGAATTTTATGCTAACTTGACTATGGTTTGGTTTGTATATAAGCCAAAATTGAATTCATTATCAAACTGCACTTGGCATCTTTACATTCTAAAATCTCTCACATTTCAGTCTGAGATGTTTAAAATGGTTTCAGTCTCAGCACAGTAGTCTGTTCTTTTATGAAGAGTTTGTAAGGATCATCTCGATCGTTGATGTCTTCTTTATATGTTCATGTAAAACAAGTTTAAGGATTATTTCATTGCCTTTGTCTAAGTTTATGTGGTTTTGATGGATTAAGCCTGAATGTGTGATGGTTCTTCTTGGAGCAGCTGGTACTGAACTTTTGAATTTGACCTTAACTCTTGTTTCCTTGTTCCAGGTTCTGTGTTACTGAAACATTGGCTAAAGTACATTATTTCCCTGTTTTGGCAGCAGCTAAAACGGTCAAAGCCTGAGCTTTACTACATAGTTTTCTCATTTTAGTTCACCTTTTAAAAAGAAATAATAATCCTGGCAATTCATTAATCGATGCACTTTTTTTTATTAGATCTATCTGTTTTCACTTAGATATTTAAGTGTTAGAAGTAAGCATAAGTTGAAGGAAATATATTATTCTGCTCCCTGTAGTATTTTGGTTAAAGTCCAAGCAATTTGCTCACAAGTAAGCAAGAAGTATAAGTGAATTGAGAAATGTTCATGGCTTTCATTTTATTGAAACGATCCCCATTTAATACAAAGCTTTTCAATCAGAAACTCATGGTAGGTATTGTTTAGTAGTTCCTCTTGCTTAATAGCCGTTCTGTCTGTTTTTTGTTTTTATCAGAGTCAGAAATTGTGATGAAACTAATAAACTTGAATAAACTCCAGGAGTTCATGCACGTTTTGTCCTCAGCTCTTCTGTACTGTATGTAATGGCATCTATGATTTCTGTTGCTTTAATAATACCTCCTGTTCCACGACCATGAATTCTCATAGCAATGACATTCTCAGTAAGAAGTTTGAGTTCTTAGTCACGCCATGATTTATTAGTCACGCCCTTCATTAACAACCACCACAAGTGCACGCATAGCTTTAGGTCTAAAATGTTTCTTATGGGTTTAAATGAAGCCTGGTTTGTAGCTTGTGTGTACACGTAGCCCCCGGATCGCACTGGCATGTTGATGGCGTAAGAGACTAATACGAAGTGAAAGCTCACAGTCAGAAGCCTGAGTTGATGAGCAGCTGACGCAGTTTAGACGTAGGTGATGAAGGCTGGTTTTGTGCAGACCTCCATAAATGGGTAGCCTCAGAGGGACACTATATTTATGTGGGGACAGAATAAAAGTTATGTGCCCTCTCTTCTCCTCTCCTCTCCTCTTGGATTCACACTCATGAGTTAAGAAACTGTTAAAGCTTTCAGAAGCAAATCATTTATGGTGACTGGGCAAAAACAACTGGTCTCTACAAAGACCTAAGATTAAAGTATCAGATCTAGATGTAATGCATCAGTCATGAATCAAATGTCCTAGATATTTGCCCCTTTTCATGGTATGTTAGACAATGAAACTGAAACACCTGTCATTTTTGACCACAATAATTTATTAATATGGTGTAGGGCCTCCTTTTGCGGCCAATACAGCGTCAATTCGTCTTGGGAATGACA
>JAOVVG010000037.1:9681929-9696305 GCA_028566375.1 Leptodoras nelsoni | reverse complement strand
ATAGAATGCATTGAACATTGAACAAGCCATGCCATGACTCTCTCCAAGGACCTGCTGTGTCTGCTTCTGAAGTCAGACTGGTTCATTCATTCATTCAATTACCCAAGAATGTCTGACAGTAAAAAGCCCTATTGATCTGCAGGAGTGGCTGCAGAGGACAGCATCTCTGATAGAATGGCTATAACGCTATATCAATCATCCACCACATTTTGCTTCACAATCAATGCCTGACATGTTCTTTCCAATGCACTCTTGGACGTTAGAAAAAGTGTCATTTTGATTGGAAGGAAAAAGTCCACAAGAAGATGGCGACAGAAACCTTTATTGTATGGACCTTTGGATTGCTATTAAATGTTACTTGTCTTTTCAGGCATTATCCGGTTACTAGGTAGAACTTTCAGCGCCTTCACAAATGAATTTTTGGCTAAAAGAATCCATGACCACTGCAAAAATATATCCACTGATATGCATGCTGCGTTCAATAATCACACTTCGTCATTTTTATTTTCTGTCATGGTTTGTTTTTGTGGAATTTAATGCCATTCTTGAGCAATTTGTAATTAAACAGGTAATTTTCTTTTTCACTGGTTTTCTGTAGAGGACAAGAAGGCTAATTTGCAAACACAACATGCAATATAATCCCAAATTAATAAGTCACTGAATTCAAGGTCATAACTAATGTCACAACATGTGAATATACTGTGTTACTCAAAATGTAGAGAACGATTAACCTTCAACCACATCCGTATATCTAATCGAAGCTTCTATTTAAATAATCTATTTATCAATCTATTTATTTATTTTTTAACTGGAGGCAATGATATCATGTTAAATAATCGACTTCTCATAATGATGCGTTATTTTGTAACCATTCATTTATCCTCCTTTCATGCAAACGCATTCAAAATGAAAGTGATCAGACGCACAGCACAAAAATCTCATAAGCTGTTATTACCTCAACTAAATCATTCGGTCGCAGTTTGGAAAAGCATTCAGCTTTGTTTGCCCTACAACTATAAAAGGACAAACACCACACAAAAGCAAGTTCTCGGGAGACGTTGTGTTTGGACGGAACTGATGGCTCACACAGAGGTCTGGCTGACAGGCTGGCTGCCAAGATCTTTACTTAAATTAGGAGAGTGTGCTGCAGTCAAAAGAGAGGCTTTACGAGAGGAAGTCCGTACACCCGTACAAAGACTGAAATGGAAATATAAGCGCATTTTGTTTGCCTTTGAGTAGATGATAATAACCATAAAAGCCGGATTTGTACTGAATCATATACCAGTGTACACATGAATAACCATTATATTCACTATTTCAAGTGTTTAGCCTGAATCCTTTTCTTAATGCACCATTATTCAAATTGAGCTCTTATTCCAATGAAAGGAATTTGTGAATGGTGTTTAATTACAATTCCTTTTGAATCGAGTTTGATGGTCAGGTCAGTCCATTCTATCCAAATAAATTTAAATAAAGAATTATGCATTAAATACAGGGACGGAGATTATATAACCCTGCCACTCAACGCTGAAAAAATCAATACTTTACCTGGCTTTCAGAAGAGCTTTTCAGGCTGTTTATTTAGAAAAAAAAACATCTCTTACAAGTAATGTACATTCCCAATCCTCTGGAGCGCTGCTCCTGTAGGAGGACAACTTCTCTGCAGACCGGTTCAGCAAGAAGCCCAATCCCTCTGAGCCTAGAGCCAGGTATAATCCGTATAATCATCAGATTGTGCTAAACTAACTTGTGCTACCTCCATTATCATAATGACACATAAATAATCAGACAAAATGGTCACAATCAGGCTTTTTTTTTCCCTTGCAGGCTTTGGTTGTGTCAGGTGGTGTGGGTGGATTAGTCTGCAAGGAACAGTCTCAGGCTCCTAATGTTCCTGCTGATTACTTCCTAAAGCCTGGCCTTCTCAACATGCTGGAACCGTACAGAGTTCTGCAGAGCCTCAGGTGAGCGTGTAACCAGAAAGCAGCGCACATTCATTATGGTAGAAATCAACACAAATGGGAGACAGCCCCTCTCCATGGGCTCACAGGAATCTGGCTGGGATTTGATAACAGGAGGACCTGAAGTTGAATACGAAGTACTAATAGATCACCGTGGTTAGCTGAATCTGCTTTTTTGTTAATAGGTGAGCAGTGAGTGAAAAAACACATTAACAAACCCAAAACGCAACCGCAGATTCAAACTGCATCAACACATCAAATCAAAACACAAACAAAAGCCCTTATTGAACATCACAGGCTCATGGCTGATTGGCAAAAGGGTACATCAGCCTGAAAGGGCATTCATATCATGCAATTAGACATGCTGTTAATGACATTAAAATAAGCATGTGAATGCTGGAAACCTGCCTAAAAGAAGCTGGCTTATTCACAAGAAAGAATTACTCCTCAGTACAGGGCTTCAAAAAGACGGACCCGATTTCAAAGCACTATATTTCACCATGTCGGTTTAATGAGTTTTCGAGTTTTAGTAACCATTTTATAAAAGCTCTATGTACATGGTCACACTGTGCTCTTCCCTCTACATAAACAGCCTGCTTCCTCAAATTGTCGGTACCAACGCATAATGCTCTTTGGCATCGGGGATCAATGTCAAAACGTCGTTGAAATGTAACACTGCACCGCAATTACCGATTCAGTCTTGCTGAATTGCAGAACGCCAAACGCCTTGTGCTGCGGGCCGCCATCTTGTGACTGACTGAGGCTAGGGGCTGTTTGTGTGCTAGGAGAGGCATCTAGCACTAGCGGGAAACATTTTGAAACTCTCCTGCCCTTTCGAGTGGTAAGGGTTTCATTCATGGGAGGTTCCTGGTTCCTGGTTCCAATAGGGTCCATCTTTTTGAAACACCTTCTACAACAACATTAACACAAATAACTGTGTGTTTCACAAGTACCCTTAAATTGTTTTTCACTACACTGACATGATAACTGACATGACTGAAAAAAACAGACTTGCTTATACTAGATACTGTGTATGCCATGTCCAGTCAGCAATGTTACATGAGTACCCTTTTGAATCAGTGCTAATTTTCCTGAATTTGTGTCGTCTTTTTGGTTTGTTGTTACGTTTTCAAACTTGCTGTTGTGTACCGGATTCCTTTCTGAGTACCGTTTAAAACCTTTTACAAAAGTCAACATACCCTTCACGACGCACGCTTGCAAATGAGCATTTTAGGCACAGTTAGATAAAAAAATAATGATTTAGACATTGAATATTTTTTGCTCATGATGTTATGCTTCAAGTGTACAATCAAGTGTGCGATTTATTACTACCATGGCAATAATACTTAATATTTATGTGTGCTAGTATCCACTCTAATTTAGCTCTTAATCATATTCTGACTGCATGTTTATTGAATCTCCCTTTCATCTTCATTGGCTCAGCTGCTGCGCTCGTTCCATCGCAGAGTGCCTTTCGGCATGGAAATAAAACACAAAGCTCGTACGTCTCTATAATGAATTGATTCTTTAGTATATTAAATTAAGCAAATAAAGTTAGTGGAGCTTGCAGAACCTACAGCTAATGAAAATAGTCGACTATGTTTAATAATCAGAACGGGCCAAAGAAACCAGGCCTTCACAACACGATGCATTACAGTACGTACACATATTTTATGATGCCCGAAGATCCCGTTACTGGTCGGGTGCCACTGTTTAGCTGGTATAAGCATATCGAGTTCAATCAAAATGAATGATCTTTGATGTAATCTTTTATGCATAGTTTAAAAAAAGCCATCGGACGGACTTGCTGAGTGGCAGGTTTACAGACTGAGAATGGCTTTAGATATAGACATCAGTCACTGAGTTATGACACTGTGCAACATGCAGAGATCTTCTGCAGGAGCTGCTCAGTCAAGCGCGGGCGTAGGATGTGGAGCAGGCAGCTGTGCCACTGCATTCAGCATGTGCTCGACTCAGACTCAGGCACACACCGCTGAGAGAAATACAGGAGCTATGCATGAGAGTAATTTATTGCCCATGGGTTGGTGTGCCCCCATGTTTTGGAACTGTGTGAAACCCTTGTTAGTGAAAATACTGGTTCACTTTTAAACTGTCAGGATCAGTGCCAAAACTGCAACCCACAGCACTGCAGGTGAGGATAAAAACTGGATTAGTGAGCAATCAATCACGGTCTCACTGCTCTGTCCTGTACATCGCGCGCTGCAGCTGTAATGCCACTGGGAACAAAATTAAACGCGTGCACGTACGGCAATATGAAGCTGGTAAACACAGCCGCAGAAAGCCTTGCTCCTACAAATTAATGCCGGCGCTGTAGACATGCATTGGAATTTCTGTCAGGTTATTCTGAGCACAGAGGCGAGCACAAGACCCCATCAGATTTGCGGCTTCTGTAATGCTATTAGTCATCTTTGCAACAATGGACCTTAACACCATTGTAGCACATAATCTGTCCATGGGGAAGTGTTTCGTGTGCTGCTCTTCTACCACATCCCACAGAGAAAATCTATAACATAATGGGGAAAGAGCTTGAGGAGGAATACAATTACTAGACAAAAGCTCTTCAGTTGCTGCTTTGGCAGCCGTTCTTCCTGCTGGAAGTACACAGCTCGCGAGAACGCAATCTTGCATGTTCTTATTGTTGACTGGCGGAATTTTTAGCAAGGCATTCTCACCCTCTGTTATTTTGCTCTACGAGCCGACACAAAAGAGCTGAAAAACATTATTCTGCACCACAACAAATCACTTCACCCTAGAAAAGCGGCAACAAGCAGCCGAAAAAACATTTTCGCTTCTTTTTTCTGGTCACAAAGCCGAAACGCATTTAATCTATGGGAGCATCCAGGCGAGATAGGCTCTTCATCAAGACGATCTGAGTAAAGAGCGATCTCGCTGGCCTAGACCCTTCAGTTCACTCCAGTGTTCAGATGGAGAATGAGAGTGTCAGAATGCTGACTGGGCAAAAACACAACAGACAGCGAGGTCATAGGAAAACTCGCCACTGATTTAATAGTGGGATCCGAACCATGTCATGTACACCTAATCTGACATTTAAAGGATTAAATGTAGAGCATTTCGAAATCATATAAATGATATTTAACTATTTGATGGCTACATCATTTTGTAGCAAAGTGTAACGCTTCTCTGCATGCTTCATATGGAATGCAGAGAATCCTTCCAGTTTATGAATGCTTTCTTTGAATTCAACTGAGGTCAGAAAGACACCATTCATAAACCAGTTATCAAATCTGAACCAAGGGCATTTATATTCTAAGGTTGCTTTGTTGCAGACAAGGAATGGATCATTGATTATCACTTTCCCAACATGCACTGTGTTCTCAATCCTTGCAGAAGGACAGCAAGAATGCTGGGATAGAATCTTCCCAATGCACACTCTTAAGGACAGAGCTGTGCATATGCTTTAGCAGATTTTAAGTCCAGCACCTGCTCGGTACCCTCTGGATAAGATGGCGAGGGATGTCTCAGAGTAAATCCAGCCTAAATATTATGGTCCTCTTGAAAACTGTGTTGTGAGCTGCTGCTGGGAGGCCTTTGCCTTTCAGGTTGCTGTGTTTCTAATTCAGAGAACGGACCTCACATTGTGTCCAGACTGTTGCACAGCGGTGGTGACTCAGTGCTCTATATACATGTGTTACACCCCTACCATTTCTCTCTCCCTTTCTCTCTCCCTTTCTCTCTCTCTCTCTCTCTCTCACACACACACACACACACACACACACACACACAGAATAATTCATGCTTTTGCATTAGAGTCACTTTTAAACACTTGCAGTAGCAAATGGATACAGCATTTATGGTGTCAGTGCAAAATTGTATCCATTTTAAGAATCACAACGAACCACCAATCCTGATTCTTCTTTAAATTACTAGATGGTGCATCTTTTAGAAACTCCACAGACAGCCGATCATGGGGTGCTCTAGGAACTGCGCTATAGTATTATAGTGAACATGGAACAAGAGCCCTTTCTCTATACGCAGAGAAGAGTGAGAACGTTTCATCGTGCAAAGCTCACAAAGCTGCATTCTCTAACATCCACGCTCTCAGAGCCGCATTCTCCTCTCACACACACACACACCCTACAGATATAACCCATTTGGCCATCTGACCTCCTATTGCTTGGCAATTGCTTCTCGAGGTCAAATTCAGCAGAGCTCTTGTTCCTGAGCTTCTCTTTGCACCCCATCGAACGTTTTTAACCATTAACCCCCCCTCGACTTTATGAAAACGCTGTCTTGGTTATACCTAGGAGGTATATTTAACTCAGGATGCTGTGGAAAGTGCACAGTGCAGAGATGGAATGAAGAGTCAGATCACAGCATTAAAAGTCTGAGCACATCGAGCAAAGAGTCACATTCATTATTCATTAACTAAGTCACCGTGCATTGTAATTAAACGCAAAAACTAAAACGGAGATTCGACAGGGAGTCGACAACTCTGTTGAACTCCAGTCGGGGATAGGTTCCCTCATTATTCACAAACAAGACACACGATTTTGCACAGAATGTTGACTTCTGCAACGTGTGCACAGAGAGACAAAAATACCTGCAAAAAAAAACAACAACTAATTCTAAAAAAAAATAATAAATAAAAAAAATCAGTCAGCCTGTCCATATGCAGCTCAGAGCAAGTTAGGGTTTGCTCTGAAAACTTCATGTTGTGACATGCGGTTTTGTCTGAGATAATGAAGAGCACACTGCTAGCAGGCAGGAGGAGAATAGAGAGGAAAAGGGGGGAGGAGAGGAATGGAGTGACCCTCCTGCATGGGCACAAATGAGGGAGCCACAGCTTGCACGGCACTCATCCCCTGCATACAGATTGCATTACACAGCCAATCCTCTGAAAGAGCCTTTGCTGCTCAAATGCACTGACATGCTTCAGTGTGTAGAGGCAGCCAGCCTCATATTCAGCCAAGTAACCTCTTAAGGGCAATTAATACAAGGGACATTACTTTATTCATCAGACTCGATATAATACACAACATGTTAGCAAGTCTACTTGCTGTCATAATAGTAATAATAAGAATAATAATAATAAGTGTGACTTATACTGTACGCTGTTCTGTAATGATCACTGGATTAGGAACACCTGGATAACCACGGGTTGGTGCACCTTTTTGATTAATTACAGCATGCAGACCTGAGGGAACAGGCTCCACAAGGTGGCGAACATCCTCCATGCACAACTCGACCTATGCTCGCTGCAGCAGCTCCATTAATTGGTGGACATTTTGCTGGGAAGTGGGAGTGGACTGCACAGGCTGTTCCAACATATCCCAAACATGTTCAATGGGGTTGCAGTCAGGCAAGTTTGGGGCCTGAGGCAGTCTGGAGAATTCATTGTCTTGTTCCTCCAACCGTTCCTGAGTGATCCGAGCCTAGTGACATGGAGCATTGTCCTGTTGAAAAATTGCACTGTTGTCTGGAAAGACCTCCTGAATATATTGGTGCAGATGGTCAGCTAACAGGTCCCTGTAGCGTTCAACATTCATCATTGTGGTACAATAACTAACAGTCCTAAAGACCATCAAAGCACTACCACTGGCCTGTAGCACTCCAACATTGCAACCAGGAGATGTGGCTCCATGTGGTTTCTGCCAGACGCAGACCTGTCCATCAGCGTGTCTAAACAGGAAATGGGACTCGTCACTCCAAGGTCCTTTGGCGTATTTCTTTGGCCCTTGTGAGGCGTTGGTTGCAATGACGTGTGGTCAACAGCGGCACGTGTTGGTCTATGGCCGTTGTACCCCTGTTGTACCCGACGTACCCCATGTATGTTGCATGGTCATGGCCGAACTTGGTTGTGCTTGCCCACTGTTGTACTGGTGAGTGAGCTGTTCCACTATGGCACATCGTGGCTGCAATACCAGTCTCGACGTGCAATGCTTGCCTCTTGGTTCAACAACACGTGGCCGGCCGCTGTATGACCTTCAGCTGATTTGTTGATGGTTCCTTCACTCTTGATACACCTGTGATACCGCGGTATAGGAACAGCTGGAACAGCAGGAACAGCTGTCCATGGTCAAAGTCGCTCAAGTCACTCTGTTTACCCATTTCTGGTAAATGTTGCCTTCTGCTATGCAATGGACATATCAATATATGAGAGCTGATTTTAATATAACTACCACTTGGGGGCACTTAATCAGTGATCGTATGCCACCTGCCAGGTGTTCCTAATCCATTGATCGTTCAGTGTATAGTGCTTTTTACAAACGTCCAAGGTCGCTTTACAAATAAGAAACAGCAATAAGCCAGACAAAAATGAATCAACAGTGGTAGATGTTGAGTGAAAGTACTGAGAGAAAAGGTTTAACACTCATTCAGGTTAGTAATGGGTCATGTTTTATGATGTCCTGTGGAGAGGACAATATCAGATCCAACCTTCTGCATACAGACTCTTCAAGGCCTCCATTCATGATTTTAAACGAGAAAGCTCCCTAGTGATAGCAATCCATCTGATTGAGTGATGCACCCTATGGAGCAACGTATGGAATGCCCTCCTGCAGGCCCATGGATTATCTGACTGGACATTTAGCTCCCATTTTTCTGACCTTCGGATTATACGGTTCCATCTTGAGATATCAGGCATCATGTTTTGACATAGCAGCTGAAAGTGTAATACATTTATAGGTCCTACACCTCAATTGTGCTTTAAAATGCTGAGACATTTAGAAAGTCAATTTATGACCAGGTGTCAAATAAGACTTTATCATTCTGTAAGGCTGAATAGTGGCTGGTTTTATAAGGTTCTGTCTGCGTGGTTTTGATTAAAAGTCCCTCAGTGTCAACAGACAGATTTAAAACTATGCAGTCCCTAAGACTTTGTAGATTAAACCTTAACCACTCTTAACCATCATAAATTGGGCCAGTTAGTAGCCAGTTAAAGCTAGTTAGTTGCAGGTAATTACTTTGGTAGCTACCTCAGACAAAAAAAACATGTAGTGGAAGCTGGTAGATACTTAATACTTAACACTAGTCTTATTTAGCAAATTCAGCTGCTTTATTGGCTGACAGCTTTTAATGTTAATGAATGCTAAACCTTTCTACAGATGCTGATTGCTTCTTTTGTTGTACTATGTGGCTAGTAAATTTAGTTAATAATTTATATATTAGTAATAGTTAATAATAATTTCTACATCTGTGTTCCATAACCACAACAACTCAACTAACAGATTATCTCAAATCTCAACTACCAATGGTTTCTAGTCTCAACTACCAGTGCCAGGCCTTGGGTTGGAAAATGGTTTTGGGTGAAATAATTCACTCTTAGTACATATTGCCAAAATGAAAAACAGTGAAGACTACAGTGATGGTATTCAGTAATTGGTCGTTGGGAATACTGGTGATTGGTCATGGGGAACAATGGGGATAAGTGATTGGTCATTGAGTATAATGATGACCAGTCATTGGTCTTTGAGAAGAATAGTGAGGAGTGATTGGAACAATTAGGAACAATGGTGATCAGTGATTGGTTGTTGGGATAATGGTGATGAGTTATGGGTTGTTGGGAACAATGGTAGTCACTGGAAACTGGTTTTCAGTGATTGGTCACTGGCAAACAATAGTGCTCTGTGATTAGTCATTGGGAACATGGGCTTGTGCAGACAGAACACAGTCAGGCTTTACACACTGGTGGTGAGTCGAACCAAACCTTCTAGCTCAACTCATATAACCAGTATCGAGTTCATGACAGTTGCAAAGTCCTGCTCAAAAAGTCTTTGGATTTGTCACTAAGCTCCTTGTTGAATTAAAATGTCTAAAGGGGTCTAATGACAAAGTTGCTAAATTGAGAATATCATCTGGGAAACACCAATGTAACCTAGTGCACCCTACTGCAATCTCTTTGCTCCTCCCCTTCTACCATGTAGATCAAATACTGTCCAGGATTCCACACTTCATTTTCAGCCATTATGTTATATCATTGGGTATTAATACTAAAATACATTTGGTTTCCTTGTGTGACCTCTATAATTTCTGTATTTTGGAAGTATTCAATTTGAAACAGAACAAACTGAAGGCTCTTCTGGCACGGGGTGGATTTCGACTAAAATCACCCATATCTGTCACCTGTTCATCCTGGATCCTGATTGTTTGGCCGTTTTTTTAATATTAACCCAGACAGGAATAACACCAAATGAGAATATGTTCCTGTGAAGTTTACATGCTGAATATATTTTCCAGCAAAATGCCATACAGAACCTCATAAAGCTAAGATCACGTTGTGTGGAAATGAGGTGCTGCTGAAGTGCTGTCTGAGCTGGTCTATCCATCAAGCCTGGTGTCCAACATGTAAAAAAAAAAAAAGCATGAATTATAACACAAGCCTCAGCAACTAGGGTGTTCGTCTAAGCACCGAGCATTTACATTCATGTACAAGTGATGCACTAAAGGAGCCTGATATCATCTTGCATCACTAGTCTGGCGAACAAAACAGCATAAATGCATTCTGCCCGGTTTCCCTTGTCACCACCATGCTGCATCTATTCATTCCGTAGCTGATATTTTCCACACCTACACGTTGCTACGGGCTGCCTGCATTTTCTACAATTCAAAACAAATACATCTGAGTAGTCATTAGCCTTAATGACTGTATAATACAGACAATGCAGCATGGAGATGAAAAGGGGCAGTCCGTGATAACCATTACTTTCCTTGCCTGAGATGACAATAGAAGGGGTTGGGGCCTCAGAGCTATAATCTTACTGTGGCCATATAGTCTCCTCGGTCATTAGTATTGACTCGGTATGAAGCCAGGCCAATTGAAGCACTCAGCTGCTTGCAGGCTGCACAGATAAATTTTGTCTGTTCGGGACCTCGACGGGGGTTTCTGTGCATCATATCTATTCATCCTACTCACTTACACTCTGTATGTGCTAAAATACGGGATTTTTTTTTTTTGCTTTGCCATCAGCGTACAGGCCTAAGTGGTGCTGAAATAGTCATTCAAATTGCAAAGCGAAAGGCAGAAAAACAAGTCAATAACAATTTCAGTAAATAAACACCAACACACAAGACAGTTAACAGCTTAAAATAGTTGCCATATTAGCCGAATCTTGGTAAACCGTACGATTGTTTTAGACTGTCCGATTTCAGCAGTCTTTTAAAATCATGCTTCTCATCACACTAGTAACGATCAAATTCTATAACAGACTCTGCAATAACGTGATGATCTTCTAACAATAGACCCGTCAAAGAAGATTATGTTCTGTTTACGTCATCAGGGGTGTGACTTGGGCTTGTGCAGAAGAGTGGGTGCATAAAATCTTATAAGAATAAATTTTTCTGCCATGTGCATGTTCTATTTATGTTTTACCGATGCCATAATTTGAAAGTGACACATTTTTGTCAATGTGCTTGCACACAGCGAAATTGAACCTCTGCATTTAACCCATACGTGCAATGAGACACACTAGTGAATACACACTAGGGGGCAGTGCCCCCTACACACATGCCCGGAGCGGTGAGCAGCCCTAGCCACAGAGCCCGGGGAGCCATTGGGGATTAGGCACCTTGCTCAAGGGCACTTCAGCCACTGTCAGCTGCGGGAATACCGATCACAGGGCAAACACCCTAACCACAAGACCACGACTGCCCCGAAGTAGCTGACCTGTGTAGCTGACCTGTGAAGTTTTCTCGTCCTTTTGGCTGCCTTTAGATGAGCGTCATAGTTCAGAGCTCACACTCTGGGATGGGATTTTAATCCAAACCTGCCATGTCACTTGTCTTTTGTTGTACTGTATCATTATACATTCTAAGGCTGCCAATCTCTTTTTTTTTATTACATGCAGTTTTTGTCTACGATGGCAAAATTGGCCAAAGCATTTACAAACACGGCTTTAGTCAGCCTTGTAAGAAAAGACGCGTTGCACATCTTTGCTTACATTTTTCGAATGCTAAATGATGCATATCCGCCTCCGTCGTTTGCGGTGGAACAAATTCAACTCTGATTGTCTGCACCAGCACGGACTCCAGGCACCCTGTGGTATATGGGCCTCTAAAACATGGTTCCCTTTGACACCCTTCTGTTTCAGAATCCATGCCAACTGACCTGAGAAGCTTGAAAAAGCCACCTGCCCTCAGGTTTCGCCTCAAACTCAGAAATGTGCTGAGGGAGAAGGAAAAGACGTTCCATGGGGAAGATGTGAGAGAAGTGTTTCCAAAATAATGAACAACCCAGCTTTGTTAGGGAATCACTATGCCTATAAAAATATACTGCGTGCATGTGGCAAAATGAGCCTCCACAAGTAGATTCCAGGCTGCTTTCCATGCCTAATCTTTAGGAATGTTACAATGTACATAGTTGGAGCATTAACAGGATAGTGTTTACTGAAGCTTCCTATATTAACATCCAGCATCCAGCCTGTCATTTCCTGAGATGATATCGACTGGAGCTCTGATTAAATTGCAAGGGCAGTGTTTCCAAAAGCCACCGATATATTTATTACAGCCAGAACAGCCGGAGGCAGCAAAACATCCAATGCCATTTATTGTTTAAATGAGTCATTTGCTTAATAAGCTTCTCTGAGGCAGTGTGTCTGAATTCAGAAGCCTTTTAAACAGATGAACTTTCACCTCTGTGCGCCTGTACGCGTGTGCGTCTGCAGAATGCTCTGGACCTCCTCTGGAGTGCCATATGCCCCTCAGACAGGGTTTTCCAAAGCATCCACGCATGGAATCAGGCATCTGCTGCAGGATTTAAACTACTGCGGCCTGTTCAGCCTCTCACTCATCTGCTATAATTTGGGTGGCATCTGATTAGACCAAAGTCAGTATTTGATTTATGTAGGTCACCGTTTGCTTATTATACTTTACATAAGGTGAAATTTAGACATTTGTATCATTCATCTTTAATATTGAGTAATCCAAGAGGTGCAGTGAAGCAGCAGCCAATAATTTAGAGTATTAAGGCCGGTTCTATGAATGAGCTGTCATTTATTTGGAGTAAATTTAAAGATTTAAATTTTTATTGCCAATTTTATGAAATTGCATCTAAGAAAACATGGATTTAACCAATCCGAAAATGCCGTTAATCCATCTCAGGGAACAATATTAAATAGCGCAAGGATTATTTGCTGAAAATGGCTGCATTCTGCTCTTGCATGAATAACAGTTGACATTTCTTAACCTAGAATTTGCACATAAATAAAATGTGGCTGACTAGGATCCATGCTAACGGAATGATAACAATAAGGACATGTAACATAAGCATGGATGTCCTGGACATGTGACCTGTGGAATATTTCAAGTAGTTCCTAGGAGTGAATGTATTCAGGGTAGAATGTTGAGTGAATGCTGGGAGACACGACAATGTACAGGTTTCATAACCTATAATGAATGGAGTCATGCAAAGGAAGTTTCAAGCATGGGATGTTAAATGGGATTACACATGAATGCAAAAATAAAAAGAATTTGAACTATTCTAATGATAATATTTGAATGTAAAGCAGACGTAGCGGCCTGAGACGGGCACAAATGAAGAATGCTTTATCAGAAACATGTACACAGATCGTCACGAAGGACAATTTCTTTTTTCAAAATCTATATTTAACTTCATCTTTATTTATACATTTGGAATCATCTTTCGAACAGAAAGATAAATGAATATATATTTACTATCGACTCACAGAAGGACAGAAGCTAGACACAAACATAATATTAATTAGTGTAAAAGCATGGATCGTTACATTGACCCATGACCGAAAAGCATAAATACTGTCAGGGCATTCAGGTCACTGACTAACAAACTACTGTTATTTAGACAATTAACACCAAACAAACCTTCTTTATGTTGCCTTGCAAGCAAGTGCAAACCATTCACAGAAAGGCCCACAGTTTGGTGATTGGTTCATTGGTTCATCCTGTACAGCAGGTCCGAGTTAACCACACACACACACACACACACACACACACACACACACACACACACACACACACACACACGTGCATACACGCATGCCAAAATCAGCACCTCGTTCTATCCTGCTGAGTTTCTTCAGTAAAGCATCCTGGCAAACCTCAGCTATTAGCGTGACACATTTGGCTAAACAGTCGTTTTAAAGTGTAGAGGCTTATATTATATATAGCCGGATACTTTCTGAAGGCTTTTTTCCTGAAACAGACTACAGTAACGACAAATTCTATGCTGGTCGTTCTTCTTTGGTGTACAGTACAGTAGTGCAGTATAGATTTTTATACACATACAGTACAGGCCAAAGGTTTGGACATTCAATGCGTTTTCTTTATTTTCATGACTATTTACATTGTAGATTCTCACTGAAGGCATCAAAACTACAGGGAACTTTCATTAGACAATGAAACTGGAACACCTGTCATTTTAGTGTGGGAGGTTTCATGGCTAAATTGGACCAGCCTGGTGGCC
>JAOVVG010000037.1:9558443-9569054 GCA_028566375.1 Leptodoras nelsoni | reverse complement strand
AATCAACCTAACGTGCATGTCTTTGGACTGTGGGAGGAAACCGGAGTACCCGGAGTAAACCCACGTGGACACGGGGGAGGACATGCAGACTCCACACAGAAAGGACCCAGACCGCCCCAGCCGGGCATCGAACCCACAGACAAACTGTCAGAGAGACTAACCTGGGAACACCGGGTCACCAATCTATTGTAGGGTACAATACACACACACAGACATTCATACCTTGGGCCAATTTATCTTAACTAATCCACTAATGGCATGTTTCTGGCAGGTGTGAAATTACCGGACAACCTTGAGGACATCAACACATATGTTGAAGAATATGCAAAACTCCACACAGACCGTCACTGGACTGTCAAACCCACAATCCTGGAGCTCTGAGGTCGTACTGCTACCTGCTGAGTCACTGCCCCACCAAAATAAAACAACTCTAAAATATATTTGATGTGTTATTTTATTGAATTAGTAGCCATGGACTAATCACTAACAGCCAAGAAATAAAAGTAACTGTTATAAACATGATAGTCACTTATCTGGGCCTTTAAAAGAATTTTATGAAACTGGACCTTTACAATTTTTTACAATACATGAATTCCTTTGCTGCATATTGCTCACTTTTGCTAACTAACTGAATTGAAGTTACATAAAAGAAGACCAAGAAGTATTATTTTGTGTGAGGTGTTTAGGAGAAATGTGAAAGAAGCAGGTTTGGTCTAGGATTAAACTAAAATTGTTTGAGTAATAAAAAGCTGAAATTTTGAACATGCATTATTACATTACATTACATAGCATTTAGCTGATGCTGTTATCCAAAGCGACTTACAAGAGTAATTGAAGCACATAGATATATGGTACACATAACTGGGGCCAGAGGGAGGCCAAGAGTAGTTTAGAGAGAGTAGTTTATTCCGTCCTTGGAATAATGTTCAGTTATTGAGTTCTCAAAACTGTGAAATTCATCTTCCAGATGAATAAATATGACATTTAAACACATCTGTGTAGTGATTATTTGCTTCATTTAGTCTTTTCTGCTGGTAAGTTTTACTGTGTAGTGTATTCCACAAAATGCTGGACCGTCCCTGAACATGTGCACATGATGTTAATAGCTTGTTGGTTACACCTGTCTACCTTGTATTGTTTTTTCCCATTTAGAGACGGTTCACCATTTTTTTTAACCATCAACTAAATGCTCATGAATGAAATCCATTAAAACGCTTTGTAAATATCAATAAGGATTGAATCATTCATTCACGGGGGAGCCGGTGCCTAGTCGGCAGCATAGGGGACAAGGCAGGAACAACCCTAGACAGGACAGCAATCCATCGTATTAGGTATCTCAAATAAATCATGTTATTGTGTTATTCTGGTGGGTTATGACACATAATAACCAGGAATGTTTTTATTTCATTGAAACATCACAATGTTAATTGTACACACATTTATTCATCTACCGTGTGCTTTTATGCAACGTGAAAAAAAGACAATCCAAGAAATGTAGCTTTAAGTGTTCAACAATGGTTCTCTGGATTTATATTCATAATCATCAGTCAAAGATTTAACCAATGAGCCAGAGTCGTCCTGAATATTGTAGCTGTTATCAATGTGGTTTATGTGATTCTGTCTAAATCACTGTGTCTTACCGAGAACAGTGAGTGCTAGAAGCAAGTTCTTCATGAATTTCTTACAAAGACCTCCACATGCTGGCTCTGGAGGCAGAGCTGGAGCTTCAAAGTGACACTCATGCATTCGAACCTCTACTTGCTTCTCCATGCTGCTAGCACTGACAAAAGAGATGCAAAAACAGATTAAACTTATAAACAAGTCTTTGATATTTTACTATTGACTTCATAAACATTTAGTCTTAGTCTAGGATTTTAGACTGTGTCGTAGATATCATAGGTCCCACACTTGGCCAACTTAAAAAAACTTTTAATAAATTTCATTAAAAAAAATATTTCATTTTCATATTTTTGTATGAGATTGTAGAGTATTTTGGCAGAGATCTACATCAAGGTGCATGATAGCTCATAGTAGCCCAACAATTTACTAAGACTATGTTGTTTTTCCCCCTTTCCTTATTTCTTTAAATGCCTAGTTTCTGCTTTTTCATTAATAAACCATTGCTACCATTTGAATTCTTTATTATGTGTTTTGACTAGTATTTTAGGGGTTTTGTCTGGTATCTTAACTCTTCACTAGATGTTTTGTCTGGTATTTTAACTCTGTGCTTATTTATGTTTGTGCGACTTTAAACCTCACCTTTTAAATAGAAACAGCAAGGAACTCCCGAAAACACAAGATACTGCATGATAGAAACCATGTGACTGTTAACTGTTATCTTCCACCAGTCTTGGCATGTTCCATCAGCCCTACAGCTTCGCTAGTGTCTCCTAGATTTATCGTTTTTATGCACAGACATGAAAATTGGAGGAGTGTTCAGCCCTTTTTCTTTCAGAGCCTCACTGGGACTGAATTGTCTCTCTGTTGTCCCCTGAGCACCCTACTCTGTATCAGGGATTCCATGAAGGTTTTCCCCTGAAGGTTTTCCCCTGAAGGTTTTCTTCTGCGGTGCTGTGCTGTCAACTTGTGCTAGGACCACAGCCTGATAAAAGACATAAGTTCAGGTTTATATCATCAAGGCTAATTGGGGATAGCTGGAATGGGATGAAAAGTATGGTGCTGCAAGGGCATCCTACTTAGTTCAGGGGTATTCTATCCCCAGAGGAGTTCTCCAGTCCTCAGAAGGATACTAAAGCCACTGTAAAGATTTTTTTTCTTTTATAGGGGCAATTTGGCTTTGGTGCCCCAGGGGGACAACGTGTTGAACGGTGAGCATGTTTCATGCTGCTTTGCCTCCACCTGCAGTCTATTCTTCACACTTTAACTAGACCGAGACGTGGACATGATGCTGGTAGCCTGTTACAAGGATGTCCTGCTGGCAGGCTTGAGGGCAGACCTCTGAGGTACGTGATTCCCTTTTCTTTACTACAGTGTCAGACATGCCAGTGTGCAAGTCTTTTGATGACTCACTTGCATCTATGATCTCTCCATATTAAAAAAATTGCCTCTGCATTTACATTGTCTCTGATGACACTGCCACCTCTCAAGACTTTCCATTTATGGGCAGTGCTGCCTCCCTCGTGCCAATTCTTTAATGCTCTTTTGTTGAAGAGGCTTACAGGTTCTCATCACCTCATGCATGCACTACAGCACTGGTTTTCTGAGTGCCATTCTGCCTTGAGAAGCATGCCAGAGCAGGTTCTGTCACAGCTTGCCCAGCTTTTGTTTTAGTTCTGTTGTCCTTGTCCTATTATTGGTTTGTTTATGATTGCATTCACATGTGTCTAGTTTCCCCTTTCAAGTAGTGCATTAGTGCCTTGTTCTGCTAGTCCTTGATTGCTTTCAGTGCCCTTTACTTTCAGATCATGACTCTTCAATCCGCCCTGATGCTGTCCACTGAGGGTAATCACATCACGTGACAAAACAGTGCAATGTCACTTAGCTTTGAAGTTGGCTGGATTTAAGATTCTTAAAGTCACTTCTCCTTTGCAACCTTGCATTGTTATAGAACCTCAGAGTGCTTAATAATTAGGTACGTGTGAGTAAGAGTAATTTATGGTGCCCAGATAACTTTGGTTTCTTTTTATTTTCTCTAAAATGATTACATTAGTTTCATTACTCAGATCTTGTATAATTCCCAGTAACATTTATCAAAAACAATCTTCAGGACAGAAACATAGAAAGTATATAACTTTATTGACTATACATACGCTTTTACTCGTATCCACCAATATTTAGGCACATACGTACACATATAGCCGTTTTTTGTACATTGTACACTTTACCCATCATTTAATCTAGCATGTAGTATTGTGCAGATGCTTTGTAAAGCCAAAGTAGTTAGTGAGCACTCAGACCAAACAGGATTTAGTTAAAGCAAAGGCTGTCTGATACACACTGCCCCAGCCCTAATAAGATGTAAGTCTGTTACGAGGTTAATTTTAGCCATCAATAATTGCGTTGCACAACAGCATGGACTGCCAAAAAGAGTCAAGGTGTACAAGAAGTACAAAGGATTAGGTCCTGTAAAGGCTGTTTTACTGACTCGAACATAAATTTGTTTGTACGCAGGTACAAAGCTTTAAATCACTTCGAACAGTCTATGTTTATCCTGGAATAATGTTTGTCTCGCCATCATCAAGTCAAACAGTAAAGTTCTGAACAGAGGCAGAATCAGAAATCAATATGTTTAATCAAACTGAATGTCTAAGCACTAAGCAAAGTGCATGCAATATAAACAGCTCAAGGTGGATAAGATTTGGTTGGGTAGCTTGCAAATGTTTATATTCCTCAAAAATGCAGGGGACATTTTTTATGAATGCATCAAAGGGTATAAGTGGCAGCACTGCCATTGCATTATTATTGTACACTAAAAGTGACAAAGATGCAACCAATACTGAAACATGATCTTATGAAGGCTGAAGAGCTGCATTCTTCTGGGAAGATCTGGATGAGTTAAATGCTTTCATTGCATGGTGGTGCATGGGCCAGATGTTGGGACACATTATGGGCAGCATTGTCCTGTTACTCAGTTTCCATTAAGATATTTCCATCAGCTTGAAATTGATTTTTTTATAACACAAAGATTCAAAACATGCAAAACGTTTACAAATGCAAAAATGTCACTTTACCTGTCGTGATTTTGTGATCAAATGAAGTTTGTCTGTAGATACTTATGCAACCATAGGCTGTAAGAAAGACCATGGAAGAAATGATGACAAGATCACAGTTGGCCCATCAGGAGATTCAGATTCCAGTTCCTTAGGAATCTGACAATGATATCTTGCACCTGCTGCAGCTCTGCAGCTGTCAAGGCAGAACTTCCAGAAATCAGTAGACACAGAGACTCAGGCATACACTGATCAGAGACTTGAATGACCATCCACAACCACCCAAACAATCTGAACCAACCATAGATGGAGGTAAAATGGCCAAGCGGCTTCGACATAGGGTGGACAGGGAGGAGTCATGCACACAGATTAAGAGTAAGTAACAAGTGAAATCCTTCTGACTGTATCCTGGTCACACATCCCTATATTCTTCACTGTCTTTGTGTTTGGTCTGAACTCTTATAGTAACCAGTATTAAAGAGTAACACTTTCATTTTATTTTTTTTTCAAGATCTGTTTATTTCAAGGTGCAAGTGTGCATTAAGAACATACTGTAATGTCATGTGCTTTAGTATACAATGTGTGTGAAACTAGTTCTATAAGGTTTTATCCATGTGGAGGGTGATGTCTGGATTAAACTGTTATATTGTAATTATACAGTCTTTATACGCAAAGGTTTGCTCGTTTTAACTCAAATACGTTTGCTAGCATCTGGACGTTTTGACAGTTTATACTGAGTAGCAGGTATTAAAATAGTGACTCCTAGCTAGTCAAAAGTCTGTTGTTAGATTGGCAAAAAAAACTGTTTATGCAAAACTACTATTATTATGTAAATCAGCCTTATGCAATACAATAATGCAATACCAATTTACAATTTATGATTACACAAGCTAAGGGATGCACTTTTGGGGATTGGGGAGGTTAAATATAGAAACAAATAGCATGACTCCATTGACATTTCATGAACATTATAAACATAATAAAGCACACAGCCTGATGCATACACATAGCCAGCTTATAATTATCCACAAATACCCTTTTATACCATAGCATCCTTAAGCAGTTCCAGTGAATGAGCGGTTACTATAGAAACCATAGCACATTGTCATATTACAAATGGGATTTACCTTGCAGCTGGAATGACTGTCCAAGCCTTTCAGTTGTAGAAATGTATTCAACACTATAATTTTATTAAGTTGGAAACCTGGATAACCAGACATGTATGCTAACATTTTAATACTGTCCTTAATGGTTCACCCTTGTGCACTAAGAGCAGGGTGAATCAGGGGACTGCGTTTGGACCGTCTGCATTGTATCTCCTGCCCACTTTTCCTATTCCTATTCTCACCAAAACTCTTCACACACATTCACCAGACTTCATCCAGGATTAGCAGACGGGTGACTATAATTAACTAATCTGGCCTAAGATTTGCTAATCCAGCATGCAGACGCAGAGATGAGAGTACACTGGAGGGAAAACACTGCATGCTTGAAGTTTTAAATTCCACTGTCAGTCTGCCATACAATGCAGGGACACGTCCTATTCTTCAGCAGTACCTTCAGCACTTGGTTATTGCTGTATGTTTATCCAATGGGTGTGTGCAAGGGAACTATATTTTTCCTGCATGCACAAATTAAAAAAATTAAATAAATCCCCAAAGGAATTCTAATACAGTAATGAGTAAGTACAGCAACAACACATTTTTATGGTTTTAGCTTTACTCTCCAGAACAGAAGTAGTAAAAGAACATATTCTTACATAAAACTGCCATGCTAGACTTATTTCATGTGCACAGCCCTTGCAATCAGTGACTATGCTTATGATGCAATGGCCCAGACTTCGAAGAAATAACTGAGTGAGGGCTTGAATCAGGGAGAGTAAAAAGAACTGCACTTGCTTTAGTATTTATACAGTAGCTAATGACTTGCAACTACAAAAGAAATAATAATAATTAAACATACAAGATATTACTGTAATAATTCAGCCTGTTAACCACATGGGACCTAACAAAGATGTTTCCGGTTTCATCAATTCAACTCTCATTCTTTTTATAGTGCAGATGCAAAGGTTCAGAAATATTTCATGACGCATTGGTAATACAATATATAACAAAAAGATTCACACACTTACACTCATATGTGCTTTTTGAAAAGCTCGTTCCAGATTTAGTCCTTTACTGTTATAATAATAATCTCCACTCCTCTGGGGGGATTTGCTCATTTAGCCACAAACTCATTAAGTGAAGTCAGGCTGATGTTGGGCGTGGAGGCTTGGGGTGCAGTGGGGTTGAGGTCAGGGCTCCATGCTGGTTCTTCCACATTAACCTTGGCAAACCATAATAATTTATAAACCTTGCTTTGTGCACAGTTATGAAGCTAGAGCAGGTCTGGGCTAGGCTTCTTAGTGTAGTATCTGAGCTTCCTTTATAAATATACATAGGGTCCTTTAAGCTCTCTGATTTAGATGGAGCTTTTCTGTCTGAGGCCTTTCTGATAGCTAAGCAAAACCTTGTATGGTCATGGTATCTTGAGTGTCTGAGGACCATGGCTTTGTGATCCCTGAGTTTGGGGTCTCTTGAGTACTCATATGTAAGCCTTATATGGTTATGTATATGTTGGGAATATTCCTATAGCATAAGTGTTCCATATGGCTAGACCAAATGATGCCAAGTGTGCCTTCCTCTCAACGTATAAGAACCAAAGTCCACCATAGATTTTGTTAATCTGTCTTCTACAACACTCTCCAAGCGTTCCTGGGGCTTGTACATGATTCTGATACTTATTTGATATTTGTATTAATAAATACAAAGAAGAAGCCAGTAGCAGCAGAGATTCTTTACCTCAACTTCTTTGCATCATCACTGCACAAGAGATACCACATTAGTTCCAGTGAAAAGAAAATTTTATGCAATAGCATAAGACATGATGGTCAGGTGTCACATACTTTTCATGTGTCATGTAGTGTATATTTCATACAACACTGATGCTAATTATTGTAAAACACCTAAAATCATCAAACTCAAAGCCACTGGGGGGGACTGAATGGGGTGAAAGGAAGGGAGAGTGGACAACACCCAGGACAGAGCACCATCCACCACTGGATGGCAGACACACAGCCATTCACACACTCACACCCGGATAGGGCAATTATCCATACATCTAATTCACCTAACCTGCATGTCTTTGAACTGTGGGAGGAAACCGGAGTCCCAAAGTAAACCCATGCAGACACGGGGAGGACTCCACACATTAGGGACTCAGATCACCCCACCAGGGGATCGAACCCAGGACCTTCTTGTGGTGAAGCAACAGTGCAACCCAGTGAACCACCGTGCTGCCTGATTTTCTATAAGAGCGTCCTTTTTTTGTGTTGTGTTTGTATCAAACACAGTCAATTCACTGGAGTGAGCTTATGATTTAACCAGTCAAACTGATTAATGCCTCTAAGAATTCAATAATAAGTAAAATAACTTTGATAACAATGAGTTCTGATTTTCACCACAGTAAAAAAATTTACTTTCTGACTCTTCAGTATGATTTAAAACATCCTTAGGGGTCCCACTCTGACAGTGATGCACCTACATGATTTATTGTTTTTTTACTCTACTGAATATTACATTTATGTATATGATAATTCCTTACAAAAAATCAATAATGACAACAGAAATGCCATTTCCCCCACATTCCCCTATAAACATGACTCTACATGCATGCAGCAATATTTTCAGTTATTATATCCAGTGTGATTAAAGAGAATATTTGCATGTGGAAAGAAAACAGCTATTTACATTCTGTGACTCAGCAGCACCTGCCTGTCATCTGTGCTAAATTCTTGCTTTGCCATTGACATTTATACAGCATGTTTAATACCTCAGCATGCACAAATACATGCAAATGGCCTTGATCTTTCATGACCTCACCTAAATTTGAACAGAAGCACAGGATCATTTATCAGGATTAAGCCCTTCTAAAACCCAGGCTAAAAATAACTTCATCATCTAATACTTCGATCTTCGCACCCTTATTATCCAGAATAAATATATTGAGAGCGATTTTAGGGTACGAGATGCCGGTTATTATTCCATTCAGTAAAATACAAGCAAAAGGCTCAGGATAAAAGGTTTTACTGCTATTTGTTGTGATTTAAACATGTAATGATGGAAGATGGTACACAACACTGTACAATATTGAGCTCATATACCCAATTTGTTTGTGCAGATTTTAAGGCATTAATCACTGGAGTTGACATTAATTCTTAATGACCAGAACTAAAACTGGGCGCTTTGGCTTGTGAAAAGGCTGTGGGCCTGAGGACAACATAAATCTTGAGAGATTGCATATGCAGAGAACATGCTATTTATGTTTTTAAATAAAAGCTTACTCACTGCTGTTTTTCAACTGGAATTACGATATGTACTTGTTAAACAAACATTTTAGTTCTTTCAGAAAAATTGCCAGAATCAGGCACTTAGTATGAATCAACTGTTAGCCCAAATGATGTTGTGCTTTGGGAAAGAACATTTGTCCGCTCTCGCTTTAGATTGATGATAAACCTCCCAAAATACTATTCTGCAAAGGTGGTCTGCAGAGGTGGTCTGCATTTAACTGTTGAATAAGTCTTGACACACACAAGAGACAAACATGGGAAGAGACATCTAAGCACTCTGTGGATCATATACAGAGACAAAAGGCTTCTGGTAAACACAAGAGTGCCTCTATAATACATAGATAGAACTTGAGATCTGAACAAATGGACAGTGGGTCAGAAGAAAATACTACTGAAAAGCTACTGAAACTGTAGGGGTTGTAGGCAGTTGAATATGAGTGTTGTATAGAAAACCGGCCTCAATCAGACAAAAAACGTCTTGTCTGTTGAAAGTGGATAACAGGCTTGCACTGACACCCTTAACATTGTTCTTCTTCTTATGTGTAATAGTTTGCCAAAGACAATATGGCAAGGAATGAGTGTACAACATACTGTACATCTTTAATAGAAAATGAGCAAGAATGTGATGCACAAGTTTGCACAAATATACATACACCCACATAGATTATTAATTTATTTGTGCTGAAGGTTCCAAAATCTTTTAAATTATCATGCACAAGGTCTCTTAACTTCCTACTGATTATGATTGACTACAGCTTCTCTGTGCCCACATGAAAGCATTTTTTTGCATGACAGCACTCATTTTACTGGCCAACACACAGTACAATGGGAAAATCCTAGGATCTCAGTGCAGATCTGAGAAAGATAATAGCAGATTTACAGGGTGTCAGGGAGTCAGGAACACCCCTTGGAGCCATTTCTAAACAACTGCAGATTTCAAGATCAAGATCAAACAACTGCATGTAAGCACACGCTATTGGGAAGTGTAGCCAATTTGCCAAGGTCTGGAAGAGGACTCAAACAGTCACCCTCAGCTGACAGGAAATTGGTTCAGATGGTCAGGAACAACACAAAAACCACAAAGGCACAGGCCTGGACTAGAAACTGCTTTCAGTGACTATAGCTAAGCAGGTTTTATACAGACAAGGACAGAGAGGTTGCTGTCCAAGAAATTACCCCCTGCTCCAAAACACCTTTAAGTTAGACTACAGTTTGCACCTGAACAGATGAAAAAAAAAAACCTTCAGGAGAAAACTTTTGGCCACAGTGACCAGAGGAATGTTTAGAGGAGTAAAAGTGAGGCATTTATCTCCAAGTACACTGTATAAACTGTTAAGCATAGGGGTGGAAGCATCATGCTTTTGCTGCCAGTGGAACTGGTACCTTGCACAAAGTATATGGATTAATGAAGGACCATCAGCTAGACAGTTGAAACGTGGACACAATTGGGTTTTCCAACAGGACAATGACTTTAGACATACAGGGGTTAGACAATGAAACTGAAATACCTGTCATTTTAGACCACAATAATTTATTAGTATGGTGTAGGGCCTC
>JAOVVG010000037.1:9294488-9309096 GCA_028566375.1 Leptodoras nelsoni | reverse complement strand
ATATATATATTTTACAGGCATCTGACTATGGAAGATGTGAAATAACTATAACTTAACTATAAATAAATACATTTTTGTCATGAAACAGGGCATATGAAAATAAATGTCTTGAATGTCTTGAACTTATTTCTGCATTTCCAAACAGCAACGTCTATTTGGTCTATTTATGTATTTTATTTTTATTTATTTTATTTTATTTCTGTATTTTTTATTTATTTTTTTATTTCTGTATTTCTGTGTCCATATGTCCATTGGGTGGGCGGTCCTAAACTTAGTCTAAAGCAGGATTGTCAGCTTTTCAAACCAGACAGAAGAAACTGATTCCTAACAACTATACATGACTATGCGATGGCTTCTCATAATCATTTAAGTTTGCCAGTCATCGTAAATCGTAAATGGCTTGTAAAAAAATGACATCAGTAGTACAGGGCTACATAAAATAAATCAACATCTAAGTAGTTTCATTAGCTAACTAAGGCAAATCTGACAGCACTCAGCTGTAACTCAGGTGTAAGAAAGCAGCCACTGTAATCCAAGGGAGTAGTAATAGAGCTAAAACAAGCCTATCGCTTTAACCAATCCTGCTTCAGAGTAAATTTAGGACAGCCTACCCAATTAGCATATGGATGCAGAAATGCAGAAAAAAAATAAATGTAGAAAAACAGAAATGAATACATAAATACATTCAAATACATAAATAGGCCACATATACATTGTTGTATGGAACTGTAGAAATAAATTCAAGATATTCATATTCATATGCCCTTTTTTCATTACAAATATGTATTTATTTTTTATTATATACCAAACTGTTTATTTATACTTAAGCCATTTTTCGTCCTCTATACCTGACACATTATTCTATCTGTGCTGAAATAAAATACCACATCTATCTATTTTAAATTGGGGCATTTTATTGACTTATTTTATTGACTGATATAAAAACAGGCAGCAATAGGCACAGCACAGCATTATTGGTTAAACTAGGCAGTCTAAAAGAAACTGTTATGTACATGACTTGCATTTTAATGCAGTTTCCCCTTAGAATAAAAGTTAGTGTTGAAGCAGTAATGACTGATGTCATTTTGTATTGTGTAACTCAGAGCTGCCGCCTTAAATGCCAGCCTTTATAGTGCACTATGACCTTTACACCCCACTATATATTACCCCATGTGTATCTTTCAATCTCGAGACATGTCTGTTAACGGCACCTTTAACAGAGAAGAAATATCATTCGGTCCCTGGATGCAGGATTTTACATCTCCTTGCACCTTCGACAGGGAGTAAAGGAGACATTGGCTTTACACTGCCCTTCAGGCTCTAATGACACATGGACATAAAAGAGAGGCAGGGACACGTCAGGTGCATACGGCCCCTCAGCCCGCTGGGTAACTCTGCAGGGAAATCATCAGTTTGATATGCAGAGGCTGGCTAAAAAAAAATGCATGCGGGTAATAAAAAAATGCAAAGCCGTGGCATTTGGAGGCGGCGTGTGATATATGGTGGTTGCGCTGTCGAGCTTTGAGTGAGGAAGCAGCTTCCTTTTTATGGTTGCTCTGACAGTAAGCTGTTCAGGGATTTCCTTCATTGATCTGGCCTTGTTTGTGTTTATGTATGTTCTCTGACATTTACCGTGCTTTTTTGAAAAGTGCGCCGGCGTATTCATTTTACGCATGATGGAGACAATATTCATTTCAGATGAAAGTGCTGAGAGAGGCTGTTTATTGCCACTGAGCATTCTTTTGATGAAACTCTTTTATAACTTTTTTTCCATCTCCTCTCTTTTGTCTTAGGCTTGGTGAAGTTGGGGGTTCACTGTGTCACGTGTCAGAAAGTCGCCATAAAGATCGTGAACCGGGAAAAACTTAGCGAGTCAGTATTGATGAAGGTAAGGTCATTTTAAGCTTTTGGTCTATGTACATGCCTCTGTTTTTTTCAGTGACATTTCTGAATAGATTTACTTCATAGTAATGCAGTTTCCCTTCAAACAAGCACAAGCATATAAATACAACTATTTTTGTAATAGAACCAAAGGACTGTTTTCTTCAGTCAGTATTTAAGAGTGACGTTGTAGCATAATCAATCATAATCAGGCGCAGTTCCTGATTGAAACATTCATGAAAATATTCATGGCCTATATCACGGCATTTCCTCAGGCCTGTGGGGTTTTATGTTGGCCATCTGAGCACAGGCTGTTGTGGAAGATGTCACCGCAGTAAAAAATAATGTCTTGGGGTTAGTTGCATCCATGCTAATCACTTTTTTGTGGACCAAAGAAACCCTAGACAGTTTTCAAGAACCACAAAGAATACATATGGCTTCAGTGCAGTCCAAATAACTTGGGAGACTGAATGTCAGGTTCATATTTATTGTCCAACATTTATATTTCAACCATTCATTAGGAATCCATATTAATTCAGAGCCTGTACATCCATATGCCAGAGCCTGCATTTCTAAAGTATCATGCAAACTTGATACCACTCCAGAACAACCAAGCTGATTCACTAATAGGTTTCATGGAGGATTGCACTGAATTTGCTATGGCTATTAAGAACAATTCCTCTCTCTTCTTTGTTAGGAATGTCATTTACGCAATTATTCTTTCGAAATCATCTGGAACACACCCATTAACTGCACAAGCAATTTATCAGATTAAACTCGCAAATTAGCACTCGTTATCTGGGATCTTAATAAATCAGGGTCTTAGGATGCTTTCACATGCATTAGACCAACTTATGCCCATTTATTGAGAGTATGACTTGGTGTGGTTTCACACTCTGTATAATTGAGAGGTATGCAGGGCTAAATATGGACTAGTAAAAACTCTTTCAGTGGAACTATGATGATGAAATGAGATAAGCAAAGCTTTGGCAAGTGTGTGTAGACATAACAAACATGACTAGTTCAAAGGATTTCATGTGTCGTATCCAGCACTTATTATTTTGTTGTTGTTTGTTGGTATTCCAGCAGCACTACGGATTTGTTTTGTCTACAACTGGATGTAATGTCTGTTCTTACCTGTCGATGCAACTGTGAAAATGTGGACAAAGCAGCAGGGTTTAATTTTAATAGACTAAACACTGTGAGATTTGTGAAATCAGCCATAGAGTTGGTTGCATGGCCAATAAATTCTCTTCATAACGTCTAACTCTTCAGTTTCACAGCATCACATACTTATTAATGATGATGATGATGATGATGATGATGATGATTATACATGGTAGTAATAGTAATAGCAGTATTGTTATTGTTATTATCATTGGTGAACTTTCTCACTACAACTTTCTCTCACCAAGGTGTTTGGACTGCACTGAAGCCATCTGTAATCTTTGTGGTTTTAGAAAGCTGTCTAAGGTTTCTTTGGTCCACAAAAAAAGTCATTAGTATGGATGCTCAAACCCCAAAATATAATTTTTTACTTCTGTGACATCTTCCACAACAGCTTGTGGTCCAACATAAAACCCCTCAGGCCAGAGGATTTGACGTTGATTATTTAGTTCATCCGAGGTTAGCCGCAAACTTGTGTCATCCTCAGTTTCGAATGAGGTGTTCCAATGCGGTATGAATGGAACGTGACAGCTTTCGGTCGGACTGCCGATGAACGTCACGCTACGCTGCAGCACTCGGTGCCTCTTGTCCTTTTGCTGAAAGTCAGTGGCTATAAAAAGAACCTTTCTTACTCTTGCAAACACTCTCACTGTGCCACACACCCCTGTAAACCAGTGCTCTATTCATATCCACATCCGTGTGTTCGAATTAATTGATCACTTTTCGAAAACCATGCCTGGGGTCTGATGGGAAATGAACGGTCCATAATCTGATTAAGGGTAATTGCCTTTGATAGGGTGCAGTCGCCATACCTAGGAACAACCAGATGTGACTGATTTGAATTTAATTGATGTAAAAGTGGATGCAATTTCATGCAGCCCCCCGAGCGTCGCTCTGTTACAAGCTTTGTTCCAAGTGACACAGTCATGCATGTGTTATATGAGCAATAACAGTTTCTCCTCATATGAGTCGCTGTCTCATCAAGTGAACATCTATTACCCTGAAAGCCCAAGACGGTGCACTGCAATTTGTAAGCTACTGTCAGAAAACAAGCACATCATCACAGTCCGTCTTATTAGACTGGAAAACGTCAAACGACAAAACGTGATCAATGCTAACACAGGTTTGATGCCATCCTGGCATTATTTTGGCTGTGTGATCATTTCTGTTGACAAAACTGCAGATCTATAGATTT
The DNA here is from genome assembly GCA_028566375.1 of Leptodoras nelsoni. Classification (NCBI taxonomy): domain Eukaryota; kingdom Metazoa; phylum Chordata; class Actinopteri; order Siluriformes; family Doradidae; genus Leptodoras; species Leptodoras nelsoni. Next base: position 9,304,853 of record JAOVVG010000037.1, on the reverse strand, counting down.
CTTCTCTTCTTCTGTGACAACTTCACACAGCCTCTTATTGTCTACTGTACACTGGGATTTCTCCCCTTCACTGCCTCTCTGATATAGATGGCTGATAAAGCTCTTCTGAAATGGTCTGCTGAATCAACAAAACAAGCAATATGTTCAGAATTACTGGCTTTTCCCATTTCTGATGATGCCCTTTTTTTAATACTAACAAAAAGGTGAGATTTCAAATGGAAAGAACACCTCAAAGTTTTGACCCACTTACCATTATGTGCCATGTCTAACTATCCTCGTGTTGGCTTCATTATATGGTTAATGGCTCATTAACTCCTAGAGGGCAATCAGCCTGTCGGGATATAGATGGAGTTGATTGGCTGAAGGCTGTAATTGTATGACTGGAGTCCCTGGGCTCTCTTCCCCAGCTGCTCTCACTATTCTTGGTAGGATGTAAAGCTACACCTACCATCTAAGGAGACTGGTTGCTTATTTAATTCATTACTATAAGGTGTTGTATGATTACACGAGGGAGCTCTAAATTGTAATATTGGGATTTTAGAGGAGACCATGTTCCTAGTGGTGAGCCCTACATTTCAGGTCATACTCTTGAGAAATAAGGGTTCCTAATGAGGGTTCTTTAGATAGTTAAGGTTTCGGGCTTGTAGTTAAGCTTCTGATAGGTTTTCATCAGAGTGACAAACCAAAGAATTCTAGAGTACTAGATTCTGTCTGTAGGAAGATATTTTAAATTGAATAAATCACAGTGTGGAGAATATGTATAAATTAGGAAATCACTGAGTCAGCAGCCTATCAACAGAACAGTCAAGAGAATTAACACCTGCAATAAATGCCTAACTATGAAGAAAATGTGGAGCACCATGTACAAACCTGATTTAAACAAAAATTTGGGATGGTTTTTTTTTTTTTAATGTAATCAAAACTGAAATCTGTCATTTGTTCATTCACTTAAAAGAAGTTAAAATTAAAAGAAAAGGTGATGTGACCCAGTGGTAAACATGTCTCATGTTTATTGAGTGTGTTTCTCATTTCAGCGAAAACACTGAAAATCTTTTCTTTTCTTTTGTCAGTTAAATAAAGCGTCGAGTGAATTAACAAATTACAGATTTTACGGCATTTTTAGAAACGTTTCTGGAAATGGGGTTTGTAAGGAAAAGAACAGTAATATAACTTACCAGTGGAAAATCGATGCCACTCTACCATAGCAATATTTTGAAAGATTTTGAAAGACAGAAACCGAAAGGAGTAAATTTGTTGACTTGGATCAGAAGCTCATGGCTGACATTGTCAACACAAAAGTGGCACTGGCTGGATGTAAAATGTACGATTACATAAATCATTCGAGGTAATGATTAGGATACAGATGGCATTGGCACTCAGTGGTGTATCTTGGGCTGGAGTGACTTTTTTTTTCCCATAAATGGTTCCACTCCTTGGAAATGAAAGCATGAATAGTTGATTCCCTCATCATACAATAATTATGCTGGTGGTTAGTTGGCCAAATGAGACCTGTTTATCTTCCAGTGGCTAAACCAGCTAGATATTAAAGGAAATCTAAAAAAAAGAAAATCTGCTAAATTTATCAAGAATTTGACACTGAAATGAAAAGATTATAGGACTTGTAATGATTACCAATGGCAAGCATGATGATTCTGTTAAACACACTTATTTAAATTAGCTTCATTCGTTCATTCGTTCTTTCTTTTTTTCTTTTTTTCTTTCTAGCTTTCTTTCTTTCTTTTCAAGTTAGTGTTGCATATATCCAGAGTTGTACATGAACACAAGAGTCCTCGGTCTACCGGCACATAATTTTTTTTCCTGGCTGCTCTTTGCCTGAAAGCTTCGCCACAGCTTTCTATTGGATTTCTGTTCGATGTAACCTCGTATCAGCTCTATTGTGTGTGAAGTTGCAGACAGATGCTGGAATACCCCGCCTTACCCTCCCTTGTGGGGATACATGAATAAATAAGCAGCAATGACTGTATTAGCATGGTTGCAGACATTCAGCAGGAGGTCACCTGTCTTTGTTTTTCGCTTATCCTTTTATATCGTTTTGCCTCCAGCAGAACCCCCCAATGGCTGCCATTTGCATAGTATGGAGTCTTTGTGTGTGTGTGTGTGTGTGTTATTATGTGGGGGTTGGGAACTGGAAATCACAACTGCCTTTGCTTTTGTCTGCGTTTCAAGATTCTCTGTGCAGTTGTGTGTGTGTGGGGGTTTGTGGATGTGTGTTCACAGATGCAAGCGGGGGTGATGTTGAGTGTCAGGTAGTCACATACGCAGATCAGTAGTTTGGCATTTGGGAACAGGGCCTTCCCAGCAGTCAACAATGCCCTGCCTGGCTCCACCTGAGCTAATGAAGTCATCTCTGGCATTTTCATGCACGCAGGGAAAAAACACGCTGACTCCCTATGAAGTTGCACTAATGAGGGTTATGTCAGAATCCAACCTGAGCTCATTTTCCTTTGCAATGGAGAGCTGATTTAGAAGAGGAAGCTTAAAACGCATATTGAATGGTTATCGATTACAGCCAGCGTTGTCTTTACAATAGCTCAGGAAATTGGTATGCCAGAATATTCTTTTGTCATTTTCCCATGTGTATATGGGGCAGCTTTGAAACCTCTCAGTTTATCTGAAATCACAGACAGTGGTTGTGATTCGGGCGATAATGAATCAGCCTTGTGTGCTTCTTGAGTCTGGAGGCGGAGCGCAGCAGATATGTCAGTAGCGTTGGGTGCAGGTCGTGAGCCAGGGCCCTAGTGGTGATAAAGGATGATGATGGAGAGACAGTATGTAAAAGGAGAGGTCTCCGTGCAGTAGGCAGCAGGTGGTGCAAGATGCAGCTGGGTCCTCAGGGAATTTGCTAACATTTCTGAAAGCGAGCTGTGCGTCTCCTGGGAGATGCGCAAGGAGAAGTGAGGAGGGAGGAGGAGTAGGATCGTACATGCTGGACCCCTGCAGCGAGCAGATAACTAAAGCTTTGAATGGGTGCCATGCACAGCACTTTGGAGAGATGGGGAGAGAGAGAGAGAGAGAGAGAGAGAGGTTGCACATGAATGAGTCTCTGACTAAGCTTGTGCTCTGCACGTTATGGTGGATGGATGATGGATGGTGCCACCCGGTGTGAGTGCACCCACATGATAACCCAGTAACACTGAATTAACATTAAGAGGGAAAGTCAGGGAAGCTTAACCACCTACAGTGTAGCACGACATGTCTACTTCTGATTCACTGCACTGCACTCAGTTGACTGCTCCGGATACCCAGTTATGTTGAGTGGTGAAATCTGATTATTTTTTATTTTTTTTAAACATTCAGCTACATTCAGAAGGACTTTATGCAAATTCCTTCCATGCAATGCACTGGGGTTAGCCAAGGGCAAGGGTAGATTAGTGTTTGCCATGACTGATGACTTTAAGCTCATAATCGCAGTGTCTGGGGTCACTGTCATTTTCTACACAATAAACAGGATCTTGCATGGTGAAAAACATGGCAAATGTGACTATATTTGTCTTTTCTATGGTTTTTTACATATTTGGGTAATGATTGTTGATTGCAGGAATGCTGTTTAGCTGATCGGAGTGGGGAACATTGTTTTGCCATCGAAACATCGCTAAGAAAAGCGACTTATTTAAAATAATGAGTAGATATTATAAAATAATATAAATCATATAATACTGGGTGGGTACTAGGTTAGGCAGCTTGCTAGGGAGATTTAATAAGCTGAATGAGCTCACCCAGTGTTTACTCTTTGATTATTGTACCAAAATAACAAACAATATATTAAGGTTGTTTAGTTCAGTGTGGCTCAGTGTGACCAGTGTTATGACCACTGTATGGCCACTGTTAAGCAAAGAGAAAGGCCACGTGTGATTGATTGATTCATTCCTTTTCCTTCATTCTCTTTTCTTGCTGGTGAACACAGTGCCAACAGGCTGAGAAGGTCAACCCAGACTTCTCTATCCTCAGTCACAGAATTCACCCCTGAGGGATCTCCAGACATTCCCAAAGCAACTGTGGAATACTGGGTCTGCCCTGGGGTTCTCCCAGGATATAGCCTGATCCATGTAACATGCCCAAACCCCACAATTAGTTTCTATCAATTTGGTGAAGCAGTGGCTCTATTTCGAGTCTTTCCCAGATTGTCACCTTGTGATGGAGAGTAAGCCTAGCAATCCTGCAGCGAAAGCTCATTTTCACTGCTTGTATTCGCAACCTTATTCTTTGGGTCACTACCCACAACTTGTGACTCTATGTAAGGATAGATTGCCCAGTAAACAAAGAGCTTTGTCCGAAAACCGAGTTTCTGTCTCGCCGCCTCAGACAGGTACTGCGCGTCCCATTGTTTTCTGGAAGAGAGCCCATGGCCTCAGACTAGGAGGTGCTGATTTGTCTCCTTTTGTATTTCCACATTAAAAATTGTGGCTTCAGTGGTCATTTTAATTTTTCATATTTAATTTTAGCAACACTTTATTATTTACCTTGGAAAAAGAGGCAACATGTTTACCAAATGGATTTTCCTGTCCAGTCAGATTGTCCCTGTAATAATAGAGAAAGTCATTGTTATACTGTAACTGGTGTAAAGGTGAAAAGGAGACTAAAATAAATAGGTAAAGTGATTCTGAACTACTCTATATTCACTAGAAATAGATTTACTCTAGACCTGCTGTGTGGCTGGCCTTTCCCTAGTTAACTAAAAGCTTAGCTGCTGAGCTGCAGTTGCCATGCATCTTGGGAAAACATGAAGAAAATTACAAAAGAGTCTTTTTCCCAAAGCCAATTTAAACGGCTGCTTGAAAATCCCAAACCTGTGCTTGCTCAGCAAATCATGTCGTAAAAATCGCCTGCGGTTTGTCGCTAGTTTTCCTTTCATCATGATATCATGCATCTTCTCCACCAGGGTCGGAAACCTTGTGCTCTGCACATCTGCTCTCAGGCAACTTTGACACTCACGCCCAAAGAAACCTGCTAATCATGCAGCTTTAAAGAGCGGCAGTTCGTTTTAGCACATACATTGCTGATGCCGGGCTGAATGATGTGTTCAGTCAGCTCCATGCCGCCGCTGGACTTGCAGCCTCAGTCTGGCCACGACAGCACGGCTCCGGGAGAGCCGAATTGCCCATCTTGCTGTACTCAGAAATGAAGCACGGTGCCTCAGTATGACACTCCCTCCACCTCCTCCTGTGTACGCGCTGTGAAGATTGTCTGCTTGGATGCTTCTGTCAGCCAAGCAGCGGCCTTTGCTAATGATGTCAACGTGCGCAGGGCAGGCTAAGTGATTCAAGATGATGTTTGTTTATTCAGCGAGTGCTCTACCTAATGGGAGGACGAGGCAAAGGTTCATGAAGGAGCGGGATCGTCTGGCAGTAGAGATGCAAAGAGTGCCAAGACATAAGCTTGATACCTTTACAGTTTAATGTGAAATTTAGTTTAATGCAGGCCAAATAAGACAAAATCCTGTTTTTATAAACAACTCAGAGAAGCTTTTGTTTGCAGGGTTTAAGGTTTTCATTATGTGTATATAATAAAATAATGCTGTTGCAAGATAGATAATAGTCAAGCATTTGTCTAACATTTGTATCAGTCCAGTTATGTTTGAATTGCATGCATTGAAAGGATTGAATAAGCATGACTGAATGGCCACAGTGGGTAGCATTTAATGCTTACTAATTAGTGTATGGCTATAAATGAGACTACTGTGCAGTAAACTGCCTTCAGCTAAATAATTTACATAAATGTATATGTGATAGGATAAAGCCAAACAGAGGTTCAACTACAGAACCCATGCTGGTACATGATTGCTTTTAATACAGTGTTTCTTTTTTTTCCGCAAGTACTATGTTAGATCCAATTATATATGACACTGAGTCAGCATTCAGAGCATGGTTCGCCACCCCTGTAGCATTCAAATTTCCCTTTGACTGGAACTGAAGGGCTCCAAACCTGTTCCCGTGTGACAGTGCTTCTTGCACAGAGCGGTCCATAAAAAATGGTTTGTCAAGTTCAGTGTAGAAGAACTTGAGTGGCTTGCTCAGAGCTCTGACCTCAACCCTACTGAACACCTTTCCAGTGAGCTGGAACATGGACTGTGCACCAGGGCTTCTTGCCTGACATCAGTGTCCAACCTTCCTAATGTTCTTCTGGCTGAATGAGCACAAGTCCCCAGAGCAACATTCCAAAGTCGAGTGGAAAGCCTTCCCTGAAGAGTGGAGACTTTTGAAGGTCCAGAGGTCCAAGTCTGCAATGGGATGACCAACATAATCTTAAGAGTGTTATGGTCAGGTGTCTGCCAATGTTTGGTCATGTACTTATTATTTATATTATATATTATTTAGTTTATAGTTCATGAAAAAAAAGCATTTGTTTTTAGCAAACTGTATCTAAGCTGACAGCTTCAGGGATGCATCATTTATACCTTTGGTATTGGAAATAAATGTATTTTAACTTCCTACCTTGATTAAGGTAATTATTAAAAGCTCTTCTAGACCTGCAATATTAGTATTGACTTTAAAACTGATTTGCAATGCTGCTGTTCATCTGAAATGAATATTCATTTAAACATACACTCAATTTAAATATGCATGCAACTTTTGCATCTAAAGCTAGCTGTTTTGAAACCACACCCCTAAAACACATGCATGCTCATGCCTTGTCATGATTCATCAGATACCTGTGGTCCAGCTCTTTAGTTTGTATTTACAGCTTGCAGCATCTCAGAGACCAGATTTTTTTTCTCAGAGAAGAAATGTAATTGACAGCTGTTGAAATGCAAGACAGTGTTTAAAAAATATTGCATAAATTATGGCCCAAAGGCTTTCAGTTATGTTTTCTGGGCCAGATATTACCCCTGCCTCCAGCTGGAACTTCATTGCTGCTTCATTATTATTATGCTCACAGCAGCTCTTTTGCAGTCACATGGTTTTTGTTAAAGTTTTTTCTTCTTCTTTTGTTCTTCTTCTTCCATTTGTTATTTCTCCACCAATTTATCATATACTTAAACTTCATCAAGCCACATGAAAATGGTATAGTTGTATTCCCACATGTCTGATATGAATGATAAGGTTTGTATCCTTAGGTGTGTGTTGCCTTTTGTGCTTGCACCCACTGAAGTGGGGTAGGCTTGTACCACTTTTTAGGCAATAGCTTGAAAACGGTTGGTAGTGGCCTCTAGGAGGTGCATTACTCTGGCTCATTAAGGATCATTTGTGGAGTTACCTAGTGAACAAAAATCTAGCAATCTAGCATCTAGTTGTGCAACAGCCCAAACCTCACAAAATTTCCTACCCCACATCACTACCACATTCTTTAGATGCATGCCAAATTTCATCCATGGTGCGCTGGACCTGTAACATGTCTATATCTTAAGAAATGCTTATGCTACAATTCTGAAATTGTGCACCCTGCACCACTACCACATTCTTTAGATGCACACGAAATTTCTTGAAATTTCATCCATGGGGTGCTGCAAGAGACACATTTCTATATCTTAAGAAATGCTTATGCTACAATTTAGAAATTTCACACCTTGCATCACTACCACATTCTTTAGATGCACACCAAATTTCTTGAAATTTCCTCAATAGGGGGAACTGCACTTGACACATTTCTATATTTTAAGAAATGCTTATGCTACAATTTTGAAATTGTGCACCCTGCACCACTACCACATTCTTTAGATGGGGCAGGGGTGGCTCAGTGGTTATGGTGTTGGGTTACTGAATCGAAGGTTGGGGGTTCAAGCCATGACAACAATGACTGAAGCTTGAACCAAGCTGGGTGCACCATGAAGCTGACACTGTTGGGCCCCTGAGCAAGGCCCTTAACCCTCAACAGCTCAGTTGTATAAATGAGATAAATGTAAATGTAGATGCACACCAAATTTACACCGACACATTTCCATATCTCAAGATATGCTTATGCAGCAATTTTGCATTTTGTTATACTTATTTCACTTCATTCTTGCATGTTCTCTCACTTTATGTGGTGGTCATCCTACACACCACAATGAGGTGTATCAAGTTTTGCCTTTATTCATTCAAAAGCTAGCTTGGCTGTGGGGAAGGAGAAAGCCTGTCGATGTTGATAATACTATTTACCTCACAGGCAGAAGACGGCTTTATAAAATGACAAAAGGGAACAAAAATATACCTGTATAGCCTCCATTTTCACAGTGTGTGTTAGGTTCCGTTCTGTTCGGATCTCTTTCCTTGGTACTTAAACACAAGTCTATGCAAAAGGTGTGATTATGTGATTTTCTGCTGTTTTGGGAGCGGGATTACTTTTCCACACATCCCACACTCCCGGTTTGTCAGAGTGAAGCAAATAAAGATATTAGAGAAAGAAGTGGAAGTGAGCACAGCGAAAGAAGGCAATAAAAGTAGAAGCAGTTTGTGCTGTGGCACAGCAGGAAGAACAGCAACCGAGTGCCTGATGAATCACAGCCGAAGCTAATCGTGTTATCTCCACTCTGTGATGACACCACTATCATTCTCTCCTCTTCGTTTCTCTCCGCTCTGATAAATGATTACAGACCGTGCATCTCCTCCCCTGCTCAGTGGGCAGACTGTTGTCTCTGAGAAGAAAGCTCCTCCTCTCTCCACGATACTCAAAGAAAACAAAACAAATGGAACCGCTCTGGGTTGCTCCCTGTAGCCTGGGGCTATTAGCATTGAGCTCAATTTTTTTTTTTTTTGCAACCTACAGGCACAGAACAATGCTTTGCTAACTCAGCTTTTTTAACCACTGTGTTCTGCTCTGTTCATGTGTTCACCTCTTGTTGATTTTATATCAGAGACTATTTTACACTTATTTTCATCTCAGTTATTTGTCGTATAAACAGCATTGATGGAAACAGACACACAAAAGCACTGCTTGCGGATCTTGTGGCAGGTGTGTGTACGTGTGAGTGTGAACAACACATTGAGAAAATTGAAAATCACCATTTTGCGTCATACATATAAAAAACAGCCACTTTTATTTTACTGGGTTTGTCCTAGTTTATATAATCAATAATATATTGGTAGATGGTTTAATAATGTTTTATGCCACATCATTTTTTTATCATGATTTTAAAATAGAAATGAGCAAAATAAAAATGATAGCTAGATATCCAACAATAAAAGAAAGGTAACGTTTCATCCTGTATAACTTTCAACATAGTTTTCTTCCTCATCTACAGTAATATGCTGTTTACTGGTAATGTACTGTTTATTAGAATCGGAGATAACTGTAAAATTCCATGAATTCTCTCAGAGTTATTTCTTTGAAAATAGTCCAACTATTCAAAAATCTAGTGCCACTTCAGATGGTGAAGTGATATGTTTTGTAAACTATACTCATTCCTGAACTGAAATCTGTTTCTCTTTTGTACATACAGTATTTCAGACTGACTTTAAATATTAAAAAAGAAAAAGTGGAAAGGGAGAATGGTATTTAAAGATCACATTCCATTTCCAATGAAAGACTTTAACTTTAACAATTGCCAATTCTGGGTAATAGGTTCGGTTTGTGAACAGTCCAAATACCAGAGATGCGTTCAAATTCAGCAAGTTCCAGATGATTGGGTTTTCTTTAAACCTTTACATTTGAATGAGTTTTAGGTCAGCGTACTCCGATGACAATATTTCTCTAGGCTACTAATAACAAGGCATCGTTTCAAAATTCAAATATCTATCATGTTCGCTGTATGTGATACATGCAAGTTAACCTAAACTAATGACTACAGAGAGCACTACAGTCGCTTAGCTAATTCTAAGGCTTGATATAGACAGCATACAAAAAAGATGTTTTAAAAATAATGTATCTACACAACTGATAGATAGGTTGACTCCTTGAATTAGTGTAAGAAGATAAAATAAAATCAAACACTTGTACAATTATATATACAAATATATTTTCTGGGAATCACAAATGGGCACATTAGTCCGTTGTCCATATTCTTCACCAACAACTGCCTCCTCAGACCCTCTGTGTGTTTGCAGGCATTTGCAGTGAACTTAAATCAAAAGAAAATTGTTTGAAAATGTTCACAAATGTTTGCCTTTATTGGCTAATTTGAACGCACTTCAGCTATTAACTTATTCAGACCGTACACATGCACAGACACACACACAGAGATTCTGATATTAAAGTGATTTTTGAGTGAGGTTTAATGCTAATTACATAAACAGGAAACAGGGAAAAACTTTGAGGGCTTTTGACGTTGTATTAGGGCGGCACAGTGGCACAGTGGATAGCGCTGTTGCCTCACAGCAAGAAGGACCCGGGTTCGATCCCCGGGTGGGGCGATCTGGGAAATTTCTGTGTGGAGTTTGCATGTTCTCCCCGTGTTCACGTGGGTTTCCTCTGGGTACTCCGGTTTCCTCC
>JAOVVG010000037.1:9216576-9229057 GCA_028566375.1 Leptodoras nelsoni | reverse complement strand
TCCTTTCTGTGTGGAGTCTGCATGTCCTCCCCGTGTCCGTGTGGCTTTTCTCCGGGTACTCCGGTTTCCTCCCACAGCCCCAAGACATGCACATTAGGTTGATTGGTGTCTCTAAAGTGGCCCTAGTGTGTGAGTGTGTGCCCTACGATGGATTGGTGCCCGGTCTAGGGTTGTTCCTGCCTTGCACCCTATGCTGCCGGCTAGGCTCTCCTGAAAAGGAATAAGCGGTTAAGAAAATGAATGAATAAATGAATGAATAATCAGTGTCATATGTCACAATGATTTTTTTTTTTTTTTAATGTAGCTATGAACTGATAAACAAATAAAAATCTAATAATTAAATAAAATAAACAAATGGATTAATTGATCAATGTGTTAATTGGTTGGTTGATTAGTTGATTAATCGATTAATCAGTTAGTTGATTAATCAGATAATTGATTAATTGGTTAATGAAGAAAGAAAGAAAGAAAGAAAGAAAGAAAGAAAGAAAGAAAGAAAGAAAGAAAGAAAGAAAGAAAAAGAATCAAGCTCAGTATGGCAGTAGCTTGTATAAATGAGATAAGTGTAAGTCACTCTGGATAAGGGTGTCTGCCAAATAATGTAAATGTAAAACAGGCTATTGTTCTGTAACAAGGAAATTTGTGTAATCATTTGAAAATCATAGGGGTCTAATAGGAATAAAGAACTCTCTGTAGCTATTGTTAAATAATCAACACTGTAGTGCTTTCACGTTGTTGATTATTATGTAAGTATGTAATTATGTAAGTGCTTTACTCTGTACGTAAATTAACCTATATTAAATGACTGCTGATTTACTAAGTGCTGATAAGCCTTACAATTTACCCAAAAACGACATACATAATGTTAACTAATGCTGTAAATAAAGTTCAATAGTTTCTATTTATTTCTAAAATCAGTATAAAATGAAGACTGGTGCTAATTATGTAACTGAAAGTGCAGTGCCTATACTATCCTATTGTTGATTCGTAAAGCAATTACAGCAGTTTATGTCTTGTACAGAGCCGTTTAGTGCACAGAACCGCGACAGCAACGTACGTTTCGTAACGAAATGTAACAAACACATTAACAAAACAACTCACCTCTGTAGATTTGCATTCATTTCCTGTCAGTTTATTTAGTCAGGTGTATTCTGTCCTGACTGTGATCTGTAATCAGCAGGCTAAGAGCTGCTTGATATACCATTATCCGCTTTATCCGTAGTGATGAAACCTTCATTAAACATCTACACTCCTGCCACTTCTTTCTTTCTGTCTCTCTGGAGGCCAGAATCAGCTTCATTGATTGCAGCGGTTATTAAGCAGCTCTTAAGGTTTTGAATAATTGACTGCGCTTCATCAGCATTCGCCTCTGGTAGCGTTGGTGAATACCTGGACTCTTTTAGCATACGTTAAAATGATGTATGAGGATTGGCTTGACGCCCCACTGTAACTTCATGCTTTGCAGTACCAACCCAAGAGGAAATGTCCAGCCTGACGCCAGAGTCTTCCCCTGAGTAAGTTATAACACACTTTTATGGAGAAATCTTTCTGTTATTCAATCTGCTTGCAAAGAGCTGACGAGCACGTTCCGACTCTGTTTTTGAGTGTAAAACCTGATTAAAGCTAAAAAGCCCTCAAAAAAAAGCCCACAAAAGTGGGTGATTGAAGGATTGCTCAAAAGATGCAATCCTTCATCGGCCTGCTTTTGTGTTTTTTGTGGGCTTTTTAGCTTTAATCAACTTTCAAATTGCACTGCAATTGTTGGCATTTCTAGCTGGATATTCAGAACACAGTAAGATGGCATTGCAAATAGATCAGTTTACCATACACAATACGATTATTAAGCCTAGAAGTTCCTTCGGGAGCACTGATTATCTATCCGTACAATTTAGTACTACAGAACAGGCAGAAATCTTTTTACATAGTGATTCTTTAAGTGAGTTTTTTTTTTTGCATATGTGGTATTTGTTTTATTCAATACAATCAATCATTCAATCAAGGTAGTATTTCTTATTTTTCTTATTTTCATTGTATGATAATTAAACATATGATAAATAAAGCAGTATTAAAAGAGTGCACTTTTCCTACTCTGCAATTGTATTATTAGATGAATTGTGTGAAAACTCATACAAACCCAAGCAAACAGAAACTGGCACAATACCCCTCTTTACATTGGTTTTTAATGTGACCTACTGTTCTCATGTTTTGTTTTATCATTAGTGTGCCTTTATCGTGATTGGTGTTTTGTCTCCGCCCCTGCCCTGTCATTGGTTTGTTTTCTGATTGTGTCCAAGTGTTTTCTGTTCAGCTCATGATCACGTTTTTCTTCATATAACCTCAAGTACTGTTGTCACATTCATCGTAAATGATTCTTACTGCCTATGTTCTTGCTCCCGTATTCTCTATTCATCGTTCCTAGTTACTTCGTTTGCTTGTTTTCATGTATTACAATTATGGTTTATCTTTGTTTGATGCTCCCTGCTTGTGATTTAACTGAATATTAGATTTGACCTATTAAAAAAAAGCCCTAAGAAAGTGCTGAGTTTAGGCATCTGTCTGTTCATTTTGGAAAACTGTGGACTTGGCAACCTTGCTTACCATGCCCGATTCTGCCTTCAGAATAATTTTTCACTTCCATAAATGTGTGAAGTTTGGAGTTAAGCCAGTTTTAAACTGAAGTAAAAGTAGTAGTAGTAGTAGTGCATGGCTCTTTTTTCTTATTAATGGTGTAATTATGAGGAACTTGCTGTTCTGCTTTAAAATGTGAGTGTTTTTGTTCCACTTGCTTAACTTCATGGATACTTGCCACTGCTGGGCCATCCAGTGGTTTTAAAGGCAGCCTTCACGTTGTCTCCTCTGATTTTAGAGAGAGTCGCTCTGTGCCGCGCTGGCTTCAGGCTGTCCTAGATAAGCATGCTCTGTGGCAAAATCCCAGCATGCTCCACAGTTCAGGAAGGGCGGAGAAATGAGCCATGCACCAGCCTTCAGACCTCAGACCAAAGGCCTGTGACTGAGTTCCCCTAAGGCTTCTTTTAATAGAAAAGCAGTAGCAGTTCTCTCACTCGTCTTTCTGTGCTTCTTGCCTGTCAATCCGAGCTGTCCGTCCAGTTCCAAGGCAGGAAGTTTATTAATTGGCTGCATGTTAAATGGATGCACATTAGGGTGTTGGGTTTTTGTAATTCATGCTGTTTTATTTATTCTATGGAGCATCTGCTTCCAGGAGTTTGATCTCAGTGAAGCCAATCAGATGATTTTTCTCAGCTCTTCTATTGCTAGATATTAAAACTACATCAAGCTTTTTTATCTGAGGGTCATTTTTAGCTCTTTTGTGTGTGTGTGTGTGTGTGTGTGTTTGTGTGTGTGTCAGTCAGTCTACAGCTGTCTTGCTGTGTTCAGCACCATGTGTTATACCATGACTGAGCTCCAGCTCGGCAAATGTCAGAAACTATGTTCGCGTGAAATGCCTTATTTACCACAGACGAGATCTGTCAAAGGAGCGCTCTCATGATGATCTCACTGTAAGGGGTTTTTTTTTCCTCCAGGGCTGTATATTCTGCCTTGTCTTTTTTTGAAGGGTGTGCATTTTACTCATGTACAACTGAGAGATTTATTTTTCCAGCCTTTGAAAGACAAGGCTCATATAATCACGCTTTGCACGATATCGTATAATGATAGTGAAGTATTTATTAATGTTTATTAACGAATTATCATCGTGCGCCATGGTAGGTGTTTCCTCATTCTGTCTTGGTCTTGCTTTCTTTGCCAGACTTGCGAAAAAATCTTGGTTTGGGAATTTCATCAATTTGGAGAAAGAGGAGCAGATCTTCGTGGTGATCCAGGACAAACCTCTGAGCTCGATCAAAGCTGACATTGTGCAAGCCTTTCTCTCTGTAAGTCTGTGTGTGTGTGTTTGCATTTTATATGATCCGTTCTTACATTTAATGGCTGTAAGCACATTTGTCTTGAATTCGATATGAACTCTAATTTCCTATTAAGAATTTCCTTCCTCATTCAATTCCCAAGACCCATAGGCAGGTCCAAGCTTACATTCCTCACTTCCTTAATTATATACATTTCCCCATTACTTTCACTAGCATTGCTAATGAAATTCATAGCCGTGGATGAATAATATGCTTAAAGTTGAATAAATAATAAGCTGGGACTTTCAGGGGTTAAAAGATTTATATTCTTTCAGAAGCTGTGATAGATTTGATTTGACCGTTTAAGATTCATTCTATCTGTATACCTGGACAGTCTGTTTAATGACCTTGCAGTTTATTTTAAGAGCCTGAAAAAAGCAGTGTAAATCACTAATACTTAAACAATATGTGCTGTAGTGAGCTCAGAGATCTGTAAAGTAAAGTGCATTAGAATAATGAATACTAGAACACAGGGCAGGTATTTTAGTCTTCGTACCTTCAGAAATCAGCCGAAAGCACCTCGAGCCTACCTCAAATGTTGTCACTCATACAGTGAGTTAATCATGCGTAACAAAGGCATTTAATAATCCATCACCACTCGTAATGCATCTGTCAGTCATTTCCACATCACCCAAATTGTGAACGAGTACAAGTCTTTATGAATAAAAATCAAATTCATACTGAATTTATTGAAAGTGTCCAATTTGGGTTTTACTGAACAAAGAACAAGGCCTCAATCATCCCCTAATATGTGCTGCTTAAAATAAAGTGTTACTGAAGTTATACCGGTGGCTCGGTGGGTAGCACTGTCGCCTCACAGCAAGAAGGTCCCGGGTTCGATCCCCGGGTGGAGGTGGGGCGGTCTAGGTCCTTTCTGTGTGGAGTCTGCATGTCCTCCCCGTGTCCGCGTGGGTTTACTCCGGGTACTCCGGTTTCCTCCCACAGTCCAAAGACGGTCATGCACGATGGGTTAACTGGGGTCTCTAAAGTGTCTCTGGTGTGTGAGTGTGTGTATGAGTGTATGAGTGCATGAGTGTGTGGGCCCTACGATGGATTGGCCCCCTGTCTAGGGTTGTTCCTGCCTTGCGCCCTATGCCACCGACTCTCCCGTGACCCTGAATAAGAGTAAGCGATTAAGATAATGGATGTGTGAAATGTGAATATTGAATAAGTTACTTGCTAGTTAAGATGTTAATCTCTTGTTATCATCACGTTCAGTTCAGTTCAGTTCAATTTGAGTTCTAAAGTGCTTTTAACAATGGACATTGTCCCTTTACAATGGACATTGCAGCTTTACAAAGACAAAGACAGATCATGATATACAGGTTGTATCCCTAACTGTGAGAAAAACCTCCCTCAGCTGTTAAGAGGAAGAAACCTTGAGAGGAACCAGACACTAAAGGGAAACCATGCTCATTTGGGTGACACTGGACTAATAAATAATCCCTTCGATACCTGTGCGCTGTATAGTACAAGAAAACTGCAACCAGATAAAACATGAAGTCTACACTGTAGAAGTTATAAAAGCAAACTTCATGGTTTCTAAGAGTATCTTTAAGCATCATGCTGGTCTTTAGGCTGTCCATGTGAGCTGGAGTATCTTGTATCTTGTATCTGGTGTTTTGTGGCACCGTAGCTTGACCGGGATGGGGATTGGGGAAGGGAGAGAAAGACAGAGATGGAGGAGAAAAGACTACAGATTGTTAGGTACGCACATCTGTTCCTGCATTAGTTTGTATTCTGTCTCTTTACAGGACCTCATTACTTTATGAAACCTCTAATAAGGCTAACACAGTCTTCATGGTCTAATGAGGAGGAGAAAAATCACTTCTGTTGCCGAGACATATTATTAGACGTTTCATAATGACATTACAAAAACACAAGCATACATTACGGTATGCTTTGGAGAGTTGTTTAACATCACCTTCTAGGTCAGACCCTGTTGATCATAATCAGGCCATGTGATGAAATGGTTTTCCGCTCCCGTGTCAGATTCCCAGCCTCAGCCACAGTGTGGTTTCTCAGACGAGTTTCCGGGCGGAGTACAAGTCCACAGCCGGCCCCGCCGTCTTCCAGAAGCCTGTGAAGTTTCAGGTGGACATCACCTACACGGAGAGCACGTCAGCCACCAAGGAGAACGGCATCTACTCCGTCACCTTCACCCTGCTCTCAGGTAACTACATCATCTACCTACCTAACTCTATTTATTTTCCCTTCTGTCTGATTTTCCTTCTTCCCTTTCTTTCCTTCATGCATCCTTCAGTTGTAGAGCTTAAAATAGCCATGCTCAGGGCTCAGGGCTGCGCTGGCAAAGGTTCAAGTAAAAAACACTCTTTTCCCTCCTGGCATTCATTTCCTATTTTCAGTCTGCTGAATTTCAAAGGACAGTCCCCTCCCATCCCTCTGTCGCTCTCTTTTTCTTTCTCTTTCTCCCCACTTTTTCTTCCTCCTGCTCACATTCTCTCACTTATAGACTAGAGACTGAGGGGAAATGTAGCTGCATGAGTCACTAAGCTTAACGTGTGCATCGGAAAGTGACCCGCTGGCCAGCACAACATAAAATGCACCATGATCCCATTAGACTTTATGGGGCTGTTGCTAAGGGGAATAAAGCTGACACACAACAGCATAAAATCTATACATTCAGTTAATTAGATGGAATTGTGCAGTAGGTTACAAATATTTAATGTACTGAACGTTTATGGCACTGAAAGTATTTATTGTAATATATTATTATTTCATATAGCAGGCTGTATAGGTAAATAATTTTTCAAAACTGTGTGTGTGTGTGTGTGTGTGTTCCGGCAGGTCCCAGCCGACGCTTCAAGCGAGTTGTGGAGACGATTCAGGCTCAGTTGTTAAGTACACACGACCAGCCTGCCGTCCAGCAGCTGTCTGGTGAGCAAAGAATCCGCCCGTCAACACACACCGCCACTGCTCTCTCTCTCTCTCTCTCTCTCTCTCTCTCTCTTTCTTTTACTCTCTCTATTTATCTTTCCTTATCTCTGTCTTCATCTCTTTCCCTCCTGCTTTCTGACACATCGGCTGCATGCATGGCGTCCAGCCCACCATGCTCCAGCACCTTGAATGCAGCACTTGCACTCACCAAGGTCAAATAGGTGTTTTAATACGTTGCGAACGCTTTATGTATTGGGAATGGTTTCAAATGTGTTTCTGCCGTGTGTGTATAGTTTTAGGGATTCAAGCTTTCATGCGATACAACTTTAAGAGCGTCTTGCTTCCTGTGCATATTGCAATTCCACTGAAAATATGAATTAACCTTTCACAGTTCGGTACTTTACAACTAAACAAGAGCCATATGTGTCCTTTTAAAGAAAGCATGCGTGTTCTAAGTAGGGATAGCACAATTTTCTGGGCCAGAAAAACGTAAGCCAAAGCCCTAATATCAGAAAATCTATAATATCATTTTCATGGTTGTATTAAGCATCCTGGTTTTTATAATGTATATTTGAAAGCAAAGAGTATGATATAGTGTTAAAACATTTTTCTAAATTACAGACTTTAGTTTCTGCTTTGGGGTTCGCTGTGTCTTTTCAGCGTTGCTTGAAATGATTTCTAATACAGAGATGACACAAATGCCTATTTGACCTGAGCCAAGAGCAGTGAACCACACTGAAACCCTTATTCATTCTCTCTCTCTCTCTCTCTCTCTCTCTCTCTCTTGCTCTCTCTTGCTCTCTCTCTCTCTTGCTCTCTCTCTCTCTCTCTCTCTCTCTCTTTAGCTCTCTCTTTCTCTATGTGATTGCCACTTGCACTCATGCAATCAGCAAGTTCACTGAGTGCATATTTGGAACATATTTGGATATTTACCTTTACATTTATTTTAGAGTGACAGCTCATCCTGTGTCCTCACAATCAAAGTCTATAAATTCTTATATAAGGAATATTGAAAAGCCATATTGCTAGGATACACTCCGGGTCCACTTGGAGACGAAGAACGGATTAGAAAAGAGAGGAATTCCTTTTTGTTCTTTATCTCTGTCTGTCTCATCACATGCCTGTGCTTGTGCTTGTGCCAAATCACCTGATAACAGCTCCCTCTAGTGGCCACACGGGTTAAATGCGATCCTGGTCTATAGTATAAGCTCCAGTATGTGCAGTTTTTTAAATCTAAGCTGCTGTTTCTGCGTGAGAACTGCATTCTAGAGTAATATGTTGTTTGTAGCTCAAGCAGAAACCAAACAGCAAAAAGGTTTTTTCTGTTATAATTTTTTTTACCCTATTCCTGCTTAGACTAACCCTACATTTCTATCATTAGTGTTTCTGCACTGAAAGTGATGATGATGAAGTGTTCCTCTAATCTCTGATTGTATATAAAAGACAAAAAATTAATCTAAAATATGGTATTATGGTGTGGCCTTAAAAAGGAGGAAGATGTTATTCAGAATTCAGTCACCTCATCATCCTGCCAGTCTCTCCTCTGTCACCATCACAGCCCTGAGCTTCACTTCACCTCCCATGTATCTGAAACACGTGCACATGACGTGAACAGATGAATGGCATGTGAGCACTGATAATCACTGACCTCGCTGGATAGCAGAGACACAAAACTCAAGTCACATTTGATCCTGAAACAGATAACAGTTCCAGTCACAGATAACAGGAGCGGAACTGCACTCACTGCATTATTATTTTAGATAAATGCACTGGAACATTAAAGGTGCTGTCTGTAATATTTAGAGCTCTGCTGCCTGTGAGAGGACTTGTGATACTGTGAAAATATTCACCTGTGTCTGGTATTGGAGCTGATTTCTGGGCCAGAAATGCTGTAATGCAGCTTAAAACAAGTAACATAAAGGTCAATTTCTGAGTGTTTGTGTTCACTGATGGCACTGCAGGTTTGTGTAATGTAACTCATTTTTAATCCGTGTTAAAGCTTTTAGTGGTGTTCATTTTTTATCGTAGTCAATTCTTTAACACATTAGCACATTTGTTAACACGTTAATTTGACAGCACTAATTCTTACTAATTTCACCTTTAATTCAGTACTATTATTACACACTGCACCTTTAATACAGTGCTATCAGTATTACACACTGCACCTTTAATACAGTGCTATCATTATTACACACTGCACCTTTAATACAGTGCTATTGTTATTACACACTGCACCTTTAATACAGTGCTATTGTTATTACACACTGCACCTTTAATACAGTGCTATCGTTATTACACACTGCACCTTTAATACAGTGCTATCATTATTACACACTGCACCTTTAATACAGTGCTATCGTTATTACACACTGCACCTTTAATTCAGTGCTATCATTATTACACACTGCACCTTTAATACAGTGCTATCAGTATTACACACTGCACCTTTAATACAGTGCTATCAGTAATACACACTGCACCTTTAATACAGTGCTATTTTTATTACACACTGGACCTTTAATACAGTACTCTCGTTATTACACACTGCACCTTTAATACAGTGCTATCAGTATTACACACTGCACCTTTAATACAGTGCTATCGTTATTACATACTGCACCTTTAATACAGTGCTATCATTATTACACACTGCACCTTTAATACAGTGCTATCGTTATTACACACTGCACCTTTAATACAGTGCTATCAGTAACGCACACTGCACCTTTAATACAGTGCTATTGTTATTACACACTGCACCTTTAATACAGTACTATCGTTATTACACACTGCACCTTTAATACAGTGCTATTGTTATTACACACTGCACCTTTAATACAGTAATCTCATTATTACACACTGCACCTTTAATACAGTGCCATCGTTATTACACACTGCACCTTTAATACAACGCTATCGTTATTACACACTGCACCTTTAATACAGTGCTATCGTTATTACACACTGCACCTTTAATACAGTACTATCGTTATTACACACTGCACCTTTAATACAGTGCCATCGTTATTACACACTGCACCTTTAATACAACGCTATCATTATTACACACTGCACCTTTAATCCAGTGCTATCGTTATTACATACTGCACCTTTAATACTTTAATACTGCACCTTTAATACAGTACTATCGTTATTACACACTGAACTTTTAATACAGTGCTATTGTTATTACACACTGCACCTTTAATACAGTGCTATCGTTATTACACACTGCACCTTTAATACAGTTCTGCTATTATTACAAACTTGCAAACAAACAAAATAGTACTGTTCTATTTATACCGTATTATTACAAACTACTATTTTGTGATGTTACTGTTGTGACTGATACAACTGTTAAAACCAGCTTTAAATGGTGTATTATAACAATATTATAAAGGTATTATAACAAACTGCCCTTTTAAAACAACATTCATAAGATTGCAAACTGCCCCTTTAAAACAGTACTCTTAAGCTTGCAAACTGCCCCTGTAAAACAGTAATCTTAAACTTGCAAACTGCCCCCTTAAAATGTTACTCTTAAGATTGCAAACTGCCCCTTTAAATCAGCACTCTTAAAATTGCAAGCTGCCCTTTAAAACAGTAATGCTATTATTACAGACTGCACGTTTATAAAAGCACTGTTGTTATTTTTACAGATTGCACTTTTAATGTCAATGTTATTATTACAAACTATACCTTTAAAATTGCAATGTTGTTATAATTATCCATGACTTGTTGGACTACTGTTTATATTAGTAACTGCACCTTGGAAGGAGTATTGTTACTATTTCAATATGCACCTTTAAAAGAGTGCTGTTCTTATAAGCTGCACCTTTAAAAACCATACTCTTACAGACTACACCTTTACAATAATACTGCAGTTATACAGACTGCATCTTTAAAAGACTGTTCTATAAATAATAAAGTCGTGAGAGGGAAGTTTTATTAGCATGTTGTAACAGTGTTATTATGTTATCATAACACCTATCATAGGCAGGCAAACGTTCCAAGAGGTAAGAGATGTCTCTATTTTATAATGAGTGCAAGACTTTAGTTATTTAGAGCACTGTTAATGAAATAATGAATATAATCTCAATAGGACTTTATCTGTGCACATTTTCTTTCACTCACACAAGTCTCCATTCATGAAAGTTTAAAGTCTGCCATCCAAAGAAGTTTCAACACTTATGCATACTTTATGGTGTTTTGCTGCCTTAGTTTAATTCTTGCATCATGCTTCTTTAAGCTGCAGTGTGCAGGTTCTGTGTCTGAGTGAGCTGAGCTTAAGGATGGTTTTCTGCCATCTGTCTTGAGAAGGAATGCCTGTTTTTTAATCAGAATTCTCAGAAAACTGTGACCTTTAAGTAAATCCTGAGCTTCTATTTAAGTTTACTCAGCGTATTCTGGCTTGTAGTTGTGCTTGATGAGTTGCTGTCTCTTCCATGTTCATACACCTTGGGAAGGGTATTGCTGTCTTGGTGACTTACTTAACCACTTAACTTGTAGGTTGTTAGATAAACCAGTGCCTTAGTTTATGAGCCTTAGTTTATGATATGAATGCTTTGATTTTAAGGCAATTTTAATTAGGTGTCACCTCATTCATGATGCTTTAAATCGCATACAATAATATAATACAGGATTGTAACTTCTTCTTCTTCTTGTGCTGGATAACTATATTAATCATATTTTATTTATGTAGGATGCTTGCTGGTTTGTTCCTTAGGGCAGTTGGGTGATGGAGCACCAAAAAGAATCACATTCGTGATTGGGTTAGATTCGTGATTGGGTGTGCTTGGGTAAATGTTGACCGTCTTAACACTTTGTGTGCATTTGGTTGACGTTCTCCGATCTTCACCAAATTGACACTGTGCATTACGGTGGGCAAGAGTAACATAAATGTGCAATTAGTTTCTTTCTATCACCTTACACAGCCGAGATGTGGTTTGTCATTGAGTGGGGTGCAATACAGTATAGTACAGTATGGTCAGAATTTGGTTGTTGCGGGTTTTGAGACAAAACTAAGTGTGTGACTGGGTTAATGTTGACCGTCTTAACGCACTGTGTGAATTCCGTCGAAATCGGAGAACATCATATTTTTTGCCCAAAAAAACACAAAGGCTAACTAACCCTTTACCGTTTTTTTTTTTTAGCCCAAAAGTTGACGTTCTCCGATCTTCACCAAATTGACACTGTGCATTACGGTGGACAAGAGTAATATAAATTTGCAATTAGTTTCTTTCTATCACCTTCCACAGCTGAGATGTGGTTTGTCATTGAGTGTGATGCAATACAGTATAGTACAGTATAGTATAGTATAGTACAGTATGGACAGAATTTGGTTGTTGCGGGTTTTGAGACAAAACTAAGTGCATGACTGGGTTAATGTTGAACATCTAACGCACTGTGTGAATTCCATCGAAATCGGAGAACGTCATATTTTTTGTCCAAAAAAACACAAAGGCTAACCCCTTTACCGTTTTTTTCGGCCAAAAAATTGACGTTCTACGATCTTCACCAAATTGACACTGTGCATTACGGTGGACAAGAGTAACATAAATTTGCAATTAGTTTCTTTCTATCACCTTCCACAGCTGAGATGTAGTTTGTCATTGAGTGTGGTGCAATACAGTATAGTACAGTATAGTATAGTACAGTATGGT
>JAOVVG010000037.1:9205085-9216476 GCA_028566375.1 Leptodoras nelsoni | reverse complement strand
ACTCGGTTAATGTTGACCGTCTTAATGCATTGTGTGCATTTGGTGAAAATCGGAGACCGTCATATTTTTTGCCCAAAAAAACACAAAGGCCCTTAGTAATTTTGTGAGAGTGAAGACTTTAGTAAAAGTAAAGCAGGTTTCGCTCTTTTCACGTTCAGCAGCCAACGTGCATTGACAGATACAGTGAACTCCTGGGTGTAGCTTAAGGAGTAATCTTTGTGCCATGTTGCCATCCAGTGGTCACTGGTGGTATTGCTATATGTGGCAATCTGAAAAAACAAAATGTTCAAAACATTGTGACAATTTAGCTAGATGAATAAATACACAATGCAATGCGATGATGTTAATTTAGCTGTTAATTTACCCATTGAATGGGTCACCTTAGCCAGTATTGTAACAACTGAAGGGTGTGGCAGGAAGCTTCGCTGTGCTTACCTAATTATAGTGTATAAAAGTAGCATCTATTGTTTTTATTTTTAAAAAAAACAGAGAATGACAGAGAATACGTGGAAAGGTTGCCTTGTGGTGGGTCAGTCATCTTCAGCCTGCTTTGTCTTACAGCACTTTCATGGCGTTTTCTTCTTCAGAGAAAATGGTCAAGAGTCTCGGCGTGTCAGATGGAACTGCGTAAAAAGGCTGCAGTTCAGATTCAGCAGCAATGAAAAAGTAGAAGCCTGATACAGAGACAAGTGCTGCAATTGAAGCAATCTTCTATAGTGCTCATTCTTTTCCAGCTCAAATGCTCAGGACAGACAGAGAGAGAGGGAGCTCTCACACAATGTAGGTCCCATAATTACAATACTTTCGAAAATTCACCCAAAATCAGTTTTTTTCCAGGTCATATATAGATTGGTCAGTATTATTACAGAGAAGCCTCACTGCAAATCAGCACTAAGTTGTGACTGATCACCTTTATCCTGCCCAATGTTTCTTTCCTGATGGGAGTGGTCTCCTGCATGGTGACCCCGCCCCCATTCACAGGGCAGCAGGGCTCACTGAATGATTGAATGAGTATAAAAATCATGCATATTATATTGTGTGTCCTTCACAGTCACCAGCTGTTAATCCAACTGAGCATCTACGGGAGATTGTAGACAGTTGGATGTGTTAGACAGTGTTCTGTACCACCAACATCAAAACACCAATTGAACCAGTATATTTTCTGGCTGTTCTGATAGCTTACGATGGTGTGATGCTTTACTAGTCTAACTTGTTGCACTGAATTTCTATGTAAAGTAATTCTCTAGGGGTTTTTCAACCTAATCCTGACCTTCTGCATCTACAGCCATTGTATTGTATTATTGTTTCCCTATAATAAAAAGAAAACCTGTTTACTTAAAATTCACTTAGAATGAAAGGTGGTTGTTCTTCAGTTTAAAAAAAAACTTGGTATTAGATGAATTTATCAGATAGAGGAATGATATCAGTTTGTTTGGATGGCCTATTTTTGCTGATCAATTGACTATAATCCAACACTTATCGATAAAATTTCACTGAGCTATCACAGGTGGTAGTTTGTTAAAGGTCTACAGTACTTTCTGTACATTATGTATGGAATACATTTGAACATTTGATCAAATCTGGGAAAACTCCCCATGTTGATTAATCCTAGCCATCATAGGAAGGCTGCTTATATCAGTTGCAAAGCCACGGTGTCTACGTGTATCTTTAAGCTGTCCATCATGGTGATCTTTAGTCTGTCCATAACTCCAAACAGAAGAAGAAAAGGATTTACAATTACTGGTATCTTGTGTAGTGTAGTGAAATCTCACTTGCTTTTAAATCCATTTACGTCTTTAGTAAGCTCAGTTTACTGGCTGTGGAGTTGAGCATGTTCTCCTTGTGGCCATTTGGGACTGGTTATCCTAAATAGCCCCCAGGTCTGTGGGAGATAAAGCACTTACAGTGCACTTATCTACAATGCTCAAATGAACAAGTGAATTTGGAGTAAACATTTCTTCTTCTTTTTTTTTTCATTTCAGGGAAAATGTCCGAATTCTGTGTGTGGTACAGTACAGATATACGCTATATAGATACAGATATACGGCATACAGATACAGATATACGGTATATAGATACAGATATACGCTATATAGATACAGATATACGGTATACAGATACAGATATACAATACAGATGCATTGGTTAGGGAGCAGTCTGAAGATCAGTGAAGTATTTCTTTAAGGGCAATAATCTGCATGGTTATAAATGCACCCGTGGAAAAAATATACCAAGGTGAAAGTGATTTTAAAAATAACTGCGCTGATTTTAAAAATAACAGTTTACTGGGTCCTAAATGTCAACATGAAGAGTTGCAATGCCATTTATTTTCATTCCATCCAGACAAGATGAAATGGGGGACTGTTTAAAGCCATGACATGATTCAGTTTCTTGTAATGATGAGACTGCGATTCTATGTTATGTGTGTGTGTGTGTGAAAGAGAGAGAGAGAGAGAGAGTGAATGTGGCAAGGCTTAACATTTCCCATTTATCTTGTCTCCTCACTCACATTGTGTCCTCCTTGTGATCCATATTGTTCATTTGTTTGTTCCCTCTCTCTCTCTTTCTGTCTCTCTCTGTCGTTCTTCTCTTCCCGGTGTGTACCCAGGCAGCCCGTTGACTAGCTTCTTTGACGTAATTAAACAGCTCTTTTCAGACGAGAAGTCCGGGCAGGTGTCGCAGCCCCCGGGCACACCCAAGCACGGTGCCAGCGCCAAGAAACACGAGTCCGACTCTAATGCCTCCAAGAGCAAAGACAAAACCAAGGTGGCACCTTCAGTCGGGACACAGGAGCAGCCTTAAAACCTGGAGTGTTAGTAGACGACTAGATTTTTTCTAGTCCACTCATTAATTTATAAATATTCTCAACCAAGCTCTTGACTCAATAAAAAAAAAAGTCAATCCAAACCCTCGGTACATTTTTGTACCTTGGGATGATTCCTGCAGTAGAACATCAAGACGAGGCAGATATTCAAAGATGCTCTTTGTTTCTTTACCAAAATGTCTTATTACTCTGTTGCATTTTATGTTTGTTCTTTTATGCCATTATTGTGATGCCTTTTGCACATTTCTGCTGCCAGGGATTATCCAGAAAACGTGTTAGAACCCGACTGCTGCGCTCGTGCACAGTATGTTGACGGAAGGCACATTACACAGCAAGTACAAGCTACGGATGGATGCTCCTCAACACCAACTCGCAAAAACTCCAATGATTCATTCACCTTCTTCCGTCTCCTTTAGAGCCACATGTCTGAAAAATTGACACACCTTAAAAAATAACGAATCTACAAATGACGCCATTCTTGTTTTTATGGCATTCCTTTAATCTCTGTCCTCTATAGATCTATTGGCTATTGCTTATCCCCTTCACACACACACACACAGAAACACTCCAGAGGCACTGAGAGGAAGAAGCAGCCGGTGAAGTGGACACGAAGGCGTTCGAGGAGCAGCTCACACGGACTCTCGGTGGATTGTAAATCTTTTTCGATGTAGTGTTTCTTTATGAATGACAGAATCGAACTATTTTATGAACTTCGCGTCATTGCTGTACAAGATTTTCAAATCGTATTTGGAAAATAATATGGCCGAGCCTATTCCGGGGCGCTTTGGGGGTGGGATCAGAAAGGGGAAATGTTTCACTAAATGCTCTATTCTCTTGTATATACATTCCTTATGTAAACCTCGTCTAGCTGTGACTCTGCTTGGACTGATTGTGTCGCCATTTTGTTTCTCTCCATGTAGTGATGAAATATTTTGTCATCCTTGAATGAAATGATGCATTATTATGATTTACTTTTGATGTCAAGTTTGCATTTTTGAAAAAAAAAAAAAAACTTTTTGGAGAAGCATCTGCAGGATTCAGAGAACTTTGGCCATAATTGTGTATAATTTTATAACTTATTTATCATTGTGTTTTATTTGTTCTTGTTCTTAATTGTTTGTTAATTTATGCAGCTGGGACTATTTATAAACCAAATTGGGGGTAGTTTCGGGGTAGTGTTTAGAGGTATTCGTCAAATTGTTTGCCTTTTATTTTCTTGTCATTTGTTGTTTGTTGGGGCTCATCTGAATTTTTTGTGAACCACTTTCTTTTCTAGCTTTGAGCAGAAAAAAAAGAGCTTGTAGTATATGTTAAATTATTTACCAGTAATTTAAGAATGTAGACTAGCCTCTACGCGGGATGGGGCGGGTATAACGTTATGAACTTGCTATTTGTCACTTTTTAAATCTCATAGTGTGTGTACAAACAGAACGAAAACACTTGAACCATGTGATGTAAATAGATATCTTTGCCAATGAGTTTCTTAAGGCACCGAGGGGATCGTCCTGCTCATGGCTGTGTTCTCGTATTTGCCGTTTGCATGTCAGACATCCCGCTTTTTTCTGCATGACGATGACGTGATATGTTCAATTTGCCCTCTCTTGTGCTTTCCCCGTTTCTCTTTTCCACGTTTTTTATCAGAATAACTGGATCGTTTTTTTCCCCTTCGCGTTCCCTTTACGTTTTCATGTTCATGTTTCCGTTCCCTTCATGTCCTTTCGTATTTATTTATTCTTATTTTTTTTAAATCCCTCCTGTTCTGTATGGTTTTCTCGGAGAGGGTGTGCTGATGTCATATCCCACCTTGTTGCAGGTGCATATCAACAACACGGCAGAATTCAGATAAAAGAGAAATAAACTAAGCAATACCTATTCTTATCCTTCCTATTTTCTACTTTGAGAGAGAAGATAAGTTGGAATACAGATTGATTAATATGAGCAGGTAAAAAAATAATAAATAAATAAATAAAATCAAAACCCGCAATGTATCCCCTTGCAACGACTGTGAATGAATTCAGTGCAAACAGAAATAAATCCATTGGATTCTTTGGATTTGTGCATTAGTCTTGAATGTATAGAGTAGCTTGGATGTGAAAATTTGTTTATTCATTATTTTTTTAGATGCTTTTATTCAAAGTGATTAACATGAGGCAGGATACTTTCTAAGCATGAGGCTGAGCCTAACAGTGGCAGTCCTGGGATTGAAACCAACCCAACCCTAACCCTGGAAGGTCCCAGTCATAGCTATTGTTATATAAACCCTTTAAACACATACAGCTTGATGGTCAGTCCAGATTTACATTCCCTACTGCTGTCTAATAATTCCTAAATATGGCATAACTTGGATTAAGAAGAAGAATACAAGAATAACAAAATGCCACATGAAGGGGTAAATGCTGGGCTATACATGCTTAAAAAAAAGTTCCTTGGACGTTCTTTGGATGCTGAATTCTTTTGGCTGTGTAAAGCAACCCAGCTTCTACGCATTTCAGAAAGAGAAATCCCCCAGTCCTACATAAAACTCCCAGAGAAAGTGCTAGAACTGCGTTTCTAAGACTGTACTGCTGCCAATGTAATGACATGTTAATAATAATAATAAAACAAAGCATAGGAGTACAAAAAATAGATACAATAAATTAGTCTTTACAACTGGTCATAAAGGACCAGCGTACCACTTGCATATATTTACAGTATAAAATGTTATACATACAAAACTATATACAGGTTATGTACTGTATACTACAGCGTGTCTGAAAAGTCAGGAACCAGTGGGAATTTGTTGAGAAGATGCCTGCAGTGTAAAGGTGAGTGTATATGTGTTTTATAATAAATACAAAATAAAGAAATTCAGTAGTTTCTGACTTTTCAGACACCCTGCATTTTAAAAATTATCTCGTTTATATTTTGTCCACTAGATGGCACTATTGTATGGCATCTGGAATCTGGCTTCAGTATGGCTACTGAAGCGTGCGTGTGTGTGTGTGTGTGTGTGTGTGTGTGTGTGTGTGTGCCATTTTGTAGCAAAGTATTCAATGGCATAAATGAACATTTACCCATGTAGTAATCTACAGTGATACACTGTGACTCTTCATACTCTGTCCTGCAGTGTTTGGATGTCCATTTAGTGTATACATGCGTTTAATGTCCAATATGCACCTCAGGCCAGTGGAGAAGTGAGGTGAAGGGCTGTCCGTGTTACAGATACCCTTCAGCCTGATCCTGCGCTGCAGAACGAGTGAAGTCTGGAGATAAGCGCTTCCTGCAGGTCCTCCAGAGCTTCGCTGCACTCGGCTCCCAGCAGCAGCTCTTCAAATTCTCGTCTCTGCAGCATGACGGGCATGTTCCGCAGGAAGAAGCTATGGCAGAAGGTGGCCAGCTCTGCTGCGTCACTAGCCTGTTACAGAGAAACAAGAAATGCCCAGGAAGAATGACATTCATCCTATAGTTTAATCTTCCGGATTAAGAAGCAATCAGCGAGTTTTATTTCGTTTGACATAAGTGTTCTTACCACAGCTGCGTGGTAGATGGACACGGCGTTTTGGATGGTCATCCGCTCAGCACAGCGTATCTCACACGCCCTCTTCAGAGCATTGAGCCGGAAGGAGTCGGCCACTGGCAGGAGCTGGAAATGAAGCAGATGCTCAAGTTGGAGATGGATTAACACATGCACAAGTTAAACGACTAGTCCAGCGTAATCACTACTGCAACTATGTGTGATTAGCACCGAAAATAATTAACTTAACTATGGACAAAAAGAGGAAACCTGTTCATGTAATACAGATGATTCATGCAAAGTAGGTGAGACAACACAACATTCAGATTAAACTGAACTTTCGGCTGATGGGAAGTGATGCAAATTGGTG
This sequence comes from Leptodoras nelsoni, assembly GCA_028566375.1. Lineage (NCBI taxonomy): Eukaryota > Metazoa > Chordata > Actinopteri > Siluriformes > Doradidae > Leptodoras > Leptodoras nelsoni. The sequence continues at coordinate 9,209,789 of JAOVVG010000037.1, read as the reverse complement.
GCTACCTAGAGAAATGAGGTGTGGTTGAACATTGCTGGTTTTTTTTTAAATACATATTTGTTTCTACTTGTTTAACTGTTAAAGTGCTTGATTTAGCCATTTTAAAACCTCTAACAAAGCAGCATTCGTTAAAAGAAAAACATTTAGGCATCTGAATTGTGACTTTGAGTGGTTTGTTCTATAACTAGTGTGTGTAGGTATCGACAGGAACAGCCACAATTCACAATCGTACAACAAACTGGACAGACCCGAGATGGAACATGGCTGTCAGTATGAGGACAGGATAGGGACAGTTTTACGGGCAATCCATCAACATTTATGCAAAATGAATATTTTTTGCAGAGTCTTCCATCAATGCTATTTTAATAAAAGCTCTAAATGTGTCTTTTTTTGTTCTTTTTGAGATCAGCGGTCTAGCAGTGTGATCTTAAATGCCACAAAACCATCCTGAGACATTTTCTTGGAATGGGAAAATGTACTTAAATTCTCAGCTATTGTGTTACAAATATGCTACAGATGCAGAGGATAAAGTTTATGTAAAAAACTTAAACATATACCAAATGCTTAATGCTTAAGTTTAATGCATTTGTTTTAGGGACTGGGCAAGTGTGTCCTAAACCACTATTTACTTAAAATAATCAATGACAGTGTGGTGTGGTGTGGCCTGATATGAAACTGTTACTGAAATGTTACTGTCTCCACCCCAAAAGTCATTATTTTCCAATACAGCACATAATAAAATGATGAACCTTTTAAAATCAATTTAAGCTTACAGGTAATACAGGCCCTTATTACAAGGCTGCATCTGCCAGTGTGTATATAAAGAGACAGACATCCATGGAAGCTTCTAGAGCCGTTTCCACCATGAGAATGCCACCTTATCACGATTTGTCAATTTTCAACATGGTTTAATCGTTGGAGCTCGTGAGATATGTCATAGCGTTTCAGAGGTAGAAGCAAAGTCTGGATTTTCACATATCAACGTGACCAGTGTCAGCTGGTGAGAATCGTTTCACACGAGAGGCGTGCAACACTGCCTCAAATAACATCTGGATTCAATGCTGGGGCCTCAACAAACATCAGCATGAGGACTGTGGAACGTTCCGTCCAAGATCCTGTATGGGTAACTGGTATACCACTTTTTCTGGTACTTCAGTGTATATCTTATCATTAACAATTCACGTTTTTAAATCTGTTTACGTGGCACATCTGCCCTGCAGGTCCTCAGGAATAAGCTGTTACTATAATAACAGTAATGCATTAGAACAAACACATTAATATATGTAAACCTTGCAGCTGGAAAATTAATGCAGAAAGTTAATCAATACCACCTGAGCATTCTGAATAAAAAATGTAACAGTGCTGTGGTATTTATCTAATTATTTATTTAATTATGTATCAAAACCAGCGATTCATGTCCTGGGTCTCCAGTGTTTCATGGTTAGGTTTGATCAACAGATTTAGCTGAATATTCTCTCTCACCTCTAACACATCAGAGACGGCTGCATCTGAGTTCTCTGCTCCTCCGCCATACAGGTGAGACATCAGCATCTGAAATATCAATCTTATTCTTTTAATACCCAAAGAATTATTCACTAAACACTGTTTATCTCAGTGTCACGGTTGCTTTTTTTTTGCTGTATTGTTCCAGCGTTGATTCACCTGAAAAGTGCTGTGCTTGATGTCCGTGATCTCGATGACGTGATCTGTGTCATTCGAGTCGTTGATGCTGAGCAAATCTTTGAACCTTATTTGGGACACAAGGAGCAGACGGTTGAGTATATGCTTGCTTTTCTACAGGGTGTAAAGCTGAGCTTGTTTTAGTATCTGACCTCGGAGACGCAGACATGAGGAGCACCCGGTGGGCGTAGAATGGCCTGCCTTCCACCAGGAACGTCACGTCTGACATCTCAGAGTTGTTTAAGAAATGGATGTCTGTTAGTCAGGAAGACAAGTTGCATGAGATTTATCATATAAGACAACTTCAATGGGAAAGAATCTAAACTATTTTAATCTTTTATATACAGTATATATAGTTTTTGTACTCTTGGGGTTTCATTGTTTTTGGCAGAAATGTGGAGTAATATGATTAATGAGAGCTACATCTTTGGGTTTAATATGGAGCTGGGCTGTGATAACACTCTGGTCAGAAGGTGCTGAATCATTTTCTATAACACACCAGCTGTAAATATTACATTAGTACCCACATTCTACAATGTTTTTATGTCTATAGTCTACACTGACACATTTATCTGGCCACACCACATAAATGGATACAAAAATATGAATAAAAGGGTGAGTATGAGGTAACGTCTCGTACCTAGCTGAGCTGCCGACGTGTTCCTCAGTTCTGGAATAGGAGGCAGAGGAGCAGAGCCGAAGCAGTGGCTTAACACAGATCCCAGCTTCTCACGGATCTCTTTATTCTGAAGGGAAAAACAGGCACTTGTAAGCTTACACCCAACACTGACATAAGCCATTATTACACATATTAAATAAACAGGTAAAAAGAAATATTGAAGCTCTGGTGAAGCCTAAGAGTGTCTAAATGTGCTTACCAGATCTTTTAGATCATAAACAGGCTCAATCTGCACCTAGAAGGCTTGCAGCCTGGTGGGATCTGTTTACCTTGGTGGTTGTGATGATGGAGAAGAGCAGGGGGAGGCCATCAGAGATCAGCTCCTCACAGTGTTTCTCCTCCCACAGAGAGCTGAAGTCGTTCAGGAGGGAGAGAGTTAACTCAGTTCTGGACTGAAGCTGTGCAGTGTGTAGAGACTCCAGCCACATGTGTAACCTCCATGCTACACCTGAAACACACACACAAAATAGATGTCAAACTACACACCAAAAAAGTCTGATTGTTTGCCTGCCAAGTAGATAGCTTCTTCTTCAGGCCGTACCGAGTGCTCTGAGCTCCATGGTGACATCCAGGTAGCCGTGCTCTGCGCTGTGAAGGCTGGCCTCCTGCAGGGCTCGGATTTGGGCTTTGGTCAGCTGTGGGTCTGCCCCTGCACTGGGAGTGGACACAGTGCGATGCTCTGGCCTCTGTATCTCTTCCACACCTTCAGCCAGAATCTCTTCCAGAGAAAGCACATCCTCCTGCAGCCGCTGGGGCTGGCTTAGTAACTTCCTCAGCACGTTCCTAACGCAGAGAACAGCATGAGAACAGTCAAGTCTTTTGTGAGTGTAAATGGATGAATGCAAGGTAAGCTTGGATTCCACATATTATATTGTTCCTCTACCTGTGTCCATGTGCTGCAGCTTGACTGAAGCAGTTCATATCCTCGTACAGTGATGTCAGAGAGCTCCCTCCTTGCATTCGAAACATGGGATCAGCACCACGGGACAAGAGCAGGCTGACCATCTCATAGTTTCCTAAACACATCCAGAGGAAAAAAACATTGTGGTGAGACTTGAAGCTGAAAAGCAATGCTCACTAACTCTGAGTGGATGTTATTCCTTTCTGTACAGTTCGTACCTGCAGCAGATGCCAGTTGCAGCGGCGTCTCTGCTGAGCCCTGGTGCCCGCTCTTGTGAGCCCGGCCCTCCACGTCAGCCCCCATATCCAACAGCAGCTGAAATAGTCACAAACTCGTATTTAGTACGATGAACATAAGAACACTCTGCTGTCAGTTTCCTTTCACTCAAAAAAAATATAGTTTATATATAGAGTATATCTATGCACTGCTATAGTTACAGTACAGATTTATTGAAGGTTCTGAGGACCTACAGCTCACCTGTACCACTGACAAATGTCCATACAGCACAGCGAAGGTTAGTGCCACCCAGTGCCGGCTGTCAGGGTGAACAGAGGGGTGTTTCGGTGAGCAGCTAGGAACCTGCAGTGAAGAGCAAGAAGAATCAACTATTAACACTATTCAATTCTTATGAATAAGGATGTGATACTAATTCTATATAATAATAAATACTGTCTATAGCAAGTATCCTTCTTTACCCCTATATCCAGATTAGCGCCTGCGTGAATGAGCATGTGGACCAGAGCTTCGTCTCCCGCTGAGCAGGCATACATCAGAGGAGTCATGCCCTAAAATCACACATAGACACACACACACAAACACACACACACACAGGGTTAGCCAAATTCATTCCTTAATCCTAAAATCAATTGCCTCACACTCAAAATAGAGCTCATTAATGGTTCATAAATAGTCTCTAGAGGCTCTAGTTGAAACCGGCTCTGAAACGAAAACGCTGTTGGATTCTAGATAGAAGGTTTACACTTCTAGATTTACACTTTCCACTCAAAAATACTAATTTCAAACTACATTAGTTTATACATTACATTAGTTACACATAACACATATATATATATATATATTAGGGGTGGGACTTTAACACATTAATTTTGATTAATTAATTACAGGGAAAATAACGAACTAAAAAAATTAATGCATTTTAATGCATGAGACACTTTTGCACCATGGAATGTTTCTTAGTGCATGAGTTCCAGGCATACAGATTATATAGACGCACAATAAGATGAGCATGATGGAGATGACTGAAGAGGCTACGCTGGTGGATGGGAAATTTAAATAAGAAACTTCCAGATGGAAGTACAAACAAAAATATTGTTATTTGCACTTTATGCAGGAAGGGGTTCGCTTAACACAGGAGCACTTCCACCCTTCGTTACCACCTCAACGCAAAACATGTTGGGGCTAGCGCGCAGGTCAGTAATGATAA
>JAOVVG010000037.1:9007520-9023685 GCA_028566375.1 Leptodoras nelsoni | reverse complement strand
ACCATTAGAGAACAGAGTAAAGGGGACTAACAGAGTATGTAGAGAAACAGATGGACTACAGTCTGTAATTGTAGAACAACAAAGTGCAGCTATATGGTAAGTGGAACTGAGAAAATGGACAATGAGTGTAGAGAAACGGAGGCGGTCATGATGTTATGCCTGATCAGTGAACATTCAACTTTCCAAATTCCTTTACCTTAGTGCTTGTTTGTTTTTCCCCCCTGCACAACAGGGTACATTTGCTCAAAACGATCCACTTTCCATGAATAACCTATTACGTCCATTACGAGTTTGCAATGGGGATTTTCTGTACTCTGTTTATAAGTTCATCAGGCTTCCTGAAGTGTACACTTGTTGCCTAAGGATAGGAATCAGACTAGCAGTTAATAGGATAAAGTTGTTATTGAAATCAAATACATTTCCATGATTTCCTCTGGACTAAGTGAATACACAATGATGCAATAATGTTGTAACAGAGAGACTGCCAGTAAAACAGTGTACCATAATTGTTCCCATAAGCTTCATATGTCAAAAATGACCTCACAAAAATGTGTTGCCTCATTCTGTCTTCTGTGACAAATCTTTAAACCATTAAACATCCACAAAGGAAAGTCTGTAAAATGACGCATCAAAGTGCTGGACTCTACAGTATGTAATGGGTAAGCAATGTAGTTTATTGAGTGTCTATGTACACGAGGTTTACATTAGTTTACCACAAGGGGGAAGCAAATTCAAAGAAAACATTAGCATTGTTTGGAAACTCATAGCGACATCAAGCACTTAACCCTTCAAGATCTGAGAAATAGTGGCGCTCCTGTTAAAACTATTCAGTAGGTGTTTTCTCTTTGCGTTCTGTTTATGCTGGCTCTGCCCCCATTATATCAGGATGAGACATTCCCCTCAGCCTCAGAAAGGTCACAATCATTAATTTCCCATACATTACAGCATGGATCATACTAATAGAACTAGTGGCAACGTTCCGAACTATGTAATTGCACATAAAAGCAGCTCTGCATCACGATTGCTTCATGTTTTGTATTATGATAGTTGGTTTGGGACTTCTTTCAAATCCACCCATTGAAACACTGTGGCTTTTAAGTTTTCTTTGCTTGCTGCAGGTGCATGATGGGTTATGTAAGTCTATTTTTCTGAGGGGATTTGCTGTCTCTGGTTAGAAGCAGAGGCTACGCCTTTCCCTTTGTTCCTTTGCCTGGTTCGGCGTAACTTATTGCCTTGCATTATCCAAGATATTTTAAATAATCTACTCTCAGAAAAAAGGAAAATAACACTTCACCTGACTTGACCTGTCCAAACATGTCCATCAGAGAATCAGATGAATGGCATAAGAAGGAACACAGCTTGACAGATGCACTAACAGACATCAAACATTGTATTTCATGTGGAAACTAGAGAAATGCCATGACTTGTTAAACATCTGTAGACCTTGGGATTATACAGAAGCACAGGAAGAAGTGTTGGTATTACTATATGCAAATCTAATACAAATAGTACTTTGTCACTTAGCCGCATACTGTATAAATTAGCCTTACAGGCTCGGCAAAGCTTGGAGAAAAATAACCAATATATTAACATAATAAATGTTACTTTAAATATTCAAAGAGCAGTTGAACTCAGAATCAGGACTGTTCATCCAGAGTATAGTTACAGAATATCTAAGCTTGCAAGGTTAGATTTCACTTACTAGGCTAGCTTTATCTCACTAAACTAGCTTTTACTTGCATCACTTATTCATCTGACATTATAAATGTAAAACAAATTTAAAAAATGATTAAAGATGTAAAGTACATGTGGTTAAGGCACAATCAGCAGCTGACCTCAACAAAAGAAGCAGCAAGAATCAAGATAATCCATGTACCAACATAATACATTAGTTATACAGCAGTTTTTCCCTCAGTATTTTATCGTATTTTATTGTATCGAGTGAATAAGTTATTATTAATTCTCTCACTCTCTAGGTTAGCTTTCTCTCAGTAAGTTATTCCCACGCTCTAGCTTAATTTTCATTAGTGGGAGTTGATAAGTTACCATTCCTACACATTTAGGGAATTTTGCAGACACCTTTATCAGGAGAGATTTACAGAAGTGCATTGAAGTCCCTATCGATAGACTCTCTCAGGTAGTTTTAGTAGACCTCCACATTCTGTATTAGTTATAGGAAGCAGCCAGAATGGAGATAAATATCCCTTTATGCCATCTATAGCAATTTAAGAATATAACTGATTTTAAGAAGCTCCTTAGTTGAACAGAAAGTAAAATCAATAAGAGCATTCTGTTCTTTCCCCTAAGCATATTATCATACCATTATTGATTGTACTTCCTAGATATAATAAAGATTTGTTCTTTAGCCATCTGCGTGAGGGCACTGGGACACAGGAATAGAAGAACATTGAGTGCTTTTTGAGAGACTTTCAAAGTTTTCTAAGGTTGTTAAGCAGAGAACAGGTCAGAGGTAGTATAACCTGACTCAGTAGAGTTAAGTAGACCCCTGTGCCAGGCCATTGCATGGCAGCTCTCTAGACATAATCATTGTAAATGGTCAATCCAAGAACTGATGTGCAACTTGAAAGTAGATCCTAGCACAGGTGCACAGCAGCTTTGAGGGGGTGGGATTTGGTGTTTGATTTGGTACAAAGCAGGCTTCAATTCTAAAGATAAAAGAGTAGAGCTACAGAAGAAAGCAATGATACAGAAGAGAGCAGAATAATTGTTGAGCGTAATTTGGTCTTCACATGACATGGCTAGAGCAAATTTACCTTGTGGGAAACTTCTTTTTAGAGCCACAGTTCTTATGTAAAAAAAAAAAAAAAAATTTTAATAAAACCTGACAACGTATTTTAGGAGTTAAGCGTTTTTGGATTTCAGGTAAGTGCTAAAATATTTATCCAATTTAGAGTGTTGTGCAAAAAGGTAATGAAGAGAATTATAGCCAATTAAGAGACTTTCATTAGCATATTTGTAATTGCATGTGATATATATTTTAGAATTGTTTAGTGCATTAGATGTGGACAATCAAACACCAAAATGAAACACCTCCAGTCCAGTATGTCATGGATCATGGATCAAAAATGTTTTGATCCAAAAATGTATTAGAGATAAAATGCATTTGCTGTGATGATGCAAGCCACAAAAAGAAAAGATATATAGTGCATGAACTCGTCAGTACCTTTGAAAATAACAAATTCATTTCCAGGGCAGTTGATCAATCAAACCACATGCATGAAAAAAGTAAATAAATGCTTAACAGACATTTACCTCCTCCTTCTGTTTAGGTAGCAGTTGGTTTGTAGTGAATAATAGCCTTAGTATAATCTGCATTGTCTCTGATGCCACCCTGTCTGTGGGAAACCTGCTTCATTATTGACAACTATTGTATTTTCCTTAACCTTTGCTCTAGTTGCAACATAAAAGAAAATCTTGGATATGAAGAAAGCTATAATCACAAATATTTATTATTTAGGAGCCTTAAATATAACTTTTGTATGTGCTCCAAATAAGATGTACTGCATAGCAGCGCATAAGACGATCCCACATAAAGTAAGAAAAAGTGCAAGAATGAAGTGAAATAAGCATAATTCATTTCAAAATGGTGCTTAAGCAGTTCTTGACATGAAGAAATGTGCCAGTTGCAGCGCCCCCTACTGACAAAATTTTATTAAATTAAACTAAAGACTATGGTAGTAATACAGATGCTGAACTTCGGTGAAGTTTGAGCCTTTACATCATAAGATATTGATAAGTGAAATGCTAGATTTTGCTTTGAACATTATCCACAGTGGTGCTACTTCACAAATGAATTCTAATAATCTAGGGTAATGCATCGTCTAGAGGCCAACTTATCAACTTCATTCATTCATTCATTTTCTTAACCGCTTATTCCTTTTCAGGGTCACGGGAGAGCTGGTGCCTAGCCGTCAGCTTAGGGCGCAAGGCAGGAACAACCCTAGACAGGATGCCAATCCATCACACTCACACACTAGGGCTACTTTAGAGACACCAATCAACCTAACGTGCATGTCTTTGGACCGTGGGAGGAAACCGGAGTACCAGGAGTAAACCCATGTGGACACGGGGAGGACATGCAGACTCCACACAGAAAGGACCCAGACCGCCCCACCCGGGGATCGAACCCGGGACCTTCTTACTGTGAGGCGACAGTGCTACCCACCAAGCCACCGTGTCGCCCACTTACCAATTTACAAAAAGTTATTAATGGTTCACAAAATTATTTTTGAGCTATTGCCCAAAAAAGTGCTTTGAGCCTACCCCACTTCAGGAGGCACTAGCACAAAGGGCACGACACTTCCAGAGACACAAGCCTTATATCCTGATCAGATATGTGTGGCTACAACCATAGCAAGTTCCAAGGTGAAGTCTAACATCCCGTTTACACCTGGCATTAACATGCTTCCTGGGCAATCAGATTGTAAGTGGACAGCTCAAAGGACATCAGTTCACACCTGGCATTAGAATGTGCCTTCATATACATCCCAAGCAATCACATCTTACTTCCTCGCTCTTCCCAGCAATTAAACATGTACATTGCTTTTAACTGGAAGGCAGCAGCAATGCACTTCCCATACCTACTTTGTTTGACTTTGAAGAAAGAGTGAGAACAAATCGAAACAATACAGCACTTCAACATGATGCTGTTGACATGCTACTTGTGCATACGCAGAGGACGTCAATCCTTCGGTGTAGCCCAGGACACAGTTCATATGTCGTCCCAGACCACGTCTGAATGTAGTCTGAGAGATCAGATCTCAGTGCTTCGAGACAATTTTGACCCCTTTCAAAACTGTTCTTAATGAAGACCACTTGTAATCTGATGTTAATACCAGGTTGGGTATTGAATGGGGCCTGTATATATGATATCAGCATCATATGATATCAAACAATTTACCAAATCTATATGATGACCAGCACTAGTTGCAACTATGCCAAACTTATTTTTAGCTTAACATTAAAAGCTCTTTGGGTGGCATGATGGGTAACTCTGTCGCCTTACAGTAATAAAGGCCTGGGATGGATTTCCAGCAGGGATGGACAGGGTCCTTTCTCTAATTTCCTCCAACAGTCCAAAGACATGTAAGTAAGGTGAACTGGAGATAATAAATTGCCCCTAGGTGTAAATATGTTCGTAAGTGCGTCTGGCCTGCAATAGACTGGCAACCTGTCCAGGGTGTTTCCTCACCTTTCTCCCACTCTGCACTGAGATCTCCAGCACCCCCTGTGACCCACTAGGTTAAGTTGTTTAGAAAGTGATTTAATGCCTTTTCAAAGGTGCAATGCAGGTTTAACCTCAATATGATCGTGTTGATTTTCTATTTCAGATGAGAGGTCTCTAAATGAAGAGCACGTACAAGCTTCCTTACACATTCAAGTTTCTTGTTTTCCCATTCTGCTTGTGTGGACAGACTGGCTTCCAGGGCTGTTTCTCATTGCTGGCAAACTGAGGAAGGACCAGTTGGACAGAAAAAGGAACACGGCTGTCATTCCTGACCCTAATTTCCTTTTTCCCCTTTGCCAGCTGGTGCAAAAATAAAGACCACCAACAACAGCGGGTGGCTCTGTTGACTTGACCATGTAGGTGAGCAATGAGGGGTCAGAAAAGACAACTGGGGCAGCAAAATTGCAAGGCCATGAAAAAAGAGCATGTCACTGGGAACAAGTATCTGGTCCCGAAAAAGCACTGAAGCGGCTGTTTTTGTCTGTGATAGTAATTAGAATCTTCATTCCAGAGGCCTGGAAATCATTTTGCACTTAATTTGCACTGATTATTTGCTCTAAGAACATTTCTCTGTCACTACACAAGACTAATGAATTGAAGCTTGTTTATGGAGTCTCAAAGGAAAAAGTCCACCGCTTTGTTGGATGTTGGCTGAACTGAAAATTGGTTGAATTATAATTTCCTGGAAGTAAAAAGAAAACTACTTTCACGGTTTAGGTTTTCCAGTCCACGAATGTTGTTTTAACCATGTTCGATGAAAAAAATATTTTGCATCTGTCAGGTGATGACATGAGTTGAACTGATGAAGAATTGCAAATAAGTAAATTCAGTTACCAGAAGGAAGTCTGCATGCTTCTTAACATTTAAAACCAATTTCCCAGTTAATACATAGAACATTTAAACTCCATTTGCTTTATAGATTATTAGTCATACTGGCTTTGTAGAAAGTCTCGTATGATAATAGAAATAGTAACTACTAAACAAACGTAACTCATATTTGCTTTGAGTCTCCACCTGCTTTCAGAGATAGATTAAACAAGTCCTAGGTAGAGACAATAAGCCAGATGGAAAGCATAAGGAAGGTGGGAACACTGTTTCACATTAATTCCTTCATCATGGGATTTCACCCACTGAGTCACTTTGGAGAAGTACTATAGGTGCCTTGCGTTAGTTACGTGGACAGCAGCTGTTTCGGATTAACGTTGGAAAAAGAAAATTAAGAGTGTTTAAAATCTGTCTGAGTGTTCTAGACTTTGTGTCAGTTCATGAGTATCTTCAGACTAAGTCTCTTATTCATTAACCACCTTGGTTACGAGAGACATAAATGGATATGAGGCTAGATAGGATTTCATCGTCATAAAATCAACCTGCTCTTACAAACAAAAATAGGTGAAAATGAGGTATTTGAGAGCAGTTTAATTTCTGTGTTAGAAGATTTAAATCACTAACTCTGTGCATTTGGCTATAGTAGTCATTTGATTAGTATAATTTTTCTCTTGTTCCATAATCTGTCAGTTAAACCAGAGTTGACTTGAGCTAGATTTGACACAGAGCATCAATTTCTCCACAGTGTTTTTATGCAGTGTTCAGACTTTTTCCTACTGTAAAGCAAAAGTGGGCTCAATTCCAAAGTGTTTCTTAGGTCGTGCGTAAAGGCTATGAGTAACTCCTCTGTGTGTCTGAATAGTGAGGCTCATGAACAACAGAGGACTGTAAGCAGGAGTTTCGCTTTCCATGAGCCATGCTTCCTCTCCTCTCTTTCACCCATGACCGAGAACACCAGGTTGTTTCCACAGGCACAGAAACATGACCCTGTTAATAAAAATACACTAAATCTACGGCGTATTATAGCAACAACAAATACAGAAAGAGTTTCCCAAACACTTGAACCCCTGTTGAGGCCTCCATGGAGAAAAAGAGAGGGTTCTGTTTAATGACTCTGTAAAGGGTTTCCCCTCAGTGGTTACAGGTGATGGCTACATCACATCACACAGCACATGTAAACTTCAGTGCCTCAGTGGGCGGGAACGCTTCTTACTTTTTTTATTTAGCATGAAAAGGCTATTGAAAAGGTCAGCAATTATTGGAAAGGATGAAGTAGTAGCTTTTGGAAGCAGCTGCTGTTCTCTCTTCTGCTGTGATTAGTTCATAGTTACCAGTTGTTGGTATATTTAAATGTAGATGTTTAAATGTTTGATAAAAACTTTAATAATTGTTTAATATATTGTTAGTAATACATTAGTCAATCTCTATATGTTTCTTGAATACCCGTGACATTAATTATTAACATTAAGCTGCTAGGCTAAATTCGAACAAATCGCTTGTTCCCCCAAAACATTGCTAGCTAAATGTCATGATAGCCTATGTAATTACATAAGCACCTGAGCTAACCAACTAATTACTATCTAATATTGAGCAAACTCGGCATGTAGTAGTGGGAACCTGCAAATCAGAGTCGTCAATGCCAGCTTGAATTTTGTTTTCAAACTGTGTGAACCTTTTATAGCATATAAATTCTATCACAATTCATTATCTGAACGTGTGTTACTTGTGGGTTACTTTTATTTATGTGGGTTATGTGTGGGTTAACTATATTTGAATCATTTTTTAAGAATGTATCTTTTAAATTTACTCACATATTGCTACATGGTGCTTACTAGCGTTTTTTAAGTATATATTAACCCATGACTTGTTTGTGCCAGAGTCTTAGCTGCAGCTACGTGCGCCAATTTGGTCTTTGTGAAAAGGGAGTGAGAAGGAGAAATAGGGATGAACTTGGAAAAAGCTAAAGTACAGGCAACTTGGTGAAAAAAGGGAGTTAAGGAAAAAAAGAGTTGCTGAGCCTGAGGATTAAGAGGCTGCAGCAGCCAAAGAATGTGATGATGTTCACACTGCATGGAGCTCTGTCTAACCACAGACAGTCAAAGACTGGACAAGAAAGGACATACAAGACCAAACTCAAACCAAATGTGATTATAGAGCTTCCATCCCAGACAACTCACCACTTGATCATGTTAAGAAATCATTATTAATTAAAGGCAAAGTTGATCCTTAATGATATAATCGAGACAGTGATGTTACTTTCACAACATCCAGACATAGGAGAATGGATTGTCTAGTGGTGTCAAGACTGTGTCCTTCATTTCCTCAACCCCCACGTTGTCTCTCACTCTTTCATCGAAAGGCAGCTCCACTGTCCAAATCTATAGACAGTCTGTGTCAGGCCAACTGGGGATGAAAGACAAGATATAATGGACCTTGCTTGGTTGTACTGTGTGTGCATGGATTTTACTTTCTCGTAAAGTAGTTGAGTAGTTGAAATGGTCTGGTCAGGGTTGTTTGGAGAGACATAATCAAAACAACACAAGCATCCATATGTGTTAATCTGTGCAAATCATCATATTGTTCTAGAGATGCTAGAAACTCCAAAGATTTAACCTTTCCAGCAGTCTTAATTGGACCTCCAAGGCCGTGGGGTTAAGAGTGTGTATAGGTGTAGAGGCAACTCATACCCTCCTCTGTATGTCTAGAGACTGAGAATCTACCACCTAAAATCAAATCTTCCCGGAAGCATCTCCTTTGAAATGATTTCACCCAGTGCTTACAGGAGCCTCCATTATCTCCCTTTCCAACATCGTCAATGCCATTTTGATCAGAATGCCCCTCCGTGGTCAGAACAACTCTCTCAAGCTTGTCTCTTCAAATACTGGATTATCCACCCAGCTACAGCTGGCAGAATATAGGTCTATAGCTCCTATACAGTGTCCCCAAGACTGAAATGTGTACATGTGGTACTTTGTTCACCTGAATGGTGTCTTTCTAAGAACAGCAGCGGCTTGTGAGCATAGATTTTGGTGGGTCAGGAGAATAGTAATAATGACAGATCCCCAAACAAAATGAAGTCAAGAGGTTATCACACACTATAGACTATAGTGCTATAGACTACTATCTAGTGAAGTTTTAGAGTGACCCAATAATTTGCAGTTAACAACATACAGTCATCCATCATACAGTCTAGAAGTCATTTGTCTTAATGATGCATCATTAGACATGCCTTTTTTTAAACAATGTAAGGAAACCATGTTTCATCACACATACATAGACATTGTACATAGACTCCCGGTTTCCTCCCACAGTCCAAAGACATTGATTGGCGTCTCTAAAGTGGCCCTAGTGTGTGAGTGTGTGCGCGAGTGTGCGAGAGTGTGTGCCTTACGATGGATTGGCTCCCTGTCTAGGGTTGTTCCTGCCTTGCGCCCTATGTGGCCGGCTAGGCACCGGCTCCCCCATGACCCTGAAAAGGAATAAGCAGCCAAGAAGATGAATGAATGAATGAATGAATGAATGAATATACTATATCTCATCTTACTTCATTGGGGACCACAGAGTGTTTTTACACTAGCCCAATCTGGCAACCCTGTCACTAAAAATGAAATGATTCTCAGAGTCTACATGGGGTAGCTCAAATCGTGCTCCTATAGTCTTCTATTAATATTTATTGCTGTTCCCATTTTTGACCACGAGGAACAATAGTAAGTTTATGGAAGTGAGTTTGCTGCACCATGATTGATCATCAGCTAGAAAGGTGTAGAAATAAATGGAAAATCAACTTATATTCATAAAAAAACATTGGTCAGTCTAAATAGGTATTTAGTAATTTTAAGGGAATGTAAAATGTGCAGGTATTAATTATGCAGATAAATATTTGTTGAATATTTGTCTGATATAAATGGTTTGGGCTCTGCCCCAACTGCCACCACTGCATGAGAATTGGGTTGTGGCATTTGATATTCTCCAAGGTACCAGTAGGAAGTAGTGCTGTGGAATTCTTCTACTGCCATCTTGACCACAATGCCCCTCCATAGACAGAGAAACCCACTTGAGCTTGTCTCTTCAAACTATGAGATTATCCGGCTAGGTGTCAGACCTGGGACTATGCGACTCTCTGGTTAGAAGAGCCTAGAGTGGCATTGCCACTCACACTTCAACCTGCCATTCATTGAGACAGTGTCTTCAACCATATCCAGGGATGGCTCAGCATCATCCTGTCATCATCTTGTGAGGGAGGGAGCTCATTGGTGGAGTCCTGAAACTTTGAGACTCATCAGAGAGTTACTGGTAACAGCCTCTTTGACCCCGTGGGTTTGGTAGAACAAAGTCGACCACTGCAATAGAACTTTCCACTTACTCTCACACTTCCTGAGGAAAAGATAAACATGTGGAAGTCCTGGAAAAAATTGCTTCCTCATTTTTTTCACAGACTTCTCTACCACAGTCACGCTCTATTATCCATAAACTTGAGAATTATTAGCATAGAATGACCACATATAAATTATATGTAAAGACTAATATGAATTTAGTGATATTTTAAGCTTCATTACATGGGAACATTGTACAGTATTCCAACAAAATATTTTTAGGTAGTGCCCTTTTTTTTTGCAAAACACTTTTAGAATTATTGGTACAGCACTGGGCCTCTTCCTGTAATATCTAAAAAGGTTATATAGACACTTATTGAGGGACTACACAGAAATGTCAACATTCTTTATAGCCTAGCTAGCAAAGCCTCTTGATCTGCTTTATGCCTCTCGTGATTTATGATCTCAGGATGGACATGGTGTCTGGTTGTATATGCTGCTGCTTCTGCATGCATTCTTGACCTGGAGTGAAGTTCTCCCCAAATGGCTCCACCCACTGGAAATGATTCATGTTCATGTTAGAAATGTTCGTGTTTGAATGATTCCATTGGCATTCCATAAATACGCTAGTTCAATTTGTAAAGCATTCTGTCCATCACCTGAAGTCTTAAAGACAAGTTGCACTGGTCTGGATTTATCCACTAAGAAGAAATATAGAAATAAATCCTTGCTGGATCATTTTGAATTTTAGGATTTTAACCAAAACAACACAATTAATCCCAACTCAATACCTGAGATAAAATACAAGCAGGATAATCCTGTTGAATTAAAAAGACAATAACACATTTATAAAACATTTATAAGGCATTTGCTGAAGTTCTTCTTACCCTCCCTTATCATCACTATCTTTCTTTCTTGTGTCAAATTCCTGACAAATTTCCAACTGTTCCAGACTTTATCATATGACCCTGACTGTGGCCTTTAATAATGGTTGATTTTTAATAATGTTGTCAGGAATTATGCCACATAAGGACAATGTAAACATGGTGCAATATTTATTAATTATTATTTATATATATATATATATATACAACCATTTTTGTTCAATTTATGAAGGATGCCACTAATTCAGATGGGCACTGTTTTTGTTATTTTGTCATTTTTTTGTCATTGTCTTCTTTATTTTGCTCTAAGGGTATGAAAACCTTTGCAAAGTGCAAGCAAGAACCTATCAGAAAAGCATATGTCAAATGTAACATGTACGAATACATTTGGGGGGGTTAGATGATGAGCGTTCATGCTTTAGCCTTTGAAGTCTTTCTTTGTTTAAATGTGAGTAAACTGTGGTGCAATTTATGTAAAGTTGAACTACTGCCCATTTCTCTGGCAGGTCTGGCCAACAAACAACAGCCCTGAGAGCCTTCCTTTCTATTCAGTGGTGGGTAAAAACAAGATTTTTTTTTCTAATTGAGACCACATGTGTGTGTGTGTGTGTGTGTGTGTGTATGTGTGTAGGGGTAGGGGTAGGGGGTGGGGTGGGGTGGGATGTTCTGCGGTTTGATACTGACAGTCATTCCCCCACACAATCCCTTATACTAAAGAAATGATGTGAGGGCTTTCTCCTTAAACTCCCTGCTCTCGTTTAAATCTCTACTCTTTAAAGAAAATGATGATTCCGGATAAAAGTCTGCTGCTTTAATAGTTCATCAGTTTTCTATAATTTCTTAAGTTATGATGGTTATTATAGATTATTCACATCACAGTGTGAGAAACTTGCAGGTTCTTGTCCTCCAACCATATTCTATTATAACAAGGCAATAATTCTCAAGATGTAATAAAAAGTAATAAGCATGTTAGTCTTTAAAGACTGTTAGTCTTTAAAGAGTCTATTTAATTCTGATAAGGATTTTCAGAAGGAATGGAAGGGACATTGTCCCTGTTCTGTCTTTTTTTCCCCCTTTTTCTACATAGTGCACATGCATACTGTGAAGGAAGGTGACTGGGGGCATGATGGCAACTTGCCAGAACAGGGAGGTCTGGAAAAGGGGAGAGTAAATGAACAAGACTTTGTCAGGCCTTTGACAAGCAGTGATGTTGAGTCTTTCAGCTAATCTCTGACATAGTAACTTCTGAGATGCACCCTGTCTGAGTACTGCCCTGAGCTTTGAAATGAGCCACTGACCCTCATGATCATGTCTGACATTAAAGCACTGGCTCTGTTATGCACATTTTCCTTGGAAATGCAACTTCAGCTTTCACTTTGTAACATGCTGTTCCTCTATGCTTGTGGTTGTACTCTGTTATGTAGACAAAGTAGTTTTATGATCAAGTCCTTAATGATATTATTAACGATATTATGATTAGACCTTAAGGCAGTTAAACTTTAAATACCTAAAATGTAATGACTGCCTCGTGTAGAGTAGGAGATTGTACATTTTTCACCGCAAGCTGCATTATAGGGGAGTTTACAGTGCTGTTCCTGTATTGGACTCAGCAGTAAACAGACTCTTTCAATGATCAGCTCAAGGTGTTCTGCCTGCAGTCATAGGCCTGCTTAGCTCAATTAGCATTAAACAATACTCAGTTAAACATGATGTTTGGAAAAGCTTAACACTTTTTATCATTAATCATCTTCTCCTTGTATGTTTATGATATCTTCAGGCGAACTGACACGACCAGTATATTTTAATGTAGTGTTAGGGAAACTGCCTCGCTTCACTCAGAAGCCAACCCTTTGTGGTACTATGACACTTAACTTTATGTCTTACTGTTGTTGTTTCTTGTATTAGTGTAATTAAATTGAGAATATTGTTTATTATCAATCGTTTGAGTCAATTCTCTTCCTTTCAAAGGCTGACACCAAGTTCTATGCCAAAAAAACAGTTCACCCCGCCCCAGGAAACCTGAGGACCTTGTCAGCAGATTTGATCCGAATGGAAATCCTGCTTATCACTGTGGAATTTTATTATTTTGTCACTGTTTGATTCATAGTCACCTGGTGTCTTTCCTTTCCTTGCTCTGTCACGAGATAAAAAGGAGGGGTCAGCCCTCTGTTCAGCCCTATGTTTGTTCTGTAATATGTTCAGTGACATCTTTTGCACAATTAAAACTATGTGACCATTTCATTTTTCCGCGCGCACATTTGAAGAAGGGAGGATGATTTAAAATATAAAAATAATAAGATATCATAACATGTAATATTAATAATACATACTAATAAGTCCTCTTATTCTTGGCTCTGTGAGATAGAAAAATGCCATAGATGCCCTTAGGGCTCATTCATTGCTCTCGCTCAGTGCTGACCATTCCCAGATAGACAGCTATCTGGTGGGTGTCCTACCCTAAATATTATTCATTTGTACCATTATCCTGTCACGATTTAGACATTTAAAGTTACCAGCTACAATCTGTTATGTTGTTCTGCTGGCTGTTGTTGAGGGTTTTTGTGATACAGTGCAATTCTGTTAGTTTGTGCCTTCTCTGTCTTTCCTGTGTGTGTGTGTGTGTGTGTGTGTGTGTGAGAGAGTGTGTTCATTTCTCTCCCTTGACATCTTAACCCATATGATATTTGATGATGATGGCTTTATCAGCCTCTTTGGCTGCTGAGATCCAGTTGCAGCCCAATCAAGAAAAACAGGATGTACAGTGTAATGCAAAAGAAGCCACACAGCTTTATGGCCAGAGGCCTATATATAGAACGTCATTCATTGTGAGACAGAGTTTTTGAAACTACCCTAAAATTTCTAGAAATTACATACTTGTTCGGTAAGCAGGCATAAAATAGACAAGACTAAATCAAACATGCAAGCAGGCTATGGTCAAAAGACAAATCAAGACAGGAGAATAACGATGCCTTGGAATCATCACAACAATGCTGGAGCAAGACTTATTAAAACTATTAAAGAGACGAGACAAATTAACAGCGAAGTGATTATAAACAGGTGTCTTTGAGTTTGCATAGGGGACTGGAGGTCATGTGATGAGGTTATGGGCTGAGGAATCCGGGAGTTGTAATCAGGAGCAGCAGATACATGTGTGACAGTTCAGTCAAATCACTATTTAATCTCTATTTAATCCCTTAAACTAATAGATTAGAATATTATTCAGTATTATTGTGAAATACAGTATCCACAACAAAACTATGAAATAAGGTAGTTATGAGCCTGAGAATTGTAATTTGGATATACTGAGGGGTTTCTGAGAGTTTTGGTTAAAGAAGTTTGTGATGAACAAGTTCTTTATTGCGTTACATGTGTAATATTTAAATGCAGCCTTTAGTCAGTAAGTGAAATGCTTAATGTGCATGTTACCCATAAAAAATAGAGAGAGAGCGCCATGAAAGTCTGGGGTACAGATGTCTGAGAGCACTAGTGAAAACGCTTCTCTTTGGCAACAGTGTTCATTAGAAATGATATTAGACATGAATTTCAGAGTTTCTTAGTATTTTGGTTCTGAAC
Organism: Leptodoras nelsoni; assembly: GCA_028566375.1. Classification (NCBI taxonomy): domain Eukaryota; kingdom Metazoa; phylum Chordata; class Actinopteri; order Siluriformes; family Doradidae; genus Leptodoras; species Leptodoras nelsoni. The sequence goes on along the minus strand of JAOVVG010000037.1, from coordinate 9,008,842 downwards.
CATTTTTGCTTTAATGGCAGTGAGTGCTCAAGCAAATCCTTGTGATCCATTTCAGGTCAAGTCCATGTGACTTTCTTTAGTATTGGACAAAGCAGTTAACATGGTCAATATCACACCTTTGTTTAAGTTTAAATAGGGACCTAGAAAAAGTGCTGAATCTTGAACATTAAATATTCATACATATTCAAACATTCATTTATAAATATTTAAAAGAAAACATCACAGATTTTCAATGTGGTCTCAAACGCTTGGACCCAAGGGTGTAAGTTTGATTACAACATCGGGAGTAACTAAGCAGTCTCGTAAGTCACTCTGGATAAGAGCGTCTGCTAAATGTCATAAATGTAAATGTGAGTTGAGGCTTTATGATAGACTTATGATAGACCACAATTTCATGTCATCTAGGGCCTTTATTTGTCGAGATGGTAGCCAATAGACTCATAAAGGAGTTTTTTTTAGTATGTTCCTGAGACAATAATTACACAATTTCGATTATGTTAACCAGCAACATCACAGTTAGCTTCCTGTAGTTCATGATAGAACATTTAAACGAGCAAACATTCAAAATTGAAAAATCCCGTAATATTCATGGATTGACATTTAGGTTTTTAGTTTATACTGAATTCAACTGTATGTTTATTCATGAATTCATGAATTGTCCCTTACTGAATCAAAATGAGATGTGATTTTTGTGCACCAACTGTTGGATGGTGTCTCCCACTCCCCACTATGTGCACATCTAGCTGACAGAGCTTTGGCGCTTCTTACTACCACAGCCTCTCACACATTAACCAGAAAAGACAAAGCCAAACCTGTTAGAGATGTGGGTTTGGGAGGCGGGACTTGAACGAGAGAACGAGATCTGTTAACCGTTTTTGCATTGACATTTTCCACTGACTAGACACTGACGGACCAATGTATTTTAATTTGTGATGAAAATTATTGCTAGGGACAATTCAGTAGTTGCTGGTTATTGGTAGTTCCTACCATCCTTACCCAATTCTACACCCTTGCTTGGACCTCAATGTATATAATGTATGATATTATACTGACTGTATACATTATATACTAGATGTCTAGACCTATATATCTAAGAATCGTTTATTTTTGCTCCTATATTCTTTCAAACATAGACATGTATCTAGGTTATGGGTGTACAGTCAGTCAGTCATTTTCTGTACCGCTTATTCCCAGTTACGGGGTCACGGGGGAGCCGGTGCCCAACCAGCAACTCTGAGCGCAAGAGCAGGAATCAACCCTAGACAGGGCGCTAATCCATCGTAGGGCTCATACACACACACATTCACACACTAAGGGCCAAT
>JAOVVG010000037.1:8911959-8922770 GCA_028566375.1 Leptodoras nelsoni | reverse complement strand
AATGCTATTTTCACTCTGATAACAAATTCTGACATTAACCAGACTCAACACTCTGATAAGAAATCCTGACAGCAACCAAAAGCAATAATGGTCTCTCTCAATACAGATCATCCAATTATTCCTAATACTTGATACTTGAGTCTCCTTCATTCATATTCCTTTATACTGCACTCATTTGAGCATTGCTGATTCCCACCAGGCTAAAGGTGTTGATTATATGCTAGTTAACCTAATGCTAGCTAGCATGATAGAAATAATGCTTGCATAACATTATATTAATATATTATAATCTAATGTTAGCTACTGCTTGGTTTTAATTATATGACAGTCTGACTTGTTAGTAAACTTGGCCAGCCAAAGTTGAGTAGCTGTTGTTGAGGAGGTTATCATCATTAGATAAGCTAACTAAGATAAGTTTTTTCTGTGAAGATAAGTACACTGCTGTATTTAGTAAGATAGCTAGCTTGCAGATAACTGTTGCGGAGAGCTGTGGAGCCAAAGCTATTTTTATTCTGTGATAACAAATTCTGACAACCTAAGTCAAAATAATGTTATTTCTCACAATATAATTTAAATGAAATGCTTAATAAATCTGATATTGGTCTATTGTATTGGTCTATTCTCTACCAGGACAAGTGTACTTCTTGCAGCATCCTCAGAAGCTGAACTTTACCATGGCAGTGCAGGCCTGTATTGAAGATGGTGCTCAGATTGCCAAAGTTGGTCAGCTGTTTGCAGCATGGAAATTTTTGGAGCTAGATCAATGTGATGCAGGATGGCTGGCAGATGGAAGTCTGCGCTACCCAATCAGCAACGCTCGCCCAAACTGTGGCCCTCAGAAGTCAGGGGTCCGTAGCTTTGGCTTTCCTTTGCCACACCACAAACATGGTGTATACTGCTATAGATCTAGGTAAAGGCTCTTTCAGACTTAGTGACATTTGAATGTGAAATAAGAGGTACAACAGCTTTCCATCCAGCTGTATGTTTGGACTTTTCTAAGAACTTGGATGAGAAGAGATGGAAGGACACATTTTATTGATGGTAAAACCTTATACATCGACCAGATATAATTGAGATTCTCCCTCAGATTGATTTGAATAGTTTAGGTCAATAGGAGAAATATTAATTATGCAAATGTATCTAGTTCATAATTTCAAAGAAACATTATTACAACAAGGGAATATGGACATGTTGGAATATGTTTTTTCCAATTAAATTTCACCTGATTAAACAAATTTTAACTGCAGAAATATTGGTCATTCTAGTCAATAATAATAATAATAATAATAATAATAATAATAATAATAATAATAATAATGCCCTGACACAGAGGGAAAGTTTTTTTAAACACGTCACAAATTTTTTCAATTATCAATATATTTTTAATAGTATATTATATATTATAATTATGAGGCAAATATAATTAATCACAGGATTAGTTAAGTATTTCCAGTAATATTAGGTAAAATATTTCTGTAAGGCTCTTTTGAATGGCTTATTATTATTAAATAATAATAATAATAATAATAATAATAATAATAAAACAAGTAGAAAGAGCTTGTCAGAAATATGTTCATGTATTATTATTATTATTATTATTATTATTATTATTTTAGTGGCGCTTCAGAACCCTGAAGCACTTCCTGAACTAAAAAGGCGATAAAATGATTGCCTTGTAAATATTCATGCTATCAACTATTTTATCAAACCTCCCTTTTATAAACTACCTTTCTAGATTCACATTTCTAAGAAATAGGAAAGATATAACTTTTTGTGACTTTTTTATATTATGTTCTTTATGAAGACAAAAAGGCGGTGGTTTCATTCAATGCAGAAACATGAGCATGCCATTTTACATGAAAACATATATAGCAATTGCACATTTACAGGCATATCAAAATGACCACATCATGCTTCTTGACTTTGTCAGCCTGCAGTGATCATAATGAATACTGTTAGATGACCAAAGAGAACACAACCATAGATAATCATGCTTCAGATACTTGATCATAAGTTACTGCCTTGCATACACTGAAACTGAATCTGTCCTACCAGTAGGGGTCTCAGTGTGTGAGTTTACCCTGTGGATGTGGAGGAGCTCTAGGTAAGAGAGGAGAAAGGGTCTTGTGCATAAGAGGAGCCCTAAAAGAACCCATTCAGTCAAAGGCCACGCTACACTCCACCCCACTGAGCACACTGTAATGCCTGTAATTTAACAACTCCAAGAGTACTTACTGCTCTACAGCTGCTTTTTTAGACTGGGCAAGACAAGGCAAAAGCTCTTTCCATCACCTGTGAACTGTAAATAACATCTCAGCATAAACATCCTAAAACCAGACGTGTGACTTTCTTTGCTCATGACTGCAGGTCTGTTTTTTCATACACAATGAATTAAATCCTTGCTTTAAAAGTGATCTGTGGAATGTTTTATTTGGCATTTTTCATCTCTTCCCTTCGTTTTGTTTTTAAAAATACATTTATTCAAGCAAAAACAGGCCGTGCAATGTCATCTTTGAATATCTGAAAAGATAACAGTCAAATCTGACAGCAACCTCTGTCTCTCATTGTACATTTCTCTCCTTCAGCATGGCTTAGTCTCCCCTCTTTATCATCCTTTTCCAATATAAAGATCTGAGTCGTCTGTCTCTATCTGTAAAGTGTGCATCTGTTTCCTGGGTTTGTACTGTTGCACTAATCAGTTCAACATTCATGACAAATAGATTAGAGTTTGTAAGAATTCACTAACTGATTGATGATGAGAGAGGCACAGCCCCTAACTGATATTAAACAAACCCAAGCACCGGGTATTTCATTAGAAAGATATTCATAAGGCACACGTTATAACTGATTGTAGCTAAAAAGCCTTAGAGGAAAAAGAAATCATCACTGAGATCTTATGAGAACGGGAAATGAGAGCTATTTAACGAGGTTCATGCTGGTATCACAGTGCTGTGCCCTGCACAGCTGAAAATCAGACAAAAACATAGCAATATATGGCACAAATTATCTACGTTCATGCCCAAGATGACAGTTTGATAGGACCTGGCCATCAAGCACTGCTTTTGCCAAAATTAATGCTTTTGTACAGCATGTATCTGTCCTTTAGGCTTAAGGAGCTTAAGTCCAATTGGCAGGTGGAATGGAATATTGTGAGAAATCAATAAATACACTTCATTTCACATTACTGTCATTAGACGTATCGAAAATGACACTTTTTGAGCATTTGTATGAAATAAATTAGTTGTACTGTATATAAACCTTCCTATTTATGGATATACATTTCTTCTAGAGTTACTATCCATTCTGATAGATTATAGATGGAAATAATACTTCACATCATTTAATCCTTTGTACCTGTATACAGTAAGTGCTATACATTTTTGCAACTTGCAAACTGATCATAAGTGTTTCCAAAGCAAAAAAAACAACAAAAAACAGGAACCTATTCTATTCCATTCTCCCTCTCAGAAGAACGATTGCACAAAGTTCTTAGCTGTTCTCTTGTGCCACAAAATTCCAGACTGTCTGGATGAAAGATCCTCCTCTGGAAGGTTTTGTAAAATTCAGCGGATACTTTGAGACAATCTGATTCAGTATGTGCAAGTTTGGGGATCCAATTACACTAACTATGGGAATAAATACTACTTTGATAAATAAAGTGGCTTCCTGTATGAGGTGGGGAATAGAATCAGATAATAGGTTGCTTTGCTTCTTTCCTATTGCAGCTCTACAACACGTTGGGGGTGACATTATATACAGGTTGGGAACTTATCTTAAAAAGAACATTTTTTAATACATAATGCATTCTCAATTCAAGGCCATGAAAAATAAGATTTAAATGATTTCTTTTTTAAATCTCTTAACTATTTGTTCTTAAGTTTTTAGAGGTGCTTCCTCAGCAGATCGATGCCTAATGGTTCTCTTCAGTAGTCTTCTTTTGATTTCTAAGATAACAAAAAGAAAGTATGTAAAACATAAAAAAACATTATGCAAAGTAAATGATAAAAAAGTACATTCGGACATAGTATATACACATTCATACATACATACGTGCATACAGTCACTCACTAAAGTGAGTACACCCCTCACATTTCTGCAAATATTTTATTATATCGTTTCATGGGACAACAATATAGAAATGAAACTTGGATGTAAGTTAGAATAGTCTGTGTACAGCTTGTCTAGCAATATAGATTTACTGTCTTCTGAAAATAACTCAACACACAGCCATTAATGTCCAAATAGCTGGCAGCACAAATGATTAAACCTCACAGTGAACATGTTCAAATTGTGCCCAGTTGTATCGTTGTCCCTCCCTGGTGTCATGTGACTCGTTAGAGTTACAAAGTTCCAGCTGTGAATGGGGAGCAGGGCTGTTAAATTTGCTCCATTGGATACGATTCCCTCATACTGGCCACTGGACATTCAACATCGCACCTCAAGGCAAAGAACTGAGGATGTGAGAAATAGAATTGTTGATCTCCACAAATATGGCCTAGGCTATAAGAAGATTGCTAAAACCCTGAAACTGAGATACTGCACAGTGGCCAAGGTCATACAGTGGTTTTCCAGCACAGGTTCCACTCGGAACATGTTTTGCCAGGGTCAACTAAAGATGTTGTTCAGCATCATACCCTGAGGTTGGCTTCAAAAAGAGATGCATGAGTGCGGCCAGCATTTCTGTAGAGTTTGAAGAAGTGGGAGGTCAGCCTGTCAGTACTCAGACCATACACCGTACACTGCATCAACTCGGTCTGCATGGCCGTCGTCCCAGAAAGAAGACTCTTCTGAAGCTGACACACAAGAAAGCCCACAAACCGTTTGCTGAAGACAAGCAGTCCAAGAGCATGGATTACTGGCACCATGTCCTGTGGTCTGACGAGACCAAGATACATTTGTTTGGCTCAGATGGTGGCCAGCAAGTGTGGCGGCACCCTGGTGAGGAGTACCAAGATAACTTTGTCTTGCCTACAGTCAAGCATGGTAGCATCATGGTCTGGGGCTGCATGAGTGCTGACGGCACTGGGGAGTTGTGGTTCATTGAGGGAAACAAGCAGAGCTTCGGAATCTTCAGAAACTTTTGCAACACGATAACGACCCCAAACACTCCTCCATGATGACAACGGTTTTGCTGAGGAAGCTGAAGGTAAAGGTGATGGACTGGCCACATATGTCTCCAGACTTAAAGCCAATTGAGTTTGGAAGTTATGTCATCATGGAGGAGTGGAAGAGGATTCCAGTAGCAACCTGTGCAGCTCTGGTGAATTCCATGCCCAAGAAGGTTAAGGCAGTGCTAGATAATAATGGTGGTTACACAAAATATTGACACTATGGGCACAATTTGGACATTTTCACTGTGAGGTGTATTCACTTGTGTTTCCAGCTTCATTTGTATAGTGTTGTCCCATGAAAAGATATAATAAAATATTTGCAGAAATGTGAGGGTGTACACAATTTTGTGAGTGACTGTACATACTTTAGCTACTTTAGCATAAACTCTTGTATACCAGCTTATTTATATTGATTCATGTTTTTAATCAAATTAGCCAATCATGTGGCAGCTGTGCAATCCTTAAAATCATGCAGATAGAGGTAAAGAGCTTCAGTCAGAATGAGCAAAAATGTGATTTTGGTGACTGGGAGTGTGGCATAGTTTTTGGTTTCAGGCAGGTTTGAGAATTTCAGAACCTGATGATTTCCATTCACCAACAATCTCTAGAGTATACAAGGAATGGTGCAAAAACATCCATACAGGAAGGCTACAGTAATCCAAACAATCACTCTTTACTACGATGGTGAGCATAAAAACCCAGCAATGTTTGTCCAATCTTCAACTATATTCTGCTAGATGATTGGCTAATTGGATAAAAGCATTGATGTGCAGGCTTATAGGTGTTCCTAATAAAGTGGACAGAACCAATACAACAAAATATATGTACCATAATATAAACATATGGAACATTACAGGAAAACTATTTTTCTCCTCAGGTAAACACATTACTTACGGGGTATGCATTCCACCTGTGGCTTCTGCCAGTGTCCATCTGCCATGCAGCGGACCACAGGTGGATGGCGCTGCCTGAAGCCATCATTACACTGATATCTAATTATTGAGTTGACTTGGTAGCGTTCCTTCTTAGTCCCAAACCACCTGGCATTCTTCAGTTCAGGTGGCTGACCACATGTGACTAAGGAAAAACTCATTTTAATATCTTTTGAATGGCTGAGCAAATGCCAGATTAAACTAGAGTAAACATATGGACTATTTACATTACATAAAGACAACATACCTGGGCCAGTTTTGCACGTGAATGGTAGATGATAGTTGCAAGGCACGTCATTCCACTGACCGTTTTCATGCCAAATCATCACCACGCAATCCTCACCAGAGTTGAAATAGTTATCTGGCTGATTAGGCCTCCAGTTCTCATATTGCTGGAAGGAAAAGTGTTTTCAGCATTCAGGAATTACATTATATATTATATAGGGTTGGACTGGGCTGTTTTCTTTCAGGAGCATGAACTGAACACACTTACCATTGGGGTTCCATCTGTCCACTGGAAGTCATTCTCAAAAGTCTTATCATTTAGTCCAATCCATTGGTAATCCTGTGAGTGGGCTAAAGAAAAGAGACACTATACTGTATTATAATGGTAAAGACATACAGATATACTGTGTTGACTTTTGACTTCACTCACAGTTAACGAACACTTGCTCCTCTTGGTTGGTGATGCTGACCAGGTGAGCTCCAAGGCTTCGACAATGTTGCTCAGCCTCCTCCCATATTGCTCTCTCAGAGAAGTGCAGGTAACAGTTACCCTGAAACTTAGTCCAACCCTCCTCACAGGTTTCTATGTCTGCAGTGACATATGAGGGGATTGGGGGTTATACTTTATTCCAGAGAGCTGCACACTTGATGCAATGTCCTGGTACAAACTGGGTTGGACATAAATGCTTACATAACTTTTGAGCTGAGAAGGCAAATGATTATTAGATCAACAAGTGGTTTCATATTTTGTTTTAACATTAGGAATCCTACAAATCCTGTATTTATAATGCCTTATAAAAGGACAGATAACATGTTATATAGCATAAGTACTTTGTAGTGCCTAAAACATATACAGTTACATGTTTAACACTTTTATAGCATGAATATATGACTTTATAATCTCAGGGTACATAATGAATTAAAATATCAGTGCTTTAATGCACAAAAAAACACAGGTTTTGCATTATTGTATTATAGTGTCAGAGCATTACACCATTGGTATTGATAATTATGATACTAAACTTGCATTAATAGTTCATGGGGATATTAAAGTCTTATAGTAATATAGATAGTAAGAATAGTAAGTAGGAAAATAAATGAATATAAATATATAATTTATAATAAATATATAATACATAATATATAATAAATATATAATATATAATATATATAATAATTATAATGCATTATGTATCATGACATTATGAAATCAACAAGTAAGTGCAACTGCAGTAATGCAAGTAACTGTGAACAGTTAGTCATGCTAATGCCAGGTATATGTTTTAACATATGCTGTGTAACACATTATAAATGCATTTATAATGCTTTATGAATATATTAAGATATATTATTTAAGAATATAGCATAGCAAGAAAGTTGTACAGAAATGTCTCACAAGTATCAAAGACATAAAGTAAATCCCTAAGGATATTAATACATCTTCTGTGTTCAACCATAAATGCTGTAAGGGAACGGGTAGTGTGTTTTTTCACAGCTCGCATTCTTAGCACAAGAAAATATCTCACCTTTCACTGCTATATGTAGGCAGGTATAAACATAGAAAATAAAACAAAGACTGCAAAAATAGTCTGGTGTTAAGCCCAAATGGTAAACAGAAAAAGCACAGACGCAGTGTTATTTTTTCCCTACCTGCTTGAGTCACTGAGGGACGTGTCTGTATTCCCCAGGGGCCTTTTCATACTGACCAGTAAATTTTAAACTCCTTCCTTTACAGCACCTTTTCCTCTACCATAGTTTTCCCCCAGTCACTCACCATTTTTTAAAAACAGGAATTGTTAGTTTTACTGTCATACATAAGCATGTTCCAACACACCAATGGCACCAAAAGACCAGCCAGTGCTTTGGAGCACTGAAACTGCCTTTCATGGCATCAGGTTTGGTTGTTTTTGAGAGTTTTGTTAGCAGAATTAGCTGAAGCCAACCTCGTACCGATCTCACAGCGATCCCCTCCATAGCTGGGCAGGCATAAGCATTTGAAAGCATCCTGTACCTCCACACACGTAGCTCCATTGGCACAAGGGTTTGAATGGCACACATCAACCTCTGAAAATAAAGGTTCTGCTGTTAAGTCTGGGGACTACAAAGGGACCCTTGAGCTGGGTCATGCCTAGGTAGAACACAGGCGCTGATCAAATCAGAACCAATGAACCATGCAACATGCTTAACTGACCAATTCAAATCGGTAAACCACCAATTCAACATATCAAATGGTTTCAGAGCAAGTGATTATTCCTATCATTGCTTGAGTGATTGAACTCGTTCTCTTCAAAATGAATGGCCTAAACAACTGTTGCAGCAGGTCATGGTCCAGATTCATATCAAGGAGAAAGAAAAGTCAAGGCATGTACCAGGTATTAACAGGCGTGTAGCAGGCTGGGAAATGGAGTGCTGATTAAGCCATACTTGAGCAAAGGCAGAGCTGAACAAAAATAACACATAGGTGCACAATCAGTTAATTGACCTGAAAACTGGGAGGTCCTGTAAATATATCAGGTAGAATTAGATATCCTCACGCGCATGCCAAACAACCTGTGAAATGGATCCTTTTTGAGGATGACAATCAGGCACAAGCAAATAGACCCAAAGACACACATTAATAGGGAGCAATGACAGAGATAGAGAGGAGTGTTCCATTAATGAGAGAAAACACTAAAACCAAAACAGGCAATGGGAATTAGATTATTGTGACAAAGATGTGCACAAAAGAATATTTCACATCAAATTAAATAAGAAAACTGCAATAAACTGATGAGCATTTTTGGCACTTTCAAATTTCAATTCAAATTAAAACTAGCTTAAGTTTCTCACCAACATGGCATTCTTCCTCCTTCACCCCAGGTGGGCAGTGACACACAGCAATCCCATCCTGCACAGAACACGCACCAGCACCACAGGGATTTGGGTTACATGGGTCCATAGCAGCTAGGATATGAATATGGACAGAAGGAAAAGATAAACTGAAACATTTGAAAAAAAGTTGCGAAAGGACAACAAATCTTTTTGACTCATGAGTTTAGTATCTTTGCATTCCTATCCAATGGTACTAGTATTGCTAATTGATACTAGTATTGCTAGTATTGCTAATGACTAACTTACCTTTCTCAATGGCTGGGACCTCTATGACAGTTGGTGTCTGCACTGAAAAGGCAGGGGCAGTAGTGGTGCCAGCCACAGGTGCAGGAGTCACAGTATCATATTTCCAGAAGGTTTCAGCAGCAGCAAGTTCACTGTTACTAAACAGACTTGAGGGAACTAGAACTGCTGGCTTAGTTGAATGAACTGGATCTTCAGAAGGGAGGGTTGTGGGATGGTGATCTTCAATTGAAATAGTAGTATGGTGGTGACCACTGCTCAAAAGCATTCCACTCTCCCCCCCACTGTGCTCTATTGGTCCTTTTCTGAGCTCATGGTTTTGACTGGATCTAAAAGAAACTTCCATCAAGCTCTCATCTGTAAATGATATAATATTCCCACTGGATGATGACCCTGATGTGTCTCCTGATGGAAGACTAGAGACTCCAGAGACGTCACCACTTCCTTCCCCTGATCCATAAATCAAAATACCAGAGGCCTCTTGTTCTTTGATGGATAGGTCTATGAGATCAGTAAGGCCTGAGTCCAAATAGGTGATGGCAGGAAATCCTGAACCACTTGCAGAGCCACTTAAATCATCACTTTCACTCACACCAGAACCACTCACACCATCTTCAGATCCACTGAAGTACATCTGACTTCCACCCAGCTCCTGAGCTGTGAGGGTTGGAGCAGTGGACACTTCTGCCCACTTGCATTTCACCATGATTATTCCACTGCCACTAAGCCCAGAGGAACTGCTGTCATCTCCAGAGGTCATGCCCGATGGAAAACCACTGAATCCAGAAAACTCTGAACCACTGAATCCAGAACCAAGGCCTGAAGAAATGCCAGAAGGTTCTCCACTTCCGCTCTCTCCCAAGATGCTGAATAAGTCTGTTGCAGACCCACTGTCTGCTGAAGCAAAGCTTGAGCCACTTCCTGATCCAGACCCATCCCCACTGAAGAACCCGGAACCCAAACCAGACATGAAAGTGAGGATCTCTGCACTGCCCTCCCCAGCTTCCTGAGGTGTTCCTGAAGCTGATGCATCCCCAGAGAATATTGTGTCAATTCCTGAGAAGGTCACAATAATGTCTGAACCATCATCACTAAAGCCTGAGCCAGAAATGTCTCCACTTAGCCCAGATCCTGAAAAGTCACCCGCTATACCTGATGACTCACTTAGCAGTCCAGATCCTGAAAGTTCTTCTAAAACTGAAAATCCACTTGGCAGTCCAGATCCTGAAAGTTCTGCTAAACCTGAAGATCCACTTGGCAGTCCAGATCCTGAAAGTTCTCCTAAACCTGAAGACCCACTTGGCAATCCAGATCCTAAAATTTCTCCTCCTAAACCTGATGACCCACTTGGCAGTCCAGATCCTGAAAGTTCTCCTAAACCTGAAGATCCACTTGGGAGTCCAGATCCTGAAAGTTCTCCTAAACCTGA
>JAOVVG010000037.1:8901211-8911859 GCA_028566375.1 Leptodoras nelsoni | reverse complement strand
AGTCCAGATCCTGAAAGTTCTCCTAAACCTGAAGATCCACTTGGGAGTCCAGATCCTGAAAGTTCTCCTAAACCTGAAGATCCACTTGGGAGTCCAGATCCTGAAAGTTCTCCTTCTAAACCTGAAGACCCACTAGGCAGCCCAGATCCTGAAAGCTCTCCGTCTTTAGATGATGCCCCACTAGGCTGCTCCCCACTTCCACTAGCTGGTGCATCACCAGAAAAACCACTGGTCCCAGATGGCAGGTCTGCTGATCCAGAACCAGAGAGGTCCACAGGACTGGGAGGAGTAATGCTGGTGTTCACTATGGAAATAAAAATACAGGGAAATAGAATAATGGACATTATAAATAACAATTATAAATAATATTTATTATAAATAACAATATTTATCCCCAAATAATAAAAGTTATTATTAATTAATAAAGGCTTAATTTAGTTAGTTATGGGCAATAAGATCCATTACCAGATGTGAAAATATCAGTTCTTGAGGTCAGGTTCACCAATTCCTCTTCAATAAGTGTCATGTTCGATTCAGTTTCATAAATATAGAATTGATCAACTGTGAAATGATAAAAATAGTTAATAGTATATATTTATTTATAAGTTTTGTAACTGTAGCAATGCTTGTAACAATTCTTGCATACTGTTTAGTTGCAATTACATAACTGTTAATACCTTTCAAGCAGTAGGCATCATATTTGGAGTGCAGATCAGGATATTCAGTCTGGTTGAGAAACTTAAAGACTGTATGGACTCCCGGTTTCCCTCCCCCACACTGAGGCCTGGGATTATTAATGGGATAGCGGACACTGTGGTCGATGAGCCAACCAGCACGACACTTATCAAAACCTTGCTTCCAGGCCGCATATAGATCAGCTGTGGAGGCCAAGGAGGCATTCTGGGCCTGGCAATAAGCCACTGCTTCATCATATGTGAAACCCTCAAGTGAATACACATGAAAAATGTTTCCTGGAAAAGAATAGTAAGTGCGACTGTTTATTTTATGTTGGCTTATATTGTTATGTATCAAGTTAATTGTAATTCCAGCAAAAACTCAACCAAAAGCTGTAATTTAAATTTAATTTAAAGTTGTTAAAATTCACTGAAGTTCGTGCCATCATACCTCTTGGTTTGTCCATGTAGCAGTATACATCATAGAGCTCGTTGCCAGGTCGTACACCATAAGACCTCACACCTGATGACTCTTTCAAATCACCAGCACATTTCTCTCTTGTGAATACGATAGGATACCTTCATTTTAAGCAAGAGAAGCAAGTTAACAGGATATAATTTACTGTAAACAGGTTTCTTTTCTGTTTTGCTCTGCCTCGTTATTACACAAATAAATGGCGTAATAAATGAAAAGCATCATAGTAAGCCAACATAAAAAAAAAATACCTCACAGTCTGGTCACTCAGCCAGCCTGCATCACACTGGTGATAACCAGCCTCATAGGCAGCCTGCAACTGCTGAGGACTAGCAATCGTTGCACCAATCTCCTGACAGGCGAGCTGAGCCTCTGAAAAGGTAAAAGTGTAGCGACTGTGGCCACGTCTGTAATGGAAGACGACACCTGGATGGAAGACGCAAGAAAAAAATGTGATGCTTGGTGATAATACAATTAGCAAACACTAGTGAAATCACTACATTGTAATGAAGAAGTGCTATTACTGGTACACAAGATCTCTACATTTATATTTATAGATTATATATACATTTTACCAGTAAGGGACATCAGATGTTCAATCTCTAATCCAAGGTCAGGCTGTGCAGTCACTACTTTTACAAAGTCATCAGTGATACTGGGTGGTGGAGACAGAGGCAGCTGTGTGACATTCTCCTCTACATACAGGAAGTCAGCAGTGGTGGTGGGAGGTTTGTGGGTTTCAATCTCGCCTATTAGCTCACTCTCAGTGGAGGTTTGCGTAACAAACACTGGTGGGCCGCCTGTCATCATATCCACACTTAATACCTCACTTGTAGCCTCTGTAGTCGATATATCTGGAAAGATGTAAGGTATGGCTGAGCCCTCTTCCTCCTCATCTAAAGAAGACAAAAACAGATTTTATCACTAAATCAACTTGGCTGCAGGTAACCTGACCCAATAATTATTCGGTATGATTCAACATTACTGGGAAGCACATCCCTTGATTTGCTATCCTTAGCCAAAACTTGGTAAAGGAATAAAAAAGTAGAAAATAGAAAATAAAAACCAATGTGTGCACCTGTATAGCAGATAGCATCATATTTTGATTCTGGTAGAGGGTAGCCTGTCTGATTAACGAAGCGGTACACAGTTCGCACTCCCAGGAGACCTCCTCCACACTGGGGTCGGGCAATATTAATGGGATAGCGGACACTCCCATCTGCCAGCCAGCCTGCGTTACATTCATCCATACCAGCCTTCCAGGCTAAGTAGAGCTGGCCAGTTGTGGCTAATTTGGCACCCAGCTTAGCACACTGGGCCTGAGCTTCAGCAAAGGTGAATTTTTCATAGGATTTTGAATAGAACACCCTCCCTGTAACAAAATACTGGAAGGAATTAATTTGTGGATAGGTCATTTAAAAAAACAGAGTTTGCCTGAAGTTTGCATTTTTATACCTGACATCTTCTCAGCAAAGCAATACACATCATAGGTCTCGTTTACGTCTCTTACTCCATACGTTCTCACTCCTGGCAAGTCATACTTGTCACCATAGCAGGCTTCTCGGGGATCATGGATAGGATACCTTTAATCAGCAGCAAAATACAACATTACATAGTGGAATATAGAGGAATGATGCGCACCTAAAGAAATTAACCTAATTATTTTTAAAATGTATTCTGGACTGACCTAACAGTCTGGTCAGAAAGCCAGCCTGCATCACACTGGTGATATCCTGTATCATACGCTGCCAGTAGCTGCTCTGGTGTCGCGATCACGGCGCTATTCTGAATACAGGCTGCCTGTGCCTTCTCAAATGTCAGGGTGTAACGTGAAGTAATGGCACGGTAGTGGAACACAAGGCCTAGACAAAAAAATATTGTATATAGTCGATCATTCCAGACATAATTCTTCATTCTGACAATGAACAAAATCTGCACCCCTACATACATAGATATAAACAAGAATAACTACAGCCAAGTTTGGCATTACCTTGCACTTGGACATCGACAGAAGCGTAGTTGTCTTCAATTCCATGCATGATTTCACAGCGATACACACCAGACTCATTTGAAAGAAGCTGTGAGATTTTAATGGAGGCATCAAACGGGCTGGCAGGGTATCCCACCATTTGAACCCTGTCCGTGTACTTCTTATTCACTGCCACAATACCTTCACTGGCCACCAAAATGTCTGCTGTATTCTCTTTGGTGATGATGCTCCATTTAATGCGATGGGACAAAGGGGCTATGTTGGGAGCTCCAGGGTCAGGCACTGTGTCATCCAGGAAATAGCAGGGCAGAACAACTGTATCTCCCATTAACAGTTGGAGAGGTTGAGCAACGGGGATGCTAACACTCAGACTTCTTTCTGGTTCTGGGATACATGCACATACGACAAAACCAAAATAATCATTACCAAACGGACAACACAGAGCTATATCACTATACATGTACTGATACTAAAAATAGTACACATTCAGTCATGTTCATTGTTAAAAGTACATAGAGAATCTGTAAGGATTCATAAACTGAGACTGATAGTGGTCAATGGATAATTACAATATAGAAGTGCAATGCAGAAAGTTACTCACCTGTATATATATAGTCTGAATAGATCCATTTGGCTGAGATTACCCGAAGACACAAGCACAGTAACAGCAATGGTGTCATGGCTTACCTGGAAGTTAGATTAACTATTTATTATGGCAATGTGTTAAATATTCAGCATATCTAGAGAAATAATATTTCACAACATGTATTTAATAGTGTAAGCAAACATACAACCAGTCTGCTAGCAGTGCCATAAAAAAAACTTGCCTAGAACAAGAAGTCTTTATAAGATCACAGAAGTCATATCTGTGTCATAACTGGAGTTGTGTATCATTATTTAAAATTTTATTGATTCTGATTTTGATTCCAGTTCTGCTTATTGGTTCTGGTTTTTAAAGATTCCCAGTTTCAATTCCAAATTGCTTCATAATATATATATTCTGCTGTATATATTCCTCCCGGGGAGCTGGCTGAGGTGTCAGGGGAGAGGGAAGTCTGGGCATCTCTGCTTAGACTGCTGTCCCTGCGACCCAGCCCCGGATAAGCGGAAGAAGATGGATGGATGGATGGATGGATGGATGGATATATAGATTCTGATCTTTATTTATATGAACACATAGATATGTGTACAATTATAAGTTTTTTTTTAACTGTTCTTGTTTTCTGATAATATCCGTGATCTTTCAGCTTTGATATTATGTTGGACTTTTCTACTTCATACTATCGGGGGATCAGCAGGTTAGTCAAACTACTGTATGTCTGGAGGGGAGAGTGTACCTGGGGTTTAGCACCTTCGTCATCTCCTGGCAAACAGGAATTAAACATAACAATACTGTGCATGTTACCTGTTCTTGACTGTACTTTTTGACTCTTCGTTTCAACTTAAATGACAGTGAGAAATTATGTTAGTGTGAACTGTAAAGGGATAAAGCCCCTTCACAACAAATGTTGTGACCTCTCTGTGACACTTCTCAGTTTTCTCCCTGGACAGTTCTCCCTTCATTGCCAAAGAAAATGGAGTCTTGTGGCTAGGCAACAGATGTGCATTAGATGGAATTAGCAAGGTGTTAGCACTAGCTAGTGAGATATTAGCTAGTAGGGGTCTGTTGCGCTCGAGCTTGGATCCCACACCACATGAAACACATTACATTGCTGAAGGTTTATTTAAGGAACCTATAGGAGGAGTCATTTTTTTTATTGTTACCTGATTCAAGGAATTTTGTTATACTACCATAACACATTGTACAAGTTTTTACATTAAATTTGTACCAAATTTAATTCCTGGAATGGCCACATAGTGCTGCTGCGCTGTGTGCTGTGGTGATTTGGTGGCACCAACGTGAGTGGTTCACACGGTGACACTAGATGCCCGTTCAGGGAATTGCATTGTCACACCTCTTAGTTTTCGATTTCAGTAGACAAAACACTAATAGTTCTGCTATTAAGCTGCTGTATAGCACTTTTCTGTGGACCATCACCACCACATCAGGCACTTTATGACCAGATGCCAGCAATGGATGAATAAAGAAAAAGCCTACTGTTCCAACATTATTCCTCAAATGAGAGTTTGGAAAAAGGGTGACGCACAAGGAAAACATCAGATTTCAAGGTTCAAGTGGCTGTATGTCAGTGTTGGGCAGTAATTAGGAGTGGATTTACATTCAGTAGCTCTTGCTTCACAGAGAGTATTTACATTTATAGAAGTCAAAAGTGTCTTATTCATAACTGAGTAAATGAAAAAACAGCTTGATCACATTATTCTCACTGTACTTTACTCGTGTCTACCTCCCTGCTACTCCTGCCTTACCTCAAACTAAGCAACACCTTCAAATTTATTTGACTTATTATTTATTTGATATGATTTCTGTGATTCAACAGGAAGTGATATATATTTTTTGGTCCTAGTGAAAATACAGTCTCCGGCCAATAGTGTAACAAAAGCAAAGCAACCCCAGCTGATATGCAGCATATTAACCAATCTGTCATTGGGAAAATACACCAAATGTTTTTCATGGCCCTGTAAAGGAATTCTAGACTATAATTAGAGACTGGGCTGTTTGGAAGTGACTGATAAAACAGAACCATTGGCACATTTTTATGGGAAATATCCTTCTAGATAATATATGGCAACGTGCCTTGTGCCTTTTACGGCCTCTTGTAAAAGCATTTGATTGTATTTAATTTTAACACTGTAGCCTTTACTGTTAAGTACTTCATCGTACTTAAGTAGTTATATTGAAACAGCACTTTCATATATAAGGGATACTCTGGCACTTTTTTTTGTAGCATATTCCTGCAGAAAATTATGTCACTTTCTCACTCACAGTCTGACATGACCTTTCAAATCTCATCACTATGTAACATTCCAAAAGTTTTTCAAGAGTTGTCCTTCAAAGAACCAGAGGATTATTCAAATAGTCATATGACAGATTGTGACTTAGCGTTGGTGCATCTACGTGTTGGTGCATAACTGCAGGATAGGCATAGGCATAGGAGTATATGGCTCTTTCAGCTCACTAAAGTCTACATGGCTGTAACAAATATAACCATTAACTGTTGTTGTGTCTGTGATGCAGGGCCTGTGAATTGCCTAGTTTTCCTTTTTAGTGTAAGATTTTTAGAAATTGAAATATCATAATTATGTATTATTAATACTTTCAGGGTATAATAAAACTAGAATCATGACAATGAGTGCCTTTTGAACTTAAGGTTGGGCAGTTAAGAGATTTGGAGAACTGACAAAGGTGCATGATTTTTGGTAAAATATGACTCAAGATAAAGATGTGAAAATGGCTCATCACAGTAATATAAGATTTTTCGATCAGCACAAATTGAAAAATATAAATCAGTAATAATCAGTTATGATTAAAATCATGCTTCACATACTGTATGTTAAAAACTAGTCTTTTCTTGTCATAAAGCCTAATATTCATAAAATCTTATTATTACTTTAGAAATAAAAATCTATAACTATCCAAATCTATAAGTTTTACGAGTACAGCAGTAATATAATGAACATTAATTGCTTTTGATAACTTTAGAAAATTTCTACAGACACACTATTTGAATTTACACCCAGTGTTAATTCAACACTTAAACGCTTCATAAAAGAGGCTCAGATCAGATGGTTATATAAACTATATAGCCTAAATATCACACACCAAAATCTATCTGGCTGAAAGGTAATCATAAAAAGCTGCAAATGAAGCTCACCTGTTTGTTGCGAAGGCTGTCCTGTTGATGCAGCCTGACACTATAATCCTCAGTGCCTTTTACCTTTCCACCGACTCTTGGTGAGCAAGCAGACAGTGGTGCGTTTGGAAAGCTGTGTGTCTCCTCAGAGCGCAGAGCAGAAAGAGCCAGCTGAAAGAAGAAACCTGCCAAGCTGTCAGGACACCGAGGCTCTGTAAGGGGAGGGTGCAAAGGCTGTACTTTTTTTTTTTATTCTGCCACTGATTAGGCTGTGTGCTGGATTAAATGATGTAATGGTCAACGGTTTGTGTGTAACGCGCATGCTTGATGGTTCACATGCATTTAGATCTGCATGGCAGTAATTAGGGTGGCTAAAGATTACAAAAATGTTTTGTAAATTATTCATTGACAATCTATAAATGATCTCATTTATACATTTTCTGTAATTCTACATTCCTCTGTAAAATTCAGTACACTAATTATCATTAACAAACCATTATTATGCGATCCAAACACCCACATACATGATAATCCCAGTGTTGGTATATTCATTTTAATTTTACTCACTGATGACATGAATAATGATTTATGCAGGTAATTAATTGGGTTTTTTATATTTTTATTAACCCTCCTCTTATATTCTGGGTCAAATTGAACCATTTTAAAGTGTAAAAATTCTCTTATACACACACATGGAGGCTACAGAGAGTAAAAATATCAATTTTGGACTGAATCTGAATGCAAGTGTCTGAATCAGTTGGGCTGAGCATTACCCAGACTGTACTCTGTATTCTTCCATCCCTAGTACAACGTCTGTATAATGTCCAGTTGAGCATAGTGAATGAGAGGATGTGTTGAACTACGAATAAGAACAGTGAGTAATGATGAGTTAATTACATTTCAGGGCATCATGGCATATGACTGGCACAAAACCAGTAGAAAACAAACATTCAATGGTGAAGAAGAAGGATCATTTACACAAAGATGCCAATGAAAATGTGTTCCCAGAGAGTAATATTCATAATAATATTGAAAATGTTCAGCAATTTCTCTCAGTAAGGGCTGAAGCTGAAATCGTCAGATGAATTCAAGGAGAAGGCAAAAGACTCGCTTGTTTATGACCAAATTACTGTGGCGATTTTCAAAATAGCATATTTTTTGGGTTGTGTCCTGCCTTCTGCACGCACCGTTGGCCCAGGACATACCCCTCACCTAAACAAAACAGAGAATGACCAGTAAGTGAGAGCATGTCTGACATGGACATGTCTGACATGGACAATCTCCTGTTGTGTGCTACATGTGTGAAAGGACAGCTCTGGACCTGATGTCCATACCTGATTCTCCACATCAATTTGACCTGGAACAGGAGAGATTTTTTTGATTGCACTCATTAATTATTCATTAAATTGATATTAACTGAACTAAAGATAATGTTTATGGAAAAAACATTATCATTATCATGCTTTCAGATGGTTAATCGGGCACCGGGTCAGAGCTGGAACATTACTGATGTTGCTTATGGTTGAACATAACAGGAGGGTTAAAATAAAACATCAATTAACTGTTAATGCTGCTTATAGTGTAGCTAATAATGAAATACTGTATGTTCGGTATGTTCCTGTTAAATAAAACTTTAAATCATGTCAGTCAAAAGAACCTTAATGTCCTTTTTGGTAGTCGGAGTGACTCAGAGATGACTAAAGTATCTATAACTGTGTTTTTATGTGTGTATATAACAAGTTTATGTGTAATCATGTAACACTGTTGCTTACATTAGAGCAGAGAAACTACTGTAGGAATATAGAGAAGCTTTTGACAAAAACGGTTTTGTAACAACAACAAAAAACGTTTGTTTATGTATACATATTAAAAATGTGCAAATGGAAACATTTTAAAAACGAACCAGTAATTATAGCCCTGATTCAGGAGAGGCCTAAAACAAAGGCCTTATTTTGTCTGCTTGGCCCATCTGAGCAATTTATTAAAAACGTTAGGCAGCAAAGTATAGCTTTAGAGGCATTCAAAATGGATGTCACTGTATTTCTTAAGCAGTGCAAATGTCGAGGTCCGGAATGTCTCCAATAGTACAAAGTAAAATTGTGTACCAAGAAATTTATCCTGTTATGTTTTAACTTCCCAGAATCTGCCACTCCATTTATAGGCTTGTTGATCATCTCCATACTCTGGCTGCAGTTACAGAAATGTTGATGCAGTTACAGAAATGTTGTGGTTCCGATCAATAATTTGCTAGGATTCAAATATCTGTGAGCATATTACAAAATTACTGCAAGATAACAGCAGTACTACCTGGGAAAATGCTTGGTGTTAAATGAAGACTTGCAGTAGGTACTGTATATAAGTTGAACATGAACACAAAAAGACATCTAATGAGAATTAAAATCAGTAACACTATTTGTTTTTGATTATTTGAGATTTTTCTGTGACCAAATGTCAAATAATAAATCCTCCAAAACAGAATCTGTGTGTTACTTTCATTTAGGGGAATAATTGTAATGTTATTTGTAATAGTAACACACACCTCTAACATTCCTAACGGTTTTCCATTTGCAGTTTCGGTTACAACTGGACTGTTTACATTTAATGTTTTGAATGAGCCAGTAGGAGCTTTGGTGTTGTTAGGGCTGTAACTGTTTATGATGTCCACACCAAAAAACATAAAATCTACCTGCCTCATGGATACTGCACTTCTTTTCCATCACCTCATCAATACAGTGCATGCTTTGGCTGTGGGGACTCCATGAGCACAAGTTCCCATTCAAACCCTGGAAAGTTTAAAGTGGGAGGGACAGGGTCTCTCGTTCTGGCTTAGATCTTGAATGAAAAGTGTAACTGAACTGCTTGGATCAAACTTCAAACGGGTCCCCACTGTGTCGCAGTATGACTGCTTTGTCTGGCTTTCTCTGACTTCCCTTAAATTTCAGAGTCATGGTATGAATTTACATCCAAAAAAGTCTGATCTTTCATATGAGTTTACCTCATGATAGATCTGATGAGATTTAAATAGACGGTTGGTTTTAGTCATGCATTAAGAATAAATGTATTACTTTCTGAAAATTTGTCCCTTAAGGCCTCCGTGTGCTCAAACACATAATTACTCAGCAAGAACTCTGAAACAGACAAACCTTCTTTTTGCTGACTGAACAAATGCTGAATGTTATCTTGCATCTTCCAAACCCATTTAACAGTAAGTTGTTTTTACCAAGTGTTGGCAAAAGAGACTAAAGTTTTAAATTGAAAATCATTTCAAACCCAGGAGGCTTTGTATTAATATCTGCTACAGGACTCCATCATGGAATTGACAATTGAACAGTAGACTTTAACAAGTGATTGACATTGCGGACATTGCGGTTTCAATTTAAACCTTGAGGGACCAGTAGGCATTTCAATGTGCTCAAGAGCTCTTTTCATTAAAAAGGCCAAATGCTTGAAAAGTTCAAGCAATCTCCTCATTACCAGTCTTGAGCAAGAGAAAACCCAAACCTCAGAGGAAATGCATGAGCTTCTTTACAAATTTGTGGGAGGAGTGAAGGCTGTGCGCCTTCAGGCAATTGTCATTCCAAGTGTTTTTCTACCCTCCTGCACAGTGACATCCTGAACGTTTGCTGTGCTGCCTGACAGGAGGACTGGAGAATGCTAGTCACTAATGAAGTCAAAGAGAAATGTGATAAAATATACAGGTGGTAGACAATGAAACTGAAACACCTGCCATTTTAGTGTGGGAGGTTTCATGGCTAAA
>JAOVVG010000037.1:8785284-8796118 GCA_028566375.1 Leptodoras nelsoni | reverse complement strand
AACACGGGGAGAACATGCAAACTCCACACAGAAATTTCCCAGGTCGCCCCACCCGGAGATCGAACCCGGGTCCTTCTTGCTGTGAGGCGACAGCGCTATCCACTGCGCCACCGTGCCCCGATATACTGTACATATTAATTTCATTTATAAACCGTATCAACCACACTAACTAGAGGAAACACATTAACATCAAACCCATTTATTTTTTAAAACACCAAATCAGTTTTTTTTCTATATTCAGACCCATAAATCTCATGCAGTTTTTCCCCGTTTTTTTTATTATCCCTGCTTTGAAGGCTGTTTACAAGAAATTGGCAAATTGCATGCTATTTTCTTTATCAAATAACAAAATGATTTGAAACACAAATCTTTCTCTTGAGAGCATCTTCAGAGTGAACTAATATTTTAATACTAATGACATTAGTATTACTGAGAAGACTAGGTTTTTGAAGACTTGTCTTAGGTTAAGTACAAAACTCTCATTTGTCAGGTGATTTTATACAAACTTTCATACAGGCTTGTGAGGCAAAATCCAATCCAGGCATCTCTGTTAGCAGTCTGAGGTAAACGCTTTAGTTCAAGGGTCCACCCTGCCTTTCTGCAGCTTTGAGATTGGAACTCACAACCAGTTATTAGGCTGTTAGACATCGTTACTTCTCTGGCTTTTAAGCACAACACCTTAGATGTGTCCAGTTGTACAAACGCACTCTGAACATCAAGATACAGGATTGTACCATTTCTGAGGGACTCCATCAAAGTGGTTTCTGTGGGATTCTAATCTAATTCTGTACACCACACAAACATACACAGGAATACAGCAATACTATGAACACACTTGGCACAATTTCTCTCCCAAGTGCTATGAAATGGAAATTGAGTTTTCCACTGAGTTGTGACATACTCAACACATGCTGTGGTGAGGGATGGGAGGGCTTGGTAGTTTCTCTCTCTCTCTCTCTCTTCCTCTCTCTCTATCTCTTTTCTGAGATGCTTTTATTCCACGCTGCTAAGCAAATGGGATCAGCAGAAGAACTGCACAGACTCCAGAGTGACTCTGGTGAATATGCCAGTCACACACAGATCAAAGAGTGGATAGGCTGCCATCACATAAAGCACTGGTCTCGTTGGCCTTTACGTTAGCAGGGGAAGATGAAGCACCTGAAGATGGCCAGCACAAGTAACTCTAATAGAGGGTAATTATTTATAGTATGCACAGAATGACAAATGCAGGTGTAGGATGAGCTAGAACATAGTAAACATTTAACAAACTCATAAGACAAATTCAAAATGCAATACATTATTAAAGTCAGTAAATGTATCATAAGAGATCATTGTGAGTCTTTAGCGCCCTAGAGATTTATTCAGATTAGATGATTTATTATGAACTGCTGAGTTTTTAACTGCATAAATGTAAACATGAACAAATTGCCCTTTTCCACTTGCAATGATTTAATGATCCTCATTCATTTGTCTGCTGTAACCACTTTAACCTGGTAGGATTGTGGCGGATCCGGAGCCTATCCCTACTATTTATGAGGCAGGAATACACTCTGGATGGGATACCAGGCCCACACACACTCACACACTCATCTAGTAACCTGAGCTCAGGATTGAACCAGGGACCCTAGAGCCATGAATCTGCAATGCAACCAACATAATTTGTAATCAATAATAATTAAACTCATTTAAATGGAAGCATAGTCAATTAGGAATAGTTCCATGAGTACAGTGTAATACGAGAGTCTTTTGTAGCATGCAACATCATTTTGAAAGGTATGTGTAAGAGAAGCAACCCAGTGAAATGGGATCAATGACAAGCTTTGATTCCATACAGTCTGCTTTTAAAATTTTAATCGATGCAATGTTAATATAAATGATGTTATTAGGAATGTAGGTTTGTATGATAGAGCTATGATTCAACTAAGTAATGGTACTTAGTAGTGGATTTTTCCATTGAGGATAAATATGTTTTTTTGTCTTTCTGCTGCTCCTGTACATTTTGATCTGGCATAGGATTGAAGCTGGATGTCCTTTCTAATGGAATGCTTTGGGATGGCAGTTGGGACTGGCACTATGGGTGCCTGTGCCTGTGGGCAACAGAGGCAGCCTTATGTCAGGGCTCAAGCTCCTGACCTTACGATCAGCAACCCTGGGGTCCTAGCCTACTGAGGCACTGCTCAGTTAAAGATTCACTAATTGCACTATTGAACATCTCTAATAGAATGCAATAGTATTAGCTTCACATCACATACCAGCCCTGATGAAAAGCAGAGAAGCTGACTAATGCTAATGAGACGAAACACTTGTTCAGCACAGCGCTTCTACATTTTAAACCAGAAAGCCAGCAAGAGGCTTCTCATGAATGCAGAATGAGCTTTGGCACCTTTGAATTTCTTTGATAAAAAGTATCTGTCAGCATGAAGAAATCCCCTTGGCGAGCAGGTGGTATTAAAGGAACAGGGCTTTGTTATTGCACTACTTATGAAAGTGGATGACACTTATTCCACTAAAACCTTCTACAGAGAGTAAAAGGACGTCTGGGATTAAAGACAACAAAGGTCACACTGTTTAGGAAATCATCACATAACAGATCCAACTGTTCTGGCTCTCTGGAATGATCTGTTGTAATGTAGGAGGAAGAGGAGCAGATGAACTTGTCACTAGCATAAAGTAAACAGAAGCAGGGTCACAGATATGGGAGTAGACAAGTAGAGAATCCTATTTCCAGAAGGGTAATTACTGCTGCCAAAGCTGATCTGACATTGTCATGTCCTGGCAAAGAAATCCAGAGAAATTCCTGGTACTCATCTTTGCATCATAGCAGTGTCTTTCTGAACAGGCTCCACATGTCAAGTAGCATGAAATGATATAAGTTTCTGGAGCCAGGCACCTGCATAGCTAAAATAATACGGCCAGACAGTCAGGAGGAGGCAAGATGAGCGAAAGACAATCCTTTTTGCTCAGAGCAATGTGGGAGGCTTAATGTGGCTTGAAATTTAAATTCTACTTTTAGAGGTAGTGGCACCTACAGCTTTCACCTGTAAAGCCATGAAATTGAAAGAAAGTGCAACGCTGCAGGTCAGGGTCAAAATGTGGAGTTGGTTTAATCAGGCCAAAGAAAGGAATATATTTGAGGATTTTTCAAGGTTACCACGTAACTATTGGGCTTTGCATTTCAAATAGATAGCCGTTCCCATTAGCATTCTGCATCTTTTTTCAGTGTCATGGCTATATCAAAGGGAGAAATGCTTTAAGAAGAAAAATTTGTCTGTGACCTTTCTTTGCACTGACATTCCTCTGAAGGCAGATGTCCATTTGTCATCCCTGCCCACAGAGCAACATGAGTGCTGAACACTCTCTCTCGGCTGACTCTCCTGATGCAGGACAGCCATCTTTCTCTAACTTTGACTTCACTACTAATACGCATTTATGCTGCTATTAACTTCCATGTTCTGTTCATCCCTGTGAAATGCATGTCCCAGAGCAGCTCCTTTCATTTTACAGCAGTGCAGTTGTACAAATTTGAAAGAACCTTGGGTGCAATTTACCATAGCCTGGGGTGTTTTGGGGAGGATGGAGGAAACCAGAGAGCCCAGAGTGAAACTCTACACAGGTTGTAATCTCTGAGGTCAGGCTTGAACAAGGAACTCTGGGTCTCTGAGGACACAGCACTACCCATGCACCACCTCCTCTTAGTTGTTAGCAATATAAACTTTCTGTAGTTAGATAGCAGAACACCACGACCCCTCGCTTAATTAGTAATGTAGTGTAATGGGGGTGCACAAGTGGGAATGTGTCAGCAACTAAAATTTAATTTCACCAGCTCTTTGTAATTTATGTATAAAAATAATAATAAAAAAAAATGGATTCAGAGGCGTTTGGAAGATGCAAGTGTGTTTCATTCCTAAAAATATTCTATGCTATGTTGTTGAGGTCCAAAACAGTGGAAGGGTTCATGAGCAATAACAGGAAAAAAAGCCAAAACAAAACCAAATGGTACTTTAACTACAAACAGAAACTAAGAAAGACATAACTGGGGGAAATAACAAAGATAACCTGTCAAACTAGGAATTATGCAAATAGACAAAAATACAGGTGGTGCATGGACTTACTGTCATTTGGTCTGCATGCTCCATTTACTCATTTGGCTGATGCTTTAATCCAAACTGACTTACAATTGAGACAGGATGCAAGGTGGCAGCTTGGTGGGATTGAAGTCACATATTTTTCATATAGTATCTTATTTGGCATGGCTGTGAAATAAGAAAATGAGCTCATGTTCATGTTGGAAAAATATATTTAAGTGATAGTAATCTTAAGTAATAGACTTGTTTCTAACAGGACAGGAAGGTTAACCACTACTCTTAGATAAGCATCTTTATAATGGCAGTGGAAAAACAGCTGGCACACATTCCTCTTGGCTCATATAACCCAGTGGTGGCATCTGTTGTAGTGAAGACAGAAGTAAGAGCATTCCCTGCTTGGTCAGAGAACTCTCATTTACTGACACCACGAGGCCGTCGTGCCTCACGGCACTGCCTGCCATGCTAGCCCCTGTCCTGCCTCTCACAATCTTTCTCATCTTTGTCACGCCATGATCTCAGTGGAGGCCATGTCAGTTGTGATGCACCACTCAGCTTCTTTGCTCCAGGAAACAGTGGAAAGGCCAGACAGCCAAGGCAAGGCCTTCAAAATGGTAAGCACAAACAAGAGCCCCTCAAGATGGGGCAGTGGTAATTATGTTTGTCATGTCTTGGCACATGGATTTTAAACTTTGAAAAGAGAGGGATGTGGCCTCCATCTGACCCCTGACAAACTGGGTTTTTAGTTGGTGAAAGATAATCTGTAATGACAGCTGTTTTCCCAAGCCTGGAGTTTACATTTTCCTTGTAATACAGAAAACAAGTGGATTTATAAAGTCTATGGGACAGTTATTTCAGCTACACACTGAGCACCTGTATAAACAACTATTTATGCCAGATATACCACATGTATAAGTAATGGACATCATTCAGCTAAAACATTTTAAACTGAGCTAGACATACTTTTGCTCCTGACATCATGCCTTTGGAGTGAGGCAGCACTTCTCCTCCAGCATCTCTCAAAGCCAGAGCGTTTTGTGAATGAGTGTACATTGTCAAAGTAGAAAAGACTAACAATCATTTATGGGCTAATGAGGCTTTAGACAAGTGCTAAAACTCATTTTCCATTATTAAGGGCAATCAAATAAAAAATTCTCAGGGTTTCGATACACATGGAGACAACAGGAGCAATCCATAAGCAAAACAATAAGTCAGGTGCTATTTGGAAAACTGGAAATAACAAACAGAGAAATGCAGCACAGAGTCTCTATACTGTAAAGCACAGAACAGGTGAACACATCAGGGCATCAGTGACAAGACAAAAAAACATATGGTGAAACTTACATAAACGTACAAACCAGAACTAAGCTTATGGGCACAAAGGAAAGGGAAATTCATGACTTTTATTGTTTCTATAGTAACATCTAATTCACAGGGACTTGTATGACTAACGCACCACATAATATGCAATAGAAAACAACATCTGTCTTAATCTGTCTGTACAATTTCTAGTCATTTATATAGTGAGCAATTGTAACTAAGGTGTAGTCAAGAGTTCAAACTGCATATCATTCATGGGGTGAAATGACCAACTAGCATTAGACTTCCCTTTCTTTCTGTGTTTTGTGACATCAAATAACTTCATGTCTGAAGGGTTCTGTCTGTTTATATGACCTGTATGACATGTATGGATGACCCCATAACCTTGTAACTCACTTTATGGACACATAATAAAATAATGCCAACATGTGTCATCCAGTCACACAGGAGAGAAATAACTGTATTGAATAAGAAGCTCTCAGGGAATGTGAAAAACGTCTTCAGTCATCAGTGACATTTTGCTGGATTGTGTTCAGCACTCTATTTATTTATTTAAATGAACTGTTGCAATTCTAAAGAGCTGAATGTATCAGAACACAAGCCATCCAAAAGAATGTTGGGGGCACAGCTACCGGACGCATACATACACATACCCAGGGTTCTCATGACGTCACAAAAACTGGGCATTTTGCTGCGCAGCAGACAAAGAGTCAGTGAAAGGCTGAACAGGAAGTACCCCGGCTTCATTTCTCACCATTCTATGACTGTTTTTACTGCCAATGCTTGTGGCTGTACAGAGCACTGAGTAATATAATAATATAAAGGCATCCATTTTTCCCTTTCAGCCTGAGACATTTATACTACGTTAAGTTTTTGTTTTGCTGATACAGCACAAATATCCTGCTCTTCCTTCTTTCGATTTTAAAATATACCTTTAAAAGGAAAATAAACGAATTGATTTCTTTTTTCTTTCCTCTCGTCGCGTCATCTATGAAGTAAATCCACCATTGTTTTCAACTACATTCATGCACCTACTCTATTTTTCCTCTGTAATATCTATCTTCTCTCATTTCTGTAATATCCATTGATTTACTCATGAATCCAAAGGCCCTCTTTGTGACTCTTTGATTTTCTGAAGATGTAGAGAATATCTGCTGCATGAAAAGGCTCAACCACCCACAAAACCACCCACCAAACACCAGAAGCGTAACCTTGTCACGACAGATAGGCTCCTTTAACATGCCAAATCCTCACCTCCTCTTTACTTCATCATTGCCATCTGGAAAGTGTAGCCTCCCATGCTGCCTCAGAGCTGCACTCCTTGCATACTGGCATGATCCTGTTATAACACTGATCATCCCCGACCATCTCTTTCACTAACCTTTTGGATGATTCATCACTGAACCCCTGCAGTTCCATGTATTCCAAAAGATTCTCATGCTCTCATACAAGGAATTCACATGAACCAACTTATTTATTTATTTATTTATTTGTTTGTTTATTTTTGAAAGGTTATAAATGAAGAAGGTTAGAGCTAGGGCAAATTGAGCAGATTGAGCTTTTTTTTTTCTGTATGTAGTCTGATGAAATCACCCTTCTAGCTAGGATCCCTGAGTGTTTATGGCGAGGTATCTGTACAGGTCTGTAAGTCTAAAAAGCATTCAGGATGTTCCTGCATACCGTTTCCTTTGCATTTGGAAACTGGTATGAAGCAATTACATAAATGCACTACCACTGCATTTTGTCATTGTCAGCTGTAGAACTGATCGCTCTCTCATCTTATAGTGTCAGGTTACCTACGCCATTGCTATATAATGATTCCTTTAATGTGCTTATGATCGCCACAGCAGTGATGGTGGCCTTATAAATTACTTCTTCTCCTCTTCCTCTTTTTCTTCTTCTTCTTCTTCTACTTCCTCCTCCTCCTCCTGTCATGAACCCTGTGGTCTTGCACTCTGAGTGACTTCTTGTGTCCCAACCTATTTAGTGGGACACTGTCTCTTTAAGACTCTGTACCTCATTAACTCCATGTGATTGGATGCACCTGTATCTTGTTCCTAATTACTTTCTGGTTGCCTATATAAGCCCCTCATTCAGTCGTGTTCCTTGGCTGATCATTGTATTGTAATGGTCTCTGTTTTGTTATGGTTCTGTGCCTGCTTGTGCCTGCTTGTGCCTGCTTGTGCCTGCTTGTGCCTGCTTGTGCCTGCTTGTGCCTGCTTGTGCCTGCTTGTGCCTGCTTCTGCATCCACCTCAGCTTCCTGGTAACCCTGTTTTTGTTCCTGTTCACCCTGTCTGTTCTGCCATTTGCTAGTGAGCTTCTTTTTTTGGCTTTTGTTCAGTTTATGTTTTGCCTTTTACTTTGCAGCTCCCATGCTGCTAGGTTTTGTTTTCTGTCCTTAGTTGAGCATTCATTCTGTTTACCATGGCTTCCTCTAGCTACTATTTGGAGTCAATATATGACTCCGGTTCAGACGATGATTACTATGTGGACCTTGATCTGGAGCTTAAAAGAAAGACCTTTTTAGCATGATGTACACATCTTTCAGTCTAGTCTGGCTCCCGTTTAGCGATCAAACCACTGGTACCACTCTGTTCCATGCTACAACTCTACCACACCTTCTTTCCACCATGCCTCTGCCCTGCAACCATTACTTCTCCTTCTTCTTTGTCTTCCTTTTTTTATACAATTTTCCACTGACTAAAGACTTATAGTTAAACTTTACCAATCCACATGAAATATGGCATGATTATAGCCCCACATTTCTGACACACACTATAAGGTTTGTGTCCCTAGGGGTGCTTTATGCCCGCCAGAGTGCCTCAGTGGCTCAAATCACTTTTTGGGCAATATCTCAAAACATTTTGCCTAAAATTCTGAACTTTTTTGATGGGAAGTTGGTCTCTAGGAGATGCATTAACTTGGTTATTACCATTAATTAGTGGAGTAGTGCCACCAAGTGAAAAAGGTTCAAAGCAAAAATCTTTCAAAATGCACTTCACTAGCCAATAAATTGATGGAAAGTCTCAAACTTAAAGTTTCACGCCATATCACTCCCACATTCTTTAGACACATGCCAAGTTTCATGGAATTTTGTTTATAAGAGGTATTGCAACTGACACTTTTCTATGTCTCGAGTGCTTAAGGAACAATTTGTTATGCTTATTTGTTATGCATATTCCACAGCACTATGCAGTACATCTGCTTACTTATACATGCATTAAAATTTGGGTCAGTAGGGATTTTTCTTTCAGTTAGAATATTTTTTCCTTCCTAATATTTCAATACTGACAACAGTCTGCTCAGAGGAGAAACTCTGGTCTTTATGGTGAACAGGAAAGGACTTTTGTCCTTTCTATGCTCTTTCTTTACAGCAAACATAAATCATAGAGCTGAAAATACACATTTAGATAGAAGGCTGTTTTGCAAATCGCAGAACACAAGCTAGGGAGTACATGTAACTTCAAACCCCATTTCCAGAAAAGTTGGGACTCTTTCTACAAAAGGAATAAAAACTGAAATCTGCAATTTGTTAATTTGCTTGAAGCTTTATTTAACAGAAAACAAGGAGACAACACAAAGTTGGGACAGAGGCAAAATAAGACAGAAAATGTTACACATGTAACACTGGAAGATTTCACAATGAACAGTTTAACTGGTAACAGGTGAGGTCATGCGGATTGAGTATAAAAGGTGCATCCACTAAAGGTTTAGTCTTTGGAAGCAAGGGTGGGTTGTGGTTCACCACTTTGTGAGAGAATTGTAAGTCAGTTCAAATACAATGTTTCTCAGGACAAGATGGCAAAGAATTTATGTCTTTCACCAAGTTTGCAGCCACGACACCAGCGGGGTGTGCAGTTTGGGTTGCGGCCTAAGTATTCACAACTTGCGATTTCTCAGAATTGTTATGTGAATGAAATAGCTTTATTCTGAAAATCAGTATGACTGTCAGTTACTGCATACCAAATGAAACAGTAAATCTGCCCTTGTCTTTTAGCTTCCATCAGGCATTTAGCTTTTAAAGTAATTGCCTGATCAAGCCGCAGTGCCCATGCATCACTGACCTGCCACAATCTAACTCAGTCTAACTGTACTCAGCACTTATCATATCGAATTGTTAGCCAGATACGTAGCTAAAAAGGAAACTCTAGTTGGAGGGAAAAGGCTTGTGCCACTGTTCTAATCTGAATATGTTGTTCTCAAAAAAGTTCATGAACTGTTAATTGGTTGTCCAACCAACACATCTTCACAGCAAGAAGCACCCAGGGTTGAATCCCGAGCCAGGCTAGTGTCCTTTCTCTGTATCTGTGGGTTTCCTCCAGGAGCTCTGGTTTGCTACCACAGTCCAAAGACATGTATTCAAATGGGTGATACTAAATTGCCCCAAAATGTGAGTGCGTGCTTTTAATTGTTTGTCCGTGTGTCTGTCTTTCGCCCAATGAGGCTCAAGCACCATAGGATAAGCAGTTAAGGTTATGAACGAACCATTAGTGCTTCCATGCTAGCCAAAACAACAAAACACAGATCAGGTGAAAAGAAAGCTCTGCTCACTCAAGGCCTCAGCATACAGAGTATATTTATACTCAAAGTATACTTCATACAGAGACTGTTTGATGGCTTCCATGCAAAATATGACACAATTCCGGAGCAAACAGACATCACGCAGAGACTTCATTCATCATGACGCATACATGGCAGCTTGGCAAACTCTGTCGACAAATATGCTGTGTGACAAAACCAGTAACTGGAGCATTAGTGTGTGATGACCAATTTGAAACTACAGTACAGAGAGTAAGCTTGCAAAGTGTGTTACTTCTTCATTCAATCCTCATAAAACCTCAAATCTACATTACATAATCTTCACAATCAGCCAATATAACCAAGCTTGGAATATAAAAATATGAACATTCCGACCCATTTATTACTTCCCAGTTATCATTATTTCTCTAGCTCAGCAATTCCTAAGTGATACAAAGTCTAAATTAAGGAATTGGCTGATCATTATATATTAGTACACAAATTAATTAATAAAGATAAAAAAGTAACAAATAAATACATTAATAAATAATGGTAATAATAACAATAACAACAGTAATAATAAATCATAATTACTTGCTTATTGTAAACAATATCAGATCATCTCTCTCTCTCTCTCTCTTTCTCTCTCTCTCCTATTTGTTTATACTGTCACCCTCTTTTGATTCTGTCTCTCCCTGATTGCCTACAGCTCCTGCCAATCACCTGTTAGATGACTTCTTTCATGCCTGAGTTGGAGTATGATGAGTTACTATTACAGGATTGACAGGATAGCAGCTCAGGAGCATCATTATATAGTATTTTTATTCCCCTACTGTATTTCTATTTGTACTCACGATATTTTAAGATTATCAGATAAGATTTATTCAGAGTATGTATAAATTCAATGCACTAT
>JAOVVG010000037.1:8723959-8734195 GCA_028566375.1 Leptodoras nelsoni | reverse complement strand
GTTTCCTCCCACAGTCCAAAGACATGCATGTTAGGTTGATTGGCGTCTCTAAAGTGGCCCTAGTGTGTGAGTATGTGCGTGTGCCCTACGATGGATTGGCACCCTGTCTAGGTTTGTTCCTGCCTTGGACTCCATTCTGAGGATATACAAAAAATGCAGCACTGAAAAAACCTTTTGCCTTGTAAGTGCTAACTCAAAGCTGTTACCACACTTATAGCAGTTATTGTATTCCCTATGTCATGTTCTTCACCGGTTTTGTGCAGCTTAGGAATACTTGGGTCCTGGGAATACTTGGGTTTAATAATAGGTAGTACATGGCTAAAATTCTCATCATTCTATGCTGCCGGCTAGGCACCGGGTCTCCCGTGACCCTGAAAAGGAATAAGCGGTCAAGAAAATGAATGAATGAATTGGACTGGATTTGAAAAATGTGCCAAATTTCAGCAAAATCCACTAAGGGGTTCTACAGGCTGCCAATGATTCACATGGGAGAAATAATAATAATAATAATAATAATAATAATAATAATAATAGTAGTAGTAATGAAAATTCTAACAATCATACAGTTGGTGCTTGGCCCCTGATTATTGTCTAGAATGAATCCTCTTATATTGGTTATAGTATGTGATAAAGTAGTAAAGACACATCTTATGTCAGTACCAAGGATACAGGTATAAGTGACATAGTAATTTTTTTTTTTTTCATCTCCAGACAGTGGGACAGTCCACAAAAGAATGTTTCAAGGAAATAATATAAAAGAACTAGACCATGAAGTCAGGAGAACAGACATGCTCATACTTTTATAGTATTTTTCCCTTTTTAGTTGAATGACAAAAACTAATAGTGTTAGTGCACTTCTTGGTGTTCCTTTCATTAAAAAAAGTTTCCATGTTCCCATTAATATTCATTTATAAACATGGTCCACATTTTTTCTGTTTTCCTCTTTCCCACAAAGTCTCATATCAGGCTGGGTGAATTTTGTGATGTCATGTTGAATACTGCAGTATAACCAGAGGCAAAAAACAACACGAGAGATACTGGGAAAATAAACAAATAATTGACCATATTTTTTCTAAAGCCTCACATCTTTCTTTTTCAGGACCCTGGGGCACTTTGTTTATTCAAGAGTGAGTGCTGATGGAAGGTACCTGCTAATCTTTTCAGATTAGGGTAATTTAATCCAGGGTGTCTGAGTGGTTAGGGAAGCAGATGGATTTGGCAGGCTTGTGGAGTCTATACCTGATGTGAGTTTCACACACCCATGAATTATTAAACAACACCTGCAGCAAATCTTGATCTTTTGTCCACTACCCAGAAAAGGCTGGCACCAAGTTGACTTGGCTTTTACTTAACGCCGTCCCGTAATGAAGTTGTGTGCGGAGTAGGCTCTTCCTCATCACATGCTGCATCCCACTGGACTAAAACAACAGAAGTTGTTATACTCAATTGAGTCTTTATGCCTTTACAGCTCTATGTTTAAGAGTTTGAACAAAGCAGTAAAGATGGTCTTTTGGGCAGATGGTGGGTTTACAATGCAGTAGCCTTTCTTGTGCTGGCATTTTATGTAAATGGACTAGCTCCTGGACTGCAAACATGGGCAGGTTTTCTATTCGACTTTGCAGAGGATTAAATTCAGATCCTTCATATTATTAATTTATTCTCTGTTAATAAGCAACCTTTTCATCATCTGAAATGGCAAAATGGTAAATATCAAAGTACTGCTCTAACATGTTAGTAGACACCAGGGGTGGACTGGGGACAAAATCAGCCTGGGGTTTTACTTTAAACTGCCCTACATTTGTTCAGAAATAACAAATGAAAGTTCATCAGTTACTGTTATTAAATACTGCTATATTAGGTCCAACATATATTATCATATGATATCACATGAATAAGAAATTTCTAATCACAAGTAATTACAAATTTCTTTGCACAATGCAGATTTTTTTTTCTTGGACCTCAGTCCACATTTATAAGACCAAGTGGCCCATGTCTGCCTTTAATGAGAGTAAACCAGTCCCTCTAAATGCCCTGCATGCACATATTGATTTTTTTTGGTTAATTGTTTCCATAGGCTCCTTCTAGTTTTGCTTGAATCAATTCCCAAAATATAATATAAATCACTGATTTCGTAGCCTTCAAATCAATATATTCACAGCTGTTGCTGTCCTTCACTGTTAGTTTGCTCTGCTGTTGTTTTGCTAAACGAAAACACTATAGAGTGCAGTAAACAGTAATAAACTAAAGGAAGTCGATATTTGGTGAGCCCTTTTCTTGAATAGTGTTCCCAGGTACAATGTGTGCAGTTTTATAAGGAAATGAGCTTTTAAGTGTTACTGAGAATCTGCCACAGCTCTTCTGGAGATTCTGACTGTCACACGTACTTCTTGTTTTTGCATAAGCAGCCATCATTATGTTTTATGTCTTATCTTAGTCTTTTCATTTTTTTGTTGGAAGATTATTTTGTTGGAAATATAAAATCTTTTTGTATATACAGTATATACATTCTACAATTTTGGTTCCATTTGAGTCCAAGAAGAGAAAAGGGAAAACAAGAAGATAAAGGTAGAGTCTAGGAAGCTAGGGAGCAGCAGTCAGGATCTTCAAGTTCAGGGTAAAGGTGCTGATAGGATTGAATAAATGGACACAGGTACAGAAGAAGAAAGAGGCCTGTCATTGATGGGTGACTGATGGTGCACATGACTGACTCACAAGGTTACCAGTTGATTTTTGGTTTGCTTTGTTTCCAGCAATGTGAAGACATTCTGAGACACACTATGCAAAGAAACCATTGTATTGGTCAGTAAGAAGAGTAACATGATGAGAATGAATTTCTCTTTTGATCAGACTTTTTGAATATTGCATGTTTAAATTGCTTATGTTTTTATTCACATGTTGAATGGTCAGGATGTGTTTAATGTAATACAAGCATATATACAGATCAGCCATACTAAAACCCCTGACAGGTGGCATGAATAATACTGACTTGCTACAATGGCACCTGTCAGTGGGTGGGATATGTTAGACAGCCTGTAAACAGTCAGTTCTGTTAGGGTAAGGATCTGAGCAACTCTGACAAAGTTGGCCAAATGGTGATGGCTAGATAACTGGGTCAGAGTGTCTCCAAGAATGGGAAGGACTCCCATGCTCTAATTGTGCCATCCCAGAATGTTGGCTTACATGATACCGCTGCATGTGGCCATAGATGACACAACCATAAGAGACACTGAGACTTGACTTGGACTTGCAAAAAATGACTCGTAAGCATCTTTTTGACAAGGCAGAAAATACAAACCATCCACCCATCCATTATCTTAACTGCTTATTCCTATTCAGGGTCACAGGAGAGCCAGTGTCTAGCCAGCTACATAGGGTGCAAGGTAGGAACAACCCTAGACAGGGCGCCAATCCAACATTGGCACACACTCATGGAACTTTAGAGACACCAATTAACATAATATACATGTCTTTGGACCATGGGAGGAAACTGGAGTACAGGACAGGCAGACTCCACACAGAAAGGACCTAGACCTCTCCACCCGGGCAGTGAACCCAGGAACTTCATGCTGTGAGGCAACAGTGCTACCCACTGAGCCACCGTGCGCCCCAAGAATACAAACCTAATCTATTAATCAGTATTCATATTAACATTCTTCTTCCCACTCCTTTTCAAGTTAGTTATATATAAAAAGAAGAGGGAAGAAAGGGAAAAAGAAAAAGAAAAGAAAAAAAAAATATATATATTTTTTTTAGTAGATTGTGTATTAGTTAATTGATATTTCTTTTTTCTCTCTCTTTCTTTTTTCTATTTGTATTAATGTGATTACTGTATAAAATATTATTTTGACTGACTTGAAATAAATAAATAATCAATCAATCAATCAACATTAAACAATAAATAAATCATTTTCATACTTTAATACAAAAATAAATATTTAGCTGATTAGGCTATGTCACCGATTATCTGCTGTCTTGCACAGCAGAATCTTTAGCAGCTGATTTGAAAATTAATGTTCATCGGTTTTTTTTAAAGCTTTGCAGCATCTGCCAGCAAAGACCTTCTTTTCTTTCCTTACACGTTCTCCATACTGCCTTTTTCTAGCCTTGTCCAGTCTACATGGGTCCACAAATACACAAAACTGACCATCAGAAGTGTAGCATCTGAGTGGAAGTGTAAAGAATGAAGACATAGGGAAGATTCCTGAACTTCCTGTTGGCCAAGCCACCCACGGGGGAATGCTCTGCTAAAATGAAGTGCGGTTAAGTATTGGGGGGATTGTATCCAGTTTGTCTGGTACATTACATACCCTGAGGAAATCTTGTCTGCCCTGCACAAATATTCATTTTGATATATTTCAGATATTTTCCATGTCAAAATAGGCTAACAGTAATGTCTGTGTCGCGATGCCAAAGTGATATCAGAAATGCACACGAAACGGTCATGCCGTGCTATATATCAAACAAGCACAAATCATTCTTCCACTTCACACCTGTCAGGAAGTACATACGATCCATCAGGAATTCATTCCACTCTGTATCATGTGCACAAACTGCCCAGGGACAAAAAAACCTGTGAAATGGTGGTGCAGAAATCATCAGCGCCATGACAGGCTGCCATTAGACCAGACGACTCTGTCTGTTCAGTCATTATGAGTCAGGTCTGCCGGCAGCCACCTTTTGTTCCCAAGCCGCCCAGCTCCACTGCTTCAAAGGACGATGAATGACCTCATTACATGTAGGCTGCAATATCTGTATCACCAAACAAAAGCTGCTTCGCACATCCAAGTCTCTTACAGCTCAGGTAATTTATGGTTTAGAATAGGCAAGTGGGACCTGTGACTATGCTCCAGAAAATCCCATCGGCTGCTGCGAATATAGGACAGGGCATTTTTCTTAAATGTTGACCCACATGCCATTTTAGTGATTCGTATTTTACCACTGTGAAAACGTGTTACTATAAATCCATTGTCTAATTCAGTCATCTTTGCTGAGATAAAGGTGACCGTGAAATCTATTTTGGCAATAATAAATGGTAAATAAACAAAAAGAAATGAATGAAAAAAACAATATTTATGGCTTTTATACATTTATAGGTCAAGGTTTGCCGTATATTGTGGTTATATGAAGCCACATCAGTATAAAGGTCTTAACATGTACTATGTGAGAAGTTACCTAGCCTGAGGCCCATCGTACTTCTTGCAATTTGCAGCTTTCCTAATTTGTATTCTTAAGGAATAGATAGTCTGAAAACTACTTTGAGAGCTAGAGGGCACATGAAAAAAGCAGTGACCTGTCGCAGCAGATGCTATGCATTATAGGTTTATATTAAAGCTGTGGGTAGGCAGATTCCCACAGATACAATGACAAGTGAGTGGTTAATCCTAGTATATTTGCTGCTACTTGCTGTGTCAACTGTGATGTTAGCGATGCTGTTAGCTGTTTGGGAATTCAGCAGTAGTTGTATATGTAACGGTACGTAGAAGATTATGTCAAAGCAAAATTGAAAAACTGAGCTTCGGGCTGGGTAAAAATAAAATCATATTAATTCAAAAATGACTGACATAAGCATCATTTAAAATGCATAACACTATCTAACATCAACTCTAGCCTATGACCCTGATACATATTTTATACAACCTAGTGCAAGTTTCTCCCTCACATCAGGGACAAGACCTCAATACAGAGCTTATGCTTATTATATCATAACTTATTCAGAAAACATATAAGATGGCCAAAATTGTTCCATTCCCAGAAGGTTGGAACCAAAATGGTGCTCCTCTAACCAGGCTGTGGGAAAAAAACACAGGATTCTACAACAAACCTCAAGAGCAAAACACTAATATGTGTCAAGCTGACCTGACCACTTGCCCATTACGTCCTCCAGAGAGGACACTGTCAATGGAGAGGAGCAATGGGCTGAGAAGTGGCATGGAAAAGGCTTAACAAGTCACTTTCCTCAGAGAAAACTTGAAAAAAGCAAACGATGAAGCTGAAAATGGCAGGAGCTTCACTACAGTACAGTCAAATTTGCCCATAATAAGCGGTCCATATGTGTCAATGATTCATCTTAGGCCAGCATTATAGGAAGTATGAATTGTATATATAAATCCTAATAAATCTGTAAATGGAAAGCTTTTAACCTTTTAACCTACTTCACACCGTCTAATTGCTTTGTCTTGTCTGTCTGACTAATGTTCTGTCTAGTCACACGAATTTGATTCAGTAAAATGAATCGTTGTCCTGATCTAATGTGTTTTTCCTGCTTTGCTGAGCTGACGACTTCTAACAATGCTATCTCTGCTGCTGTGTTCTTATCCACACTCCACCCTTCCAAACTACTGCATTATCGTTAATATGAAGAACTGTGTGAAACGCCTTGAGGACTCTTGCAGCTGAGTGTGAAAATTCGGAGAAAACCTTGAACTCATAACTGCTATTTAAAATTCATTTCCTGCCTCTGCACCCCGATATTTTTTCATATCCAGGCACATATGAGTTTGAAAAGGAAATACAACGTGTTTCTCAGGAGATACCAGAAGCATATGGAAACGCTGTTTTTGTTAGTCTTGTGCCCTGCCCAGATGTGATCTTTAACAAGCACACACATCTAGAGACAGTCTTTCAAAGTGCAAACAACCCTACTCTCACAGGATCTCTGTCTAAAAGCTGCCCTAATTTCCTAATAACATCTTCTCAAGGAAGCCTTTAAAATGAGCATTTAACCAAATCGTTTTTTCGCCTTGAAACAGATGTTTGTTTACGCTGCGTCTGAATTGTACTCTGCACAGCCTATGTAACATCGCGTTTTCCATGGGGAGGTGGATTAATGATTGCCAGAGTATTTCTGTTATTTTCTGGTTTGGAGGTTTTGTTCTTTTTCTTCAAGAAAGACACTCCAGGAACTGCTCACTATTTTCTATCGTGTCATGCCAACTGACTGAGTTTCAAACATCAGATAATAAAATATGGATGAGCTTTATCAGGACAGAGAATGTCAGAAGTTCTGCTTCTCTGGAGGGTGGGGTTGTTTTGGGAGGTTATTGAGTTCCTAGCACAGGTATAGCCTGGATACATGTTATTGTTATGTGACCTAGTGAGGATCAAGCTCAGCTTGTGTAGCCAGAAGCCTTCCAAACATCTAAATAAAGGTGTAAACAGTCAAACGTTGGTGTGTGTAGTACTGCATTATACTGTATTATAAATGAGGAATTTTTAGAGTGGCAGCCATCGATTTGTATATGATCAATCCAAATCCATCATAATTATTACAGCCACCCTCAAGCAGTACTCTGCAAAAGTCTTAGGCACCCTAAGACATAATGAAGGCTGCTGGGTTTTGCATGCAGAAAAAAAAAGTAAGTGTGACAGTCAAAGTCTCCAGAAAAGCAGTGGCAGATTCTCCAAGACGCTCAGTAACACTTAAAAGCTAATTTCCTTATAAAACTGCACTCATTGTACCTCAGAACACTATTTAAAAAAAATGCACACCAAATATTGACTTTCTTTAGTTTATTACCCTTTAGCGCACTGTATAGTATTTTCCTTTTATGTAGAAACGCCTTCATTATTTTCGAAGGCGTCTTTGCTTTACAGCAAGTCTTTGCAAGACTCCTGCATCGTACTGTACAGTAATCAGCTGGTAGGTTTTACTGAGTCTTGGAGAATCTGCCACAGCTCTTCAGGAGACTTTAACTGTCACACTTACTTCTTTTTTTTGCATGAAAAACCTAGCAGCCTTCCTTATGTTCTTTGTCTGAAAAGTGGTCTGTTATGTAATGTGTTCCTTCTCTACTCAATAATGCAGAGCTAAAAAAAAATCAATAACAAAAGTTGTACCTAAAAACAGCAGAGTGCCTAAGACTTTTGCACAGTACTGTATGTCTAGAAATTTTATTTTGTCAAAACAGTACCTTATTTGGTGGCTTTTTAGGGATCTTGGCTTACATCAGTAGTACCATATGCTTTTGTGAGTTCGACAATGCTGGTTGTTCAATCACCACCTCTACTTGACCTCTAACTTCATGAAACATTGAACCTGCTAAGAAATGTTCCCCCACACATCACCATTCCACCATTACTTTACCAAACTTTCTCATTAGTGTCTCCTGATATGTATTCTCAGTAGATTCTATTGTTATCTAGGAATTAGTGGTTGTCGTTATGATGTTTGCTGGCTTCTGAAAGCAGAGGGTGGTCAGAGTGCTGTAACTTGGACAAGAAACTAAAGACTATTATTATTTCTAATCAAATACTATTCTTAATGGGTATAGGTATCGTTTAATATTTCGAACTGATTAAGTCTTTGGAAGAATAAAAGAAACAGCAATTTCATTCTGAGCTGTCCAGCTGGGAAGGGCATTGTTATACATCACACTTAGAATGGGCTCATTTACAGAAAAGCACTACACTGGAGGAAATAGGAGAGTCAGGCCTGATACAGTGGGCCATTTTTCAGAGTCTGGTGATGACTGCAGAGATCCGATTACCTGGGATGATAATGCAGGCATCACACTGTGGCATAGCTTCAAATGTAACATTGGACAGGTCTGACTTAGTATGCTGCTCTGTTTGTCAGATTTCTGTCATTCTCTCTCTCTCTCTCTCTCTCTCTCTCTCTCTCTTATCAGCCTAAAGTGTCAAAAAGGTATAACAAATTCCAAATCACACCTATTATATAAGCACACTCAGTCGATAACCTAACATTAGACATCACTGTGAAAAGTAGTGAGGGTTTGTCAAGGAAACTATGGAATTATCAGGTCTATATGACAAGGAGTACAGCAACCCAGGGACCTAGCAGTCTAAGCAGGGTGCTTATCATGCCCCACTCATTTTTGCCTGACTTACTGGCCAAGGACCAGCATTTATCATCCCCTCTCACCATTCATCACAGTGTCCACCTCTCCTCTCACCCGTCACTACAGCTTCAACTCACGTGGCCCTTGTGCAAGTTCACAGTCTGGCGTCTGGGAGCTTCCACTCACAAAGTGGGCAAAGTGCAGGGCGCAACTGGAGTCTCAACAGGAGTCTCTCAAGAAGAGAAAAAAACCACACTGAACGGAGTAAACATGTTTCCTCCTCCACCCTTGAACTCCTGTCCAAGCCATGCAAGTAGCCAGTGGTTATGAGGACATTCTTGACTGCTCTCTTACCAGCTCACAGATTTCTATTAATGGTTCCCTTCTCCTGCCATCTCACTCAATTAAATTTACTTGATGTTGCATATTTGCCTGTAATTACCAGATTCTACTGCATGATTCTTTCTGAACATGTTATGTCAGTCATTTTGATTCTTTACATAGCTTGTTTTAAATTTCACATCAGGATTCAGAGCTCTCAAAGCAGCATTTCAAAGCAGCTAGTTGGCTGAATCTGAAATGAGGATCGATGTGACAGTCAGCGTGTAAAGGTCACTTGCTCAATTCACTCATTTCACCTTTATGCTTTATCGTTTAAATAGGGTCAAATTTGTATTGGTTTGTTTCACTCACAGTGGAATTTCAACATTGAATCTAAGAAAACATTCAAACCATTCAAAAACAGTGGCAACCCATCTCAGACTAAAATCTCTTTTACAATAAAGAGTTGATAGTGGCTGCATTTTGCTCATAAATGAACAAGGCAACAGGGTTGGGTTTGTTGTATACAAATAGAAAATACACAAACTGTCCATGCGAATGAAATAAGGGCTTTAATAACATTCTAATAAATGTCTAAATGTCTTTTTTAATTACTAATTTACTTTTAAGCTGTTATTAGGGTAATGGTGATGTCATTTCAAAGTGACTCTATTAGTGAAGAGCAAAATATAAATGATATGATAGCAGATGATAACTGTGTTATTACAGTGTAATGAATGTCACTGCTAAAACTTAAATATATCAGCATTTATGTTTATATGTTTCCATTTCTTGGTGAGTTCAAGAGACATTACCAATGTATCTTTGTTACATTTTTCAAATTAACCCCATTAATGTAACTAGAATGTTTAACTTTGTAACTTAAATATTGGATTTGTATTCATAATTGCACAATACTAAGGAGAAATGCGTATATGTGGTGTTTTTGTGTATTCTGGCATATTTTCTTGTTTTTCAATGCTGAGACAAATATGGAGCATAAAAGGATTAATATAAATATTATAGTACATAATAGTGTAGGGGTGACACGGTGGCTCGGTGGGTAGCACTGTCGCCTCACAGCAAGAAGGTCCCGGGTTCGATCCCCGGGTGGGGC
>JAOVVG010000037.1:8686621-8702204 GCA_028566375.1 Leptodoras nelsoni | reverse complement strand
ATGCGAATGGTGCTGATGGTAATGTCACTGCTTCGCTGCAATCACACTCGCATTTTCTTCAGGAAATGCACCTCTCTGGTTATTTTTATTATACAGGGTAATTTTGTCTGGATTTCAACTGTCCCAATTTTCAAAATATCAACACCGTTCCAACTCTAAAACATCGGTGCGCTTGTATAAGGCTAAGGGATCCGTGCACTCGTTTACCCTCCATGCTCATTTTTATCCCCCCATCCACTCCCATTGATTTTCATTTCAGTTTCAAATTTTTTGTCATCTATACTTCAGCTTGAATAACAGTTTGTATACACACTATGATCAGTCTGATCAAATGTAGTTACACTCCCAGCTACTATATGCTCACACACATACACACACCTGTGTTTGATCAAAAGTATTGGCACTACGTACAGACACACATGGG
Organism: Leptodoras nelsoni; assembly: GCA_028566375.1. Taxonomy (NCBI): domain Eukaryota; kingdom Metazoa; phylum Chordata; class Actinopteri; order Siluriformes; family Doradidae; genus Leptodoras; species Leptodoras nelsoni. The sequence goes on along the minus strand of JAOVVG010000037.1, from coordinate 8,701,780 downwards.
TAAATGACCTGTCAGAACTAAAGTAATGGCACCCCCCTAGTTATATGTTAACCTAATAAACACACAATCATGAGTCTGAACCCCAAACTCTCACGTGCTTACTCTCACTAATGCTTCTGGTGGTTCGCTGCAATCACACTCGCATTTTCTTCAGGAAACGCACCTCTCTAGTTTACGTTTGGCCGCTCTTCATGTCCGGAGTTTAGTTTCCTCAGAAAAAGTTGAGAGAAAGTGAGAGCTTGCACAGTTTAAACACAGAGCGGTGTGTCCGTGGAGAGATTGAGAGAAGTGCGAGGCTGTAGTGTGGCTTGTTGACATTGGCTTCCTCAGTCGTAATGGCAGCTGCAGATTGCAAGCTAGAGCCGCTGAAATCGCACTTCGGCCGTGTCTAGATCACCTGTCTTTCCCTTGTTATATTGCTTTAAAACATTCACACGTCTCTATGTTCCGACCTGATTAACCAAACAGTAGTGCAGTTACATTTATGGCATTTGGCAGGACACTCATATCCAGGGTGACTTGCTTACATTTACCTCATTTACACCACTGAGCACTTCAGGGTTAGGGGCCGTGCTCAAGCGCCCAACAGTGGCAGCTTTGGTGGTGGTGGTGGGATTTGAACTCATGACCTTCACATGCCTTTACCACTGAGCTGGTTTTGTCTCAGATGCTGCTGATATTTCAGTATTTGTGTATGAATTTTGTTCCAAACCTTTTTTTGGGACAAATAAGGAGCAAATGAACTTATCATGAAAATGTTCAGAACTTTACCATTGTATCCTGGAGTCTGTCCCGGGAACACTGGGAATACACCTAGGATCAGATTAAGTCCACACAGTTCAGTTTGGGCTGCATTTGAACGGCAGACACTACTTGTGATTTCAAGTACAAGTCAAAGAAAGTGTCTGCTCATCATCAGCTTGGGGTACCAAGTCTTTCACCTATTTACAGAGCGACTCTAACTCACCATAGCTGCTCTCTGGAGCACTTCTTACTTTTACATGAATTGTTCTGTATATAAAAGTATTTCCTTTAGATTAATCAACGTACAGATTTATCGTTAAATCGAAACCATTGATTATGCAGTTTGGCGTTTACGGAGGAGAATACAGCGCTCGTGACAGTGAGCTGGCTGCCGCATTGAGGAGAAACGTTTAAGCTCTCTTACAGTTGTTAGTTTATTTGCCAACCTGTTACTAGGTTGAGACATTTTGTGCGTCACATCCCGTGTTTATCTTCTCTGTTTGTTTGTCTTTCCAACCATCCAGTACACATTGTATATCCACAGCAATGCAGCTCTGTGCTTTGGCTCGGATTGCGCATCATGGATTGGTTTAGCAGCTCACAGGAAAATGCTTCATAGTGCCCAAAATCGTCAGCATGTCCGAGTAGCTTCCTGCAACCGAGTGGATTTGGGGTTGGATCGCTTTCAGACTTTCAGAGAGCCTTGCTAGAGTCTGCTTCGGGTTGGACGGCGGTGACCTGATTCAGGTCTTGGACCGGTTGTTTGCACCACACCTGCGTGCAATTTTTGTGTTCTGACTTGCCTAAAGAACTGCAGAAAGCAGAACACCACAGCAGGGTTGAGTTCAAATAGGAAAAAAATACCACTTGTGTGAAAGCAGCTCAAATCTATAGATTGTATAGATTGTAAGTCTTCGGGTATCATGATATATGTGATGTTTTTGTCTCGACTCTGTGTTCTGCTCATCATAAATCCATTCCTCACTGTTTTAGATTCCACTGAGCTGTGGAGCATGAGTACACAATGAAGCGGCGCTCGGACGATCAGGAAACAGCGTTTGGCTCTCAGCGGCGGCTCCCCGGAGGAGCGGAAAGCTTTCATCACCGCGTCGTTGCTGCTGGATCTTCCGTATACGGGGCTGCCTCAGAAAACATGCAGCCCGCTGCTGGTGTGCAGTACTCTCAGGTCCCTCAGACCTTTCAGGTATGCGATGGATGCTGTCTGCATGTCAGCTTTAAGTAGATAATGCTCAGATTGAATGCAGCCTGGACAGTTAATTCGCCTATTTGAAACTCTCTTCTGTGATGTTTAGTCATCTCCATTATCTGCAGCAAATGTGAATTGGCATAGTGCTCATTAAACAGCGTTTCTTTTTTCCCCCTTTTCTTTTCATTTTCTCTTTCCCTTTCAGGTGCCCTTGGCTCAGAGCTCTGGAGGACATGGACACGGCGACAGTCCTGCAGTGCATGCCGGCGCACATCACCACGGCCCCGCAGTCCAGCCTACAGGAGCCGCCGTGGGTCAGGGTCACTCTCACGCCCCGCCTGCTTCTGCACCTGCTCCAACACCGGGGCAGCAGCAGTTCCAGAGGCTTAAGGTCCAACTTACGGTCCATACATAGACTTCATCTTAACATGAGCTGCTGATTGGCTGGTGATTGATTGTTCTGTTGTGTTTGGATGCCACAGGTGGAAGACGCTCTGTCTTACCTTGATCAAGTGAAGCTCCAATTCGGAAATCAGCCTCAAGTTTACAACGACTTCCTGGATATAATGAAAGAATTCAAATCTCAAAGGTCAGCTCGAACTGGCTGTGCTGTTTATAAATATCTAGTTTCTGTTCTTTAAGATCACTTTAAATTGATATGAAACGTACATTAAATGATTTAATTACGGAGTGTGCAGACTAGTCAGAGTGTAGAATTTACTGCAGCAGTTGAATTAGTTAATTACTGTTGAACCTTTGGCCAAAAAGCATGTCTTGTAACAGAAGTGCCATTTGATGCTCAGTTCTGATTGGTCAGAAAGAAGTGACCAGTTTTTGTAGAACATCAACCTTGGGAGTAGTTCTGGCTTTTATTAATTCACTCGTTCTAATAACTCATCATTTCTATGGTAACAACTTGGGACAGGAAATAGCATGGCAGATCCTCCACATGAACAGATTTAAAGCCTTTTAGGAAGGAATCGGCCATGTCCGTGCTTTTGTTATCAGATGTACAGCAGTAACTTTTCCAACTAGTGTTTTGTCTCTGAACTGGTTCAAAGTTTTGAAGAACCATGGATTCGAAAGACACAAGCGTTTCAGTTTTATCTCACAACAGGGAGTGCTGTTATACTGAATATCAGTGAGTGTGTGATTGACATGTCTCTTCAAATGAGATCTCATCACATATTCCTTACATATCATATACAAGCCCTTTATGCCACATGCAGCATGAGAGTGTGCCATTTCCAGCTGCAATAACATTTCTCTGATCTAAAAAAAAGGGAATAATTCATACAGTTTGTATGTATTGTCAGTAATATCAGTATAACAGTAATTATTAATAATGAGTATATTTCATGCTTTACACCAAGCACTCATTAAGTAATTACTGTGCAGTTACATGCCGATGTACTTCCTGCTTATTGACGTGCATCATGTGTGTGTGTGTGTGTTTTTCCAGCATCGATACACCAGGAGTGATTAACAGAGTGTCGCAGCTATTTAAGGGCCATCCAGACCTCATTATGGGTTTTAATACTTTCCTGCCCCCTGGCTACAAGATAGAAGTGCAGACTAACGACTTGGTGAATGTAACAACCCCAGGACAAATCCATCACATCACACCACATGGTGTGTCGGTGCAGAACATCCCCATTACCCAGCAGGCTCAGCACCACAGTCAGAGCTCGGCCCCCACCAGCACCGCTGCTCTCCCCATGCCCAGCCAGCCCACACCTGCCAAAATCAGCAAGGTACCATTTGGAGTGTCTTTTCTGTTTAACAGTTTAGTGCTTGATTATGTGACAATGATATTTGTTGGAGGTGAACCAAGTTTTTAGCGCATTAAATTTGTAAGTAAGCATAGTTTCACTCTTCACTCTCTGTTGCATGGCTATATGAATGAACATCAGTTCTTATGTAGCACATTTGTTTTCATGCAGCCCATGCAGTCACCTGCTCTGACTCCAACCAGCCAGCACAATCCGTCCATCCCGTCCTATGCTTCTCCCCGCTCCCCCTCAGCCCAGTCCCACACGCCGGTCAGCAGCACACCTGCCAGCGCTCCTCCACTGCAGAACAACCAGCCTGTGGAGTTCAACCATGCCATCAACTATGTCAACAAGATCAAAAACCGCTTTCAAGGCCAACCAGACATCTACAAAGCCTTTCTTGAGATTCTGCACACATATCAGGTGAGAGGATAGATGGAGCAGCCTTGAAGAGCAAAATAAAAATGAAATGTTTTAGTGCAAGTGGTGTTGGCTCTTTCGAACAAATGACATTGTGGATGAAAGAGGAGCTAAATGAAATCTGTTTGAGATCACTATAGACATATTTATAGACCTGTATAATCTAAAAATGGCCAAATTAAATGTGCTTTTTAATGTTAAAATGAAAAGATAAATGTAGTATTTTTTATTTTATTAAATGTTTAATAAAATCTTTTTTTAATGAATTATTTTATATTCTTTTTATTTAATATGATTTTTTTTTATAAAGTGGGGCAGTGGGGGGAAAAAAACAAACATATTTCCCCAAAAAACACATTTTATGCAGAATAATTGAGAGAAATGATGTTTGTGCAGAAAGAGCAGCGGAATGCAAAGGAAGCAGGTGGGAACTACACGCCGGCTCTTACCGAACAGGAAGTGTATGCTCAAGTAGCCAGGCTTTTCAAAAACCAGGAGGATCTGCTATCTGAGTTCGGACAGTTCCTGCCAGATGCCAACAGTTCTGTGGTAAGCAGTTTGCAGAATAGTAACTTTAACCTTAAATGATTGCATGAGTCTGCTTGGTAATTAAAAATCTTTTCTGGGTAGTTATTGGGCAAAACAAGTACAGATAAGCCTGAGTCTGTGCGTGTGGATCCCAGTGGAGTGCTGAAGAGGCCTCAGCTCAACAACAACAACAAGCAGAGATTTAACCAGAATGGCTGCCAGATTCGCAGACACTCCGGGCCTGGTGCTACACCTCCCCTAAAGGTAAACCCTCTTCACCGGGGCTGTTTAAAATTTTATTTTGGGATTTCATTAAAAGGGCTCAGTCAAATTTGCAGGTCAGGGAGCTTTACCACAGTGGGTTTGTTCATTAAAATTTTGCCTGCTTTTTTTTTTATAAACAGAAGAAGCCAAAATTTATGGGGAAAGATCACCCGGTGGCTGAAGGCAGCAAATTTGGAATTGGCACTGAATCTTTATTTTTTGAAAAGGTAAGTTTAGGCATGATTGCCATTTTGCTTTGGGGGGTGTAGACAAATCATTAGCTAGACCACAAGGCAAGCGGAAGCTCCAGGACGTCTTTCTGCAGTTTGATATTACTGGACGTGGTCTTCCAGAGTCTTATGATCAGAACGGTTTCCATAGCACGGTCTGCTGTTCTGAAATAACAGATCACCTAATGCCGTAATTAACCAATCAGAATCGAGTTTTCAACAAAGTTATGTACTAAAATGTAATAACACATGGTGAGAAACTCCTACATTCTTCTTATAAGAAGAGAGGTCTTTGTCAGATATACATTAAAGCACAGAGAAATTTTTTCTTTGCACGTCCCAGCTTGTTAAGAAGTCGGGGTCAGCGTGCAGGGCCAGCCATGATGTGGCGCAACACAAGCAGAACCCCAGACCTTCTGATCCATAATTCAGAATTTTTATCCTTTGATTCAAGGGGGAAAAGGTTAGACATGCCATGAAGTAGGTCTTAGTGCCTTAACCATATACGTGTTGCAGGCTAGTAGGACAACTTCCATCCTTGTCAAGGCATGGGCTAACTGTCTGTCCTTTCATACAACACATAGACTGACAGTTTTTAATTTACTGTATCATATTTGGTCTGGGTCCTTTTTTTGTGGAGCCTGCATGTTCTTCCCCGTGTCTGTGTGGGTTTACTCCAGGTAGTCTGGTTTCCTCCCACAGACCAAAACGTGAAAGTTAGGAGAATTGGCGATGCAGAATTGCCCGTGACTGTGTTTGACATTGAACATGTACTGATGAAATGCGTGTGTCGATGTAACCTTGTTTCTGTCATGAATAGCTATAGATGCTGAAGTAACATTAAATAAAGAAACAAACAATCTGTATCATGTTCTGTGCTTTTCACAGTCACCGATGAACAGTTCTGCTATGAGATATACATTCTTTAGTCCTTGCACATTTAACTGCGAGCAGACAATATATTGTTCATATTTAATTCATTTTTTTTAAACAAACGTGTTTGTTAGCATTTACAAACACCTACACATTCCTGTTTATTAAAAGGACACATGTTATCTGTGCAGAATAATTAATCCAACCAGCATTCCATCATCAACCTGAATGCATCTTGGCTGATGTATGTAGTGCTTCAGGCAGCTTGTATCAGGCTTCTGCTTTGTCCACCCGAGCTACTGCATTTTGCAATGTGTGCTTTGAACACAGACAACACAATACACATGAATATGTGAAATGATGGTTTAATGGTTACTTCCTTCAGGTGAGGAAAGCACTAAGAAGCGCAGAGGCCTATGACAATTTCCTGCGCTGTTTAGTAATCTTCAATCAAGAAGTGATCTCACGAGCAGAACTAGTGCAGCTGGTGCTACCTTTCTTAGGGTAAGTCTGATTGTTATTGCACAAGGCTGCTTTACGATATGCATGATGCCTACAGTGTTATGAAGGTTATCAGGGTGGTGCATTGCATATGAAATGCAACGCTACCCTTGATATTCTTTTATGCGCTATGTGGTTCAGTAAACGAGAGTTGAAATACCCTTAATTGTATAAAATTTGTTTTTATAAGGGTTTCTCTCATGCCTTTTTCTTCAGACTGACTACAAGTACATATTTTTGGTATGAGTATCCTATTTAGATTTAATCACACATGAGTTTGCACCTTGATTCATAAAGAGAGTATAGACCCTGATGAAAGGAAGCATGCAGTTCATGGTGCTCATACAACTGAAGTCCTCTCAGGCATAACAGTTTCTCTGCACTTCACTGCTTTCTGCTTATGAATACATTTGTGTGTGTGTGATTCTCAGCATCTTACACTCATTTTAATGACCTTGCTCACTGACGATGCTCTGCACACTCAGCCGGTCTCATGCCTGCTATTACAGATACTGTTTAAATGCAGTATGATGTTTTATCAGGTACTTGTATTATTGAAAGATAGAACTTTATCTTGCTATTTTCAGTAGTGCTGTCAAAGTAACGTGTTAATGAACACGCTGATGTGTTATAGAATTGACTGCGATAAAAAAATTATGCCAATAAAAATTTTAACAGATTAAAAATTAGTCAAATTACACAAACCCACAGCACCACCAGTAACTACGTCACTTCTTCATTCTTCATCTTCATAGGGAACTCGGTCACTAAAACGCCTCTAACAGCTCGGTTGTATTTAGGATGATGAATCAAACAGCACAGTTCAGACTCATTTTGTATGCTGTAGGTACTTTTGAAATAAATGTGATTAAACATCTATAAACGGTGGATAATGTATTTTACCTGTTTACTATATGTTTTGTTTGTTGTTTAACTTCGTGCACAGTGCTCTGATCTCTCGTGTTCAGTATTAGGATCTCCTAGCTTGTTAACGATCATAAACATTGCTAAAGTTGAAAGGAACAATGAAAAGGAGAATGAAAAGGTTGTAGCTCTTTTTGGGTTGCTATAATTTTGTATGTTACATCAGTTTAATGTCAGAGGAGATGATAAAGGTGACAGATCCGCCGAACACATACGCAAGCTCTTATGTACTTTTTAAATTTATTATTATTGATATTATTTTTTTATTTCCTTTACTTGAACTTTGGAATTCTCATTGTAAACTACTGTTCGACTGTTACTCTGCCCCTGAGAATTACTTATTCATCTGGCAATTAATGACCAAAAAATACGTAAACCGCTTCCCTTACATTGCAGGGGCGGGTCTCTGAGGTAAAATTGAATCAGCCAATCATGTGACAGCAGAACTTCCAGTGAAGTGATATACTCATGTTCACTAGCTCCCTACACCGTGTGCAGTTCCCTTTAAAAAATAAATAAATAAAAGACATCAATCATCTTTAAGATTTGATTTTTATCAAATAAAGTGAAGTGACTAATGAGGTGACATTCAACAGTTGATTCTCTTAAAATAGACCAGTGATAAACGCCAACAACGTTTTCAATGGCTCTTCGATGCCTACCTGCATGTACGACGCCAATCAAAATGTGTGTTAAAACCACGATTAACTCGCAATTACAATTCTAACCACACGATTAACTGCTATTAAAAAATTTCCCGCTTGACTGCTCTAATTTGGACTAATCAGCTTGTAGTCTGCGTTGATAATTAATTGTGAAATATGTCCGGACCGCTGTCATCCGAGCGTCTTCTGTTCATTAGCACGGCAAAATAAACTTAATAAGCTTACATCAACAGAATCTTTATTGGTTGTCATCAGTGCAGTTTTTTTTACGTCAGTAAATGAGCACCGTATCGGACAAATACTTAACAGTTTTGATAATAATCCGGTTCTAGTTTTTATGATTTAGGTGAATTTGTATTTGTATGTTCAGGCTGGTCAGGTAAAACATCTCTGTGCCTAGTGGCTCAAATGTGGCTCTTTAGCTGCACATAAAGAGCTTATAGAGTATTTCTTTTAAAATTTTAATCATTATTTCTCACAGGAAATTCCCAGAGCTGTTTACTTGGTTCAAGAACTTCCTGGGCTACAAAGAGTGTGCCCAAATAGAGAGCTTTCCCAAAGAGCGTGCTACAGAAGGCATTGCTATGGAGATTGATTATTCATCTTGCAAGAGACTGGGTTTCAGTTACAGAGCTCTGCCAAAGAGCTTCCAGCAGCCTAAATGCACCGGGCGAACTCCACTCTGTAAGGAGGTAAGTGACCGTGATATTAGGGTTCTTCCATTATAGTTGCATGCTTTCTGCAGTAGTCCTGGCAAAATAATGACATCTGTGGAGACTTTAGTGGCAGCATTTTAATCATCTTAACTCTTCAGGTCCTGAATGACACATGGGTGTCTTTCCCATCTTGGTCTGAGGACTCCACCTTTGTCAGCTCCAAAAAAACACAGTACGAGGAGCACATATATAGATGCGAGGATGAGCGCTTTGAGGTAAGAGAGCATTTAAAACTCAGTTTCTTTCATTTAAAAAAAAAAATTTATTACCCTACTTACTTACTAAATGTTTGTTTCTTGGAAGCTCGACGTGGTGTTGGAGACAAACCTGGCCACTATCCGTGTTTTGGAGACCGTTCAGAAGAAGCTTTCACGAATGTCGGCAGAAGAGCAGGCCAAATTCAGGTTGGACAACACCATGGGAGGCTCCTCCGAGGTCATTCACCGCAAAGCCATTCAGAGGATATATGGGGACAAAGCTGCAGACATTATTGACGGTCTCAAGAGGAACCCTGCTGTCTCTGTGCCAATAGTTCTAAAAAGGTATATAATTCTTATAAAAAAATAACCAATCAGATGATGAGGATAATCATAATAACAATAATAGTAAGTAGTAGTAGTAGTTCCCTTTATACAGCACCTTTCTCATACCCAGAATACAGAAACAAAATGAATACATTTCACAAAATGTTTAAGTAAAGAAGAAAGTCTTTTTATCTGAGCTTTACAAAGTCCCAAATGCTGTTAGAAAAATACTTGCACTTGACATGTGTAGCTTCGTTTGAAAAAGGCATTTTCTCTTTTTTTGTGTGTTATATGATGGGTACCGATGCTGTAACTGTTTTCAGACTGAAAATGAAAGATGAGGAGTGGCGCGAGGCTCAAAGAGGCTTTAACAAGATCTGGAGGGAGCAGAACGAGAAGTATTACCTCAAGTCATTAGACCACCAGGGTATTAACTTCAAACAGAACGACACGAAATTTTTCCGCTCCAAGACCCTGCTCAATGAGATCGAGACGCAGTACGATGAGGTAAGGCAAATCCCGTCACTGTTTGTAACCTTTTTTTTATATATAAGTAAATATATGTGGATGGCAGTGCAGGATTCGTATGTGCCCTGGAAGATCTGGAAATTTGCAAATTAGTTTTCCAGTTTTGGAAAGCACCTGGGAGATAAGGAAATGACTTGGTGGCATTAGCAAGGCATAGAAAGAAGTGTAGCGTTGAACTGTACGGCCATATATAAATTTTTTTTCCCTACATTATAAATGAATACTGAAGTCATCCAGACTAGGAAGGAACACATAAGGAATCATGTAGTAAACTTGAAAATGTTAAACAAACCAAAATTTGTTTCAGATTTTAATTTCTTCAAAGTAGGCACCTTCTGCTTTGATTACAGCTTTGCATACTTTTGGCATTCTCTCAATGAGCTTCCTGAGGTTATCACCTGAAATGGTTTTCCAACAGTCTTGGAGGAGTTCTGGTGCTGAGCACTTGTTGGCTGCTTTGCCTTTAGTCTTCTTTTACCAGCAGATTCTCACTGACATAGAATCTGTATGGCAAAGGAAACCCTGTCAAGATGCTACTGTATGTGAAAGTTTTAGAAGTGTCAAATTGTTCATATTTAATAGTTCTTGAAGTTTTCCTTGACACTTTGGTGGGTGACCAAAGAACTACATTAAATAAAGTGAGCAATAAAGCATGCTGGTTGGTGCTGTGGGACAATAAGCAACAACAGATGGATGTGATGCAGCCCCATGCTAGGGGATTTACTCTTACCAGCTGAGGAGTTTAGAATAAAACCATACTATCCATTTAGAACCATTTAACTATAAATGGTTAGAATATTAACCATTTATAGCTACATGTAATGTTGAGGTACACCCATGAAACACGTTAGTTCCTGCTGTCATATGCAGTCTGTAACTATCAATCATTTACTCATGGAAACGTGCAAAGCATCTGTCTTAAAACAGATTATAAATAAATCAGAAGAGAATCAGTTATCAGGCCTAAAGATGACCGTTCCGGTAGAGAAAAATAATAAATTCAGCCAGAATACTTGAGGTGGAGGTCAGGTACCTTGTAGTCCTAAGCCATTTTGCCACAACTTTAGAAATATGCTTGTGGTCACTGTCCACTTGGAAGACCCATTTGTGCCCAAGTGTGTTAACTTCCTGCCTGATGTCTTGAGATGTTGCTTCAATATCTACTCATAATGCTCTGTTTTGTGAAGTGCACCCGTCACTCCAGCAGCAAATTACCTTCATAACATGATGCTGCCACCCCCTTGCTTCACAGTTGGAATGGTGTTCTTTGACCCGCAAACCTCCTCCTTTGTCATAAGGACGGTTGTTATGGCCAAACTGTCCCATTATTGTTTTATCAGACCAGAGGACATTTCTCCAGAAAGATTTTTGTCCCCATGTGAAGTTGCAAACTGTAACCTGGGTATTTTATGGTGGTTTTTTGACACATTTTACTGTTGATATAGATACTTTTGTACCTGTTCCCTCCAGCAAGGTCTTTTGCTCTTAGATTGATTTGTGTTTTTCACACCAAAGTACTTTCATCTCTAAGAGACAGAGCACATCTCCTTCCTGAGTGATATGATGGCTATGTGGACCCATGGTGTTTAAATTTGTGTAAGATCAATTGAACAGATGAATGTGGTACCGTCAGACGTTTGGAAATCATTCCCAATGATGTTCAATGACTTGTCAAGGTCCACAATTCTTTTTCTGATGTCTTGGCTGATTTTGTTTTTATTTTCCCAAGATGTTGAGGCAAGTAGGCCTTGATGGTAGGCCTTAAATACTGCCACAGGTACATCTCCAGTTAACCCATACTGTGTCGGTTAGCATCTTTTCTTCCATGTGTATGTGAACTTCTGACCCACTGGAATTTTGATATTGTGAATTAGAATAGAAGTGAAATTATCTGGTTGTAAACATTGTTGTCATGTACACTGTAGATATCCTAAATAACTTGATACAAATATAGTTTGATGACATGCAGTCTGTGGAGGGGATTAATGAGTTTTAATGACTTTACCCTAAGTGTATGTAACTGTAGGTTTTACAACAGCTGTAAATCTCAGCCTTAAATTTTGCAAGCCCCAGAATGCAAAAGCTTTTCTTTTTGTAAGTAAAAGAAAAAGTAATTGCTATGTGATTCTATAAGATGATTGCTAATTTTACAACATGCACCTTACGATCCTGTGCAGCGGCAAGAGGCATCGGAAGACAGCGGCTCCTCTGCGTCAGGCCCTCACATGACGTTGCCATATGAAGATGGTCAGATCCTGGAGGATGCAGCTGCCCTCATCATCCACCATGTAAAGAGGCAGTCCAGCATCCACAAGGACGACAAGTATAAGATCAAGCAGGTCATCTACCACTTCATCCCCGACATGCTGTTTGCCCGGCGTGGCGAGCTGTCTGACGTGGAGGAGGAGGAGGAAGACGAGGAGCCGGATCCTGATGAAGATGGAGCAAAGAAACCTAACGGTACAACTCAGGCCAAATCCAAGCTGCTGTTCAGCCACACGACGCCGGCACAGCAAAAGCTGAGCACTTGCGACGAGGCTTACAACCTCTTCTACGTCAACAACAACTGGTACGTCTTCCTGCGGCTCCACCACATGCTGTGCTCCAGGCTGCTGCGCATCTACAGCCAGGCTGAGAAACAGATCGAGGACGAGACAAGGGAGAGGGAGTGGGAGCGCAATGTACTGGGGCTCAAGAGAGAGAAGAATGACAGCCCAGCTGTCCAGCTGCGCCTGAGGGAGCCGCGTAAGTCCAGCCTCATTAAAATCATTGTAACATGGCTTCAAGCAGGGGTGGACAAATCATAAATTTATTATCTGTCCCTTTGGGCAAGTGGATGTTCCAGTCCTGCCGTCCAAGACTGTGTTGTAGTTGCCCTGGAGTGTATGACAAAGTTTCTAATGTAGCACAGCCTCGACAAAAATGTTGAATCATACCAATGTCAAGCATTTTATATTTAAATATACATATTAAATTGTCCTGTAGGAATAAAAAAAAAACTATTAACCCTGATATGAAATATGCTTGGTTTGCCCATCTCATTGTATAAATAGAACTAATAGAACGTCATATTGTAGAAATGTTCACTATGATGTCTTATGGTTGCTCTGTTCTAGTGGACATTGACGTTGAGGACTACTACTCAGCCTTTCTGGAGATGGTGCGCAACCTTCTTGATGGGAACATGGACACATCTCAGTATGAGGACCAGCTGAGGGAAATGTTCACTATCCATGCCTACATCGCCTTCACAATGGACAAGCTCATACAGAGCATCGTCAGGCAGGTAAGAGTCAGAATCCGATTCGATTATGCTTTGGCACAAAATATAATAATCTAGTAATTGTTGTACATTAATTCTGGTGCTGTTTTTGGATTTTCTTACTGAGCATGGTGATTTTTCTTCTGCACTAAAGGCAGCTGGTGCACCCAAAAAAAGTCACGTTTACCTGGTTTATGTCAATCGCCCTCAAAACATCCCATAATATTTCTGTTATTAAACTGAAGTAATGATTATATTTCTACAGAATTCCAATTGTCCTTAATTTTGTCCCTTTGGTCCTCCTTTTCAGCTCCAGCACATAGTGAGCGATGAGATCTGTGTTCAGGTGACGGATCTTTACCTCAGTGAATGTTCCAATAAAGCAACAGGTGGGACCACTTGCACTCAGTCATCCAGGGCCAGCGCCGAGGCCAGCTACCAGCGCAAAGCCGAACAACTAATGGCGGAGGAGAATTGCTTCAAGGTACGCTCACTGGAAAGCGAGGACATTTTCTTGAACCTGTCACTGACTCGCTCGAGAAAACGGACAGCTTGTTCTGCTCGGCCATCAAACACTGTACTTAATTCAGCAGCGAGACCTTGGATTTAATGAGGATTGTGAGAAGATGAATGTAGGAGGGTTTTTTTCCTGTGGAAGGTGTTAAAGCAAATTTGTTTGACCTTGCTGAGTGATTTTGTCATGGGAGGTGGGACAATCATTAGCTCAGGTCCTCGGGACATAACTGCTCGGCCGATATGTAGGTTAAAAAAACGGAGTAAGAAAAAAAGCCTAACCCTCCCTAATACTTTTTAAAAGCAAACACCTATTATTCGCTGTCTAGCCTTGTTTAAATTTACATGCATTGCTTGCTAATATAGTAACTTTTCTTTAGGTGTGCTGTTTGCAGTGCATAGATTAGGGATGAGTTTTTCAGGTTGCAAGAAGTGTGTGTGATGAAACTGAGCAGATTAGACTCCAACACTGCGACCTCAAAGTTTACAGTGAATAAATAAAGATCCTGGTCAGACTTGAATCAGATCTTGTACATGCACTATGGCAGTACCTTATTTGATTGCCAAAATGCCTGTTTTTGTTGTGTGTGAGCTACACGGTTATGCACTCTTTCATTTCCCTGAGCTCATATTAATGCACTTATGTACAAACCGCTCCTTTAACATGATTGAAGACTTTGTGGCAGTTAAGATTGCATCTTACTTTCAATAACCTTCTGTAATGTGTTCACCACAGCTACTATTCCAGAAAAACAAGGGGAGTGTACAGCTGGCGGTGGAGCTGCTGGACACAGAGGAAGAGAACTCTGATGAACCCATGGAGTTTGAGGTACACTGCTGCTCATTTGCAATGCTTTGAGTTTTGTCCTTTTTTTTTATAGTTTGCCATTCTTACAATTCAAGCGAACATTTTTCTTTTTTTTTTGTGCAGCGTTGGCCAGATTACGTCGATCGCTACCTGAACCCGGACTCGACGTCCCCGGAGCTGAGGGAGCAGCTCTCCCAGAAGCCTGTGTTTCTGCCCAGGTGAGGCTCAGCCCTGCTCCATCTCCTGAGCCCTGAGCCTAGCATGGCTCATTTCCTAAAGTCCACTCAGCCTCATAGATAGATGATTAACATCTGCAGTGGTCATTTAAGGTCCAGACGTTCTGGTTCCACAGAATATCAAGCGATTCATCTTACTCGACATGTGAACACCACACCGCTTATGTTGGCTGATGCAAAGTGTGTTTCGATGGCATTATAGAATGAGTGCAATGCAGAAATGTTCAGTGGGTGTTTCATTGCTTTTCCAAGCTCTTTTGTGTTCTGTGTATTTCATGGAGATGGGAGTATGTTCATGGGAGGATGTTCATTTCTGCTGCAGTCCAGTACAGTTTGGTGATTTCTGTGAGTTGTATTCAGTGAAATTCATTTTTTTGAAATATCAGAGAAACAGGGAAATCACCCAACTGTCCTGGACTTGGACTTTGAAGCACTAGATAATAT
>JAOVVG010000037.1:8629129-8642486 GCA_028566375.1 Leptodoras nelsoni | reverse complement strand
CGCCCCACCCGGGGATCGAACCCGGGGCCTTCTTGCTGTGAGGCGACAGCGCTATCCACTGCGCCACCGTGCCGCCCCATAAAATGTATATAAAAATTAAAAATGTAAAAATATTTACATTGTCATATTATTATTATGAACTGAAATATCACACAGAAAGGGAAAGCAGGATAAAGGATAAATAACTGGATTTTGTAAACATGCAACCCAAAAGTGATTTTAGTGTAATATTTCTACCATTTCTTATATTTTTAATACATTTGTCATATTTCGAATATTTCTGAAATAAAGGTATATTTGGTATATTGAAATGCAATTTTACTTTTAAATTAATTACTTTAAATATTCATTGTTGATGAACTAAATAGGATTGTTAATAAGGCTTGTCTCATTAGGCATGGATGTTTTCCCTATCCGTTGCTGCTTCTGTCATCTGCCTGAAGTATCCTGTCCCAGTTTCAGGCTCCAACACAGCACCTTCATTCAGTCTTTAACAGCTCCACGCATCACTGAATCTCCGAACTTCTGTTCAATATTTGATAATATTAGTTCTTCATGACTGCTTTTGAAATTCAGTGCACAGAGGATGCACAGAGTGGGGAACAGAAGCTTGAGGTACTTGCACAATAATAGATGTGTCTTTTTCTCTGCTTGGTTTTAATGTTGGTGAAGCTGGTACACTCTGAAGACCAAGCCCATGTTGGCTAAATGTTTAATGTTGGCTGCCAACTGGTACATTCTGAAGACCAAGCCCAGAGTGTCATTGTGCTCTTTGTGTCTCTCCCAATGATTAGATACACTGATCAGCCATAACATTAAAACCACCTCCTTGTATCTGCACTCTTTGTTCATTTTATCAGCACCACTAACCATACAGGTGCACTTTGTAATGTTACAGATACAGACTGTAGTTCATCTGTTTCTCTACAAACTTTGTTAGCCCCCTTTTATGCTGTTCTTCAGTGGTCAGGACCCCCACAGGACCAGCACAGAGCAGGTATTATTTGGGTGGTGGATGATTGTCAGCACTGCAGTGACCCTGATGTGGTGGTGGTGTGTTAGTGTGTGTTGTGATGGCATGATTGGATCAGACACTGCAGTACTGCTGAGGTTTTTAAATGCCTCAGTGTCACTGCTGGACTGAGAATAATCCACCAACCAACAGTGTCCCGTGGGTAGCATCCTGTGAGCACTGATGAAGGACTAGAGGATGATTAACACAAACTGTGCAGAAACAGATGAGTTACTGTCTCTGACTTTACATCTACAGGGTGGAGCAACTAGGTAGGTGTGTCTAATAGAGTGGACAGGGACTGGACATAGTGTTTAGAAACTTCAGCAGCACTACACTGTCTGATCCAATTGTACCAGCACAACACACACTAACACGCCGCCACCACATCAGAGCTGACAATTATCCACCACATAAATAATACCTGCTCTATGGTGCTCCTGTTGTGGTCCTGTGGGGGTCCTGACCACTGAAGAACAGCATAAAAGGGGGCTAACAAAGTCTGCAGAAAAACAGGTGGAGCCCAGTCTCTATCTGTAACACTACTAAGCGCACCTGTATGGTCAGTAGAGCTGATAAAATGGACAAATAGTGTACAGAGAAGGCGGTTTATTTCAAATCAGGTATTTGTATAAAAGTATCTCAAACCTAAACCTAAACCAGTGAAGGCTGAAGCCTAGAGTATTAATCCTTGTTTTGGGGAACCTATTCTGAAATGGGTGGTACAGGAGATATCATTGCCACCTCACAGCTCCAGGGTCACCAGTTCGCTCCAGATCTAGGGTTACAGCCTGTGCAATGTTTTGCATGTTGTCACCAAGTGGGTTTCCTCTCACCTCCCAAAAACATGCCAGGAGGTGGATTGATGACTCTAAATTCCCCCTGGGCGTGAATGAGTGTGTGAATGTGTGTGTGCATGATACCCTGCAATTGACTGCCATCCAGTTCACGGTGTATTACCATGTCATGCCTTGAGTTCCCGGGTTCTGGATCCATCACTAAGCTGGATACACAGGATACAGCAGTTAGTGAAGCTGTTCTAAGGTGTACAGTGTAAAATGTTTAGTGAGATATTAAGATAAACAGAATGCATGCTTGTTTCTTATGAAAATACATGCAATATGGGCAAACCTAAAAACCTGTAAAAATTCCCACAAAATCATTGACTATTTCAAGCACAGCTGATCATATTTCAGTTTGTGTTTATTTTGACTGACTTCCATATAAACAATAAATATGGTTAATTTTGGCAGTGGATTTGTTTTTTCAGGGAAGTGGCCCTGAGAGTGAAGCAATGAACTCCAAGTGTTTGCGTGTCCTCACTCATGAGTGACAGGTTGACTGTAGCCAAAGCTAAAAGAAACACAGATCATGCTGATGTTATGGTGAAGAGATTGGTGTGTAAGTGTGTGAGCTTGTGTGTGTGTATTGGCTAATCACTCAGTCCATCAGAAACATAATAACAGCACTTTAATATCCAATTCTTTAAGCACTGTTGTGTAGCATTTTATGTTAAGTCATGAAATAAATTCACCAGCAAAATGAAAGGAAGCACTAAAATGACAGGAGGATGGTTCAAATGATATTATATTAAAAATATAACACCAAAAGATGGCTGTAACCAATGTGACTATGGAGATTTGTTTTTTTGTGAAGTTTCAGTAGATGGTGGATGTGCACTGAGGCACAGAGGACACTGGGAACACAAGCTAAGTGCTGTGGAGTTTTGTGACGCTGATATGATGGGATGGGTTCAGTGAGGCATGGGGTGGAGGAGTGCAGGACAAGGTGGCTTATGGAACAAAGGGCCTGCTCTTCTCGAACAGAGCATGAAGGCCTCATTGGAGGGGTTTGGGTCTCACCTCATGGCTATTTGTGTTGGAGATTCAGTGCGAGGAACGAGCAGACAGAGATGGGAAATGCAAGTTTGATGGAAAAACAGCAGCACTTTGGTGCACCTCACTTGGCTTGTCAGATGTTTTGTATCTTCCAGGACAGGCTAATGAAATGTGGGTGCAATTATTATAATGTATAATGTAAGATTATCAAACACATCATAAATAAAACTGATTTCTAAAACTTTTTCTTTTAAATTCTGTATAGTGTCTGATTAGATTTCCTTGTCTAATACCTAATACAACTGCCAGAAATATCTGCTCTGCTGTCTCTGCCAGTCAGTTCCACTTACCTAATCATTGCACATGTCATTTTTCAAGAGCTTTACACTGATAGTACTTTCAAATTGCACGATTATCTCCAGCTTTGGGTGCTGGGCTTTATTTTTAAACCACCTGGAATTGCACAAACATCTATAATATCTAGAGTATGCAGAAGTAATATATAATATATAATAATATGTAATATATGTCTTAGATTTTTTTGGTAGCTGATCAACATTTAAAACTATTTTTTTTTAAATAATGTATGCACAATTTATCAAATTATTTCATTCTCAAAACATTTCCAAGACTTAGCTCCCTTCGGAGAGCATGTGTTCATAAATAGTATGCCCTAACGTGTGATAAAAATGTGATAAAGTGAATTTGCCTTTATTTAGACATAAAGTACAAAGCTGAATTAAGTCAATGCCTAAAAAGGTAAACGTTCCAGGCTTTCAGAAAACCCTTGTGCTCTGATTGTGTTTCCAGACAATGTCAGGAAACATTGTGGCCTTTCAAACACAATTAGTCCTGACTCATTCAAACCGAAAATGTTCCATATCCAAGTGGGATATGTGTGAACTGCCAGCTTGAGATTGTTTATGGTATACTGCATTCACTGTTAGACTTTATGATTTGTGAGTCCAGGACGAATGTATAATTCATGTCTCTTTTCTTTTTTTAGATTCAGTGACTGGAAGAAATTACTCCGATCTGGCAACCGTGCAGGGGACGGGCTTGGGTACATGCACACCAGCTGTAGCTTCTCTGACTGTGATTGCTGCCTTTGAAGACCTTCACATCTTCATTGATGACCCAATTTGCGCGCAGAGGGCAACATGGCACAGGGTTCTCCATGTGCTCCCGGTTTGTGCACCTTTAACACGATATAAATGTGAACCGCAGTAGAGACGCCACTTCTTCCACTTTCATCCCCACGGTGCACTTTTTCCACCTTTTTCCTCCTGCCACCAGCTCACCTTCAGTTCCTTCAGTTCCTGTTCATTCACCTGCTGCTCTTCGGCTTTGGCACCGCCGCACCACCAGCGCGCACTTTGGCACATTGGCTGCACTTCAGCATCGGAAAGTGTGGGGGAAAAGTTTGTCTGCTCCTTTTGAGTGTTATTTTAAAGATCTCCAGCCACCAGGATGAGTGTCAAATCCGACTCCGAGCCCAACAACAACGTTGTTGAAGAGGAGGTAAGACCTCAGTTCTGCCAAAATGTTGACTTTTGCGTTTATTAGTTTTCTTTGTGCACTTCAACCTACAGGTGAAAAACGGGCTGGTAACGACAGATTAGGATTATAATTATTACCCCAAACCCTTTGAACCAGCTTCCATTGTGGCGCTCTGAAACAGTGTGTTAATTCAGCACATGCTTCATTCAGAAGTCCTTGTGCGCGTAAAACCATATCCAAGTAATGAATGTGTCTACCAAGTTTGGTAATTCATTATTTAGGTTATCTTTGCAGGACTTGATTGAATTTTTCTTCCCCCATTCTTTCTGTGCAGTTTTAATATTGGTCTTGCATGGTTTGTCCATGCCTTTTTTTTTAATGCATTTACTTAAAGTGGCTAATTACACTTCCACTACAGAGAAGCAGCTGCAGTTGGCTCTAATTTCAGTGATGAACTCAAACCATCACCATCAGCTTTACTCCCCAACTTCAGCACTTACTCCAACTTGGGCTTTATCTTCATGAACAGTAACCGTGTTGGATTACAATGTAGAAACAATGCACATGCCTTCTAAAAACTCTCCAAATATGCCTGTTGCTTTCCTAGCCCTCCTTTTCATTAAAATAATTGAATGAAATTCTTTAAAAATTTCTTTAAAATCATTCCCTAGTTTATGCCTGTGCAGTGTTGAGTCCGTACCTTTTCTCAGACTGAAACTAATCTTTTAGGAAAGTTAAAGATTTATAACCTCAGCCCACGGAGCCTCCTCAATCTCATACTGGTAGTGTACAAGAATGAGGGGAAAAATATATGCAGCAGTGATGTCCTTCAAGACTTTATAAAATAATGCTTCATTTCTAACTTCTTTTTTTTTTTTTTTTAAGTGCTTCAGCAGTTCAGATTAGAATTAGACTTGAGGGTTATGAGTTATGGGAGTTATTGTTTTAAGGTGGAGAGTGGCTGTGTTCTTTTTGCCTCGTAGCAGAGGAAGGAAACTCCATCATGCTGTTTTGTTCAAGAGCAGGCTTGTAGAGCAGAGCCTCCCAGTGAGCTGCACTGCTTAGTACACATCAGGCCTCATTCTGTTTTGTCCTCTTATTGTCCCTTGTATAGTAGTTGCTGAAGTGGAAAAGTTGGGTTTTTTATCTTTTTTTTTTGTTTTTTTTTTCCTCCCCCCTCTTTTTTTGTCCATGCTAGATATTGATTAGCGGCTTAACTGTAAACGGTGTTCAGGGAGGCAGCTTCTCGGACCTTTCTGTCAATCAAAATTATCAAGTTTTTGATATGTTGCTAAGCTTTATGACAAATCATTGTTTTTGTAGTTAAGTCTTTTTTAGTGCCTGCTGTTAAAGTCTCATTTTGATACTTTTTTTTAAAAACTTATTTTACAAATCAAGGATGGCTTTAATCATGTTAAACATGAAGTCTAAAGCGGATGATTGTCCAACGTGAAATTCTCCAACTGTTTCTCCTGTAGCGTTTGTGACTAGGTTTGATTTTGCACTTAATCAGTGCTATACATTTAATATTAAATGGTTTCTACCTTCTCTCTAGGTGCGAACACTCTTTGTAAGCGGCCTTCCTACCGACATCAAACCTCGTGAACTCTACCTCCTGTTTAGACCATTTAAGGTAGGGACGGATACTGGGCAAGTTTCCCCTCATCCATTTTCTTCCCATAACCGACTCCAACATTTACTTCTCGTAGCTGACTTCTCTGACTAGAATGTTTATAATTGTACTAAAATTGATTTGCATGAGTCACTTGATGAATGCATAAGTCTTTTCCCCTTTTCAACTATGCCCAGGTTCATCATGAAACATAAATTTAATTTACTTTGGCATGGGCTTGAAATTTAGTTTTGCTCCACATTAGATGGGGGATGACTAAAGCTGATGCTTACTTGGAAGGAAATATGTTTAATCACAATCAGTTGGGTCAAGGAATTTATAGAGAGCAGCTTGGCTTATTATGGGGAATGCTGAAGAAATTTCCTCTTGGAGAGGCTGTAATTTCAAGACTTCTAACTGTATCTCCCCCCTTTTCAGGGTTATGAAGGTTCTCTGATCAAGTTAACATCAAAACAGGTGAACTGGTCATATTTCAGTGTGTATGTGCAGTATAGTATTCAGTCATCAGATTTACCATTGCATTATTATTATTATTATTAGAGTGTGTAAAATTCCAGTTTTCACTTTAATATAGTAGATTTGGCTTTCCCTAAGCACAAACTTGAATTGATGATCCCTCCTTCTTTTCCAGCCTGTTGGGTTTGTGACCTTTGACAGTCGGTCTGGCGCTGAAGCAGCTAAAAACGCCTTAAATGTAAGCACTTGGTCTTCCGTAAGCAATGTGTTGAATTATTGATCTGTCTGATGTTGTGCATTAAGAGCACATGCATTGTGGTTTACAATTCACTGTTAATTTTCTAGTGATGGGTTTAATAAGTTTAACCTTTAATTGGGATGCTTCAAAGGTCGATTTACTGAACGACTTTGTGCTGTATATTTACATATTTTGTGTATTTGTATGCATTTACCAGGACTAGTTTTAATTTGATGGACTGCAAATGGGCTGAGCACAAGTTGTGCAGTCGGTGTGGTTCAAACAACCTTTAAAGCCTATGCACTGGACTCTCATGGTCAGTGGCCATTTGTAGGGTCACTACAAAATAAATTGTTGAACATTTTGCTTAATATGATTTTACAGAAAGCCACTGGCTGATATTGGCTAATGCAAATATTTTTTTTTTTGATGCCATTACTTTGAAAATCAAAGGAACAATGGCAGCATTTTGATTGATTCTTACAGTAACATTAGTTAGTAGTCGTAATATTGTGTGCCTAAGCAGAACATTCTAATCCCCCTCAGCTATTTCAGGCTGTATTCTGCTACTTTAATGTAAACTACAGTACAAAGCAAACCGACACCACATGGCTAAAGCCAATAGTGAGTTGGTGATTTGAGAACAGTTGATGAATCCTCTTCTGCTGATGGACTCAAGCTCCTGCTTTAGTCCATTGTATACATGTCCCATGCATATGTATTTGTATACCGCACCCTAACGTAAGCTGTGGGATCCAGTAAAAGGAAAGCGGACTACAGTTATCAGAGTTGAAAGTTTTATTGAAGCTGACTGTCCAAGGTTGCAGAAAGAGATGCTCTATATGGGCCAAAACAAATCAGCAAATTCTTACTTGATATAAACAGTCTCAAAAGCAGACCACCAAAATGAATAAAATTGACTGAGCATCTGTTGTGCTATGAAATTATCAGAATATAAGCAATCATATCCGAGTCTTTGAGCAGATGGGGCTGTTCTTCAGTTGAAGGACTAATGAGCTGATATAAATCCATGTCTGTACCTCTGATTCACATTTAACCAAATTGCATTTTGACCCTAAACTCTCAGATATTCCTGTATGAGGTTTCTGCATGTGTAATTCTAGGCAGTGTTGCTTGCTATTTTTTAATTACTTAAATGCTGCTCAATGTCCATTTGATATTGAGCTAATTATTGGTATTGATTTTAGGGTTGTCTGCAAATTTATACACTCAAATAAAAGATTTATTGTACAGAAATTTGTGATGAGTAGGTGGACTGTAGAATTGACAACTTTGGGTTTATAAGTCAGACTTGATCTTGGACCACTTTTCTGAATAAGTACTACACTTATTTTCCTTTTCTTTCCTTTATTATTTTTCTAATGCTCCTAAGGCTCAGGAAACATGAACTAACTGGAAACTAAAACTAATGGCTGTATCAGGCTTTTAATTTTGATGGTCATCCATCTGCCCAGTATTTCTTTTCTCTTGTTTGCACAAATTGTCTGATTTAAGTAACATTAGGACACTGGCTTTAGCTACCCGTAAAGAGCGGGGGGACCCTTTTAAGTTCGCACCATGGAGAGCTTTGCCTTGGTAGACAGTAGAGCATGGTGTTAATTTTAAAGTGGGCCACACTGATTGCTTGTTTGTGAGATTTGCTTGTTGTGCCTTTTTTTTTCCCAAATGTGAAGTATTGCTTATATATTTCAGACTAACAACCTATTTTCCCTAGCCCTAGTGTACAGTATTATAACTGTCTCACTTTTCTCTCCAGTAGAAGACTTTCACCTGCATGTGGACATTAGCTTAGTGCACTCTATATTGCACATTTGTCACTTTGTCAGGCACAGCCCTCTCCTATTATTGTATCCCCCACCTTGTGTCTCCAGGGTGTTCGATTCGACCCTGAGAACCCGCAGACCCTCCGTTTAGAGTTTGCTAAAGCCAACACGAAGATGGCAAAGAGTAAGCTGATGGGCACGCCGAACCCCACAAATATCCACCCAGCTCTAGGGGCACACTTCATAGCACGGGACCCATGTAAGTGTACGGCCAAACGGTAGCTTTCTCACAGCACATGCAACACACTGTCGCCAACAGCAATGGAACAAACTAATTCCCCACCAGCACATGCATGCGTCATTAGAGCACTGACCACCACTTTAATCAGTATTTCCACGTATACTGTTCTGAATAAAACCAAAGGTGTAATTGTTGACTTGGACAGTTTTGAAGGATGAAGGTATTCTTAATAACAATAAAGTATTGTGATTGTGGGCTTAATTTGACTTGAGCTAGGACTGGGCATGGATTCCATTTTTATATGGGGGGGGGTGTGTGGTGTGCCTTGCTTTGCTTCCTCAGATGACCTGACAGGTGCAGCACTGATTCCTGCATCACCAGAGGCCTGGTCTCCATACCCTCTTTACACAGCAGAGCTAAGCCCTGGGCTTCCCCATGCTGCCTTCACCTACCCTGCTGCTGCAGCAGCTGCCGCAGCACTCCACGCCCAGGTGACCTTTCAAACATCCAATAAGTCCTAGGAAAAAATGCATTGCTCTGGTATGAACATTCAATTCAATACAGATAGAATTGAGGCATGAAATTACAAGTAGAAGCAACACTTCAGATTTTCTTGACTAAAGTGTGTACACTTGCTTAGCACTTTATTAGGAACACCTGTACACAATCATCCAATCATGTGGCTGCAGTGCATCAACCATCAGAATGTGGGTAAATATTTTTGGTGCCAAATGGGCTGGTTTGAGTACCTCTGTCACTGCTGTATAATCCCCTGATCTTTTCCCTAATCTTCAGTGGTTATGTGTTAACCTCTAGCCTCAGATCCCTGTTCCTGTCTGACAGGAGTGGTACCTTGTGGGTTATTCTGCTGTTCCAACTCTAGGTTTGATGTGTTGTGCATTGGGAGATGCTTTTGATGTTATTACTTGAATTATTGTTTAGCTGTTAGTGAGTCAGAAGAAACACATTTTAGATTTCCAAATTTACAAAAAATGTTTGCAAAAGACCATTTAATATGTAAAGTGTAATAAAGGTTCAAGGGCCAAACTGTGATGGCCAGACAACTGGGTTGCACTGGTTGCTGAAGGTTAATGCTGGTTATGATGGGAAGGTGTCTGAACACACAGAGCATCACAGCTTACTGCATATGGTGCCGAGTAGCTGCAGACCTGTCTATGCTCATGCTGACCCCTGTCCTTTTATATTTATATACCTATGTATATTTTGATATACCACCCTTTGGATTATGTAAATGTTCCTTATTTTCTCAGGCTGTTAATTCATATTTATAAATCACAAGGTTTATACAGCTGGCATAATTTGAGAAAATAAAGTATTCATCAGTTAGAAGTACCAGGTGAGTGTGGGGGATAGTGTTGCCACCTCACAGCTCGTCTCCAGGGACCCTGGTTCAGTCCTGAGTCTTGGCCACCCTCCCAAAAACATGCAAGTAGGTTGAATTGAATGCATGTGAGTATGGTGCTCTGATGGCCTGGTGTCTACCCAGTGTACAGAATTCCACTGGCTTTACAATTGAATTTCATTATATTTGGTAGGAAATCAGTATTTAACAGCTATTTAATATTTTTCAATTAGTTTAACTGTTATTCTACTTGAATGTGTCTAATTTTGTCCTTTATAGATGCGTTGGTATCCAGCAACATCCGAGTCCTCCCAGCCAGGATGGAAATCAAGGCAGTTCTGTTGAAGTTGGTGTGTATCTAATAATGTATTAAAAATTTTTTATTTTTAAATGGATATGAAAGATGGCATTTACTACTAATGGAGTGACTCTGTTGCAGCCCCTGCTTGATTCAGCTTGGCTCTCTGGGTTGTGAAAACATCTCCATCTTTCTGCTGAACAGGAGGCTTGGATGGTACAACTATACTAGCACTTGCCTTAGTTCCATTATGAAATGTTTTGAATAAGATTGTTATATGCAACGAAGCTGTAAGGCGGCTTTTTTTTTCCCCTCCCTTCCCTCCCTCCTTCTTTCCCTTCCTAATTCAGGGTCTGAGCCAATCAGCTGACTTTTTTTTTTTTTTTTTTTCTTCTTTTTTTTTTTTTTCTCCCCCCCTCCTCTCCATGCCATGAACTAGATATTTTCTTCCCCCTTGTCATATGTAATCCTCCTTGTCTTGGTGTAATCTAATCATTTGTGTTTTGATATCTAGTGGCCAGCTCAGTTGAGAGGGGTTGGGTGTTTGCCCAGACAGCTTGTGCAAGCTGTGATTATACGGGAACTATTATTTTAATGTGCCATCTTGTCTAGGCTTGTAAACATTTCCATAAGAGAACTTGACCTTGCCAAATGCAAACAATCCAAGTATTAAGTAGTCTATATGGGGAGAAAGGTGTGCAATTAAATAAGTAATCTAAGTTATTTTTTGTTTGTTAATATTTACTGATTAAATATCCTGTAGAACAGTTGTAGAGCTGTGTGTTTCCTTTGTTAGATTTGTCATGCTGACAGAGGCCTAACTTTGTTGGTGGCAGATTTAGCTGTTAATATTAAATAGTTGTAAAAGGATGTGTGCCGGATGATGGCGCATGAATATAAAATGATGCATGATGGGGTTTTAATGGATTATCATACATATGCTCAATACTGACAATAAAAATTTATTTGTAAAAAGTCTGTAAAGTTGTATAATACAGTATTAAAACATGTTAATGCATTACAATGTTGTTGTTGCCTATTTCTGGATAACTTACTACTACAACTACTTTGCTTTTCTATCTGCGTATTTAAAGTCGTGTCCCTTAGATCAGGAATTCTCAAACCCAACAGCCCTGCAAATTTTTGCCGTTTCACTCAACACCATCTGATCACCTCATAAGTTAATTATCAAGCACTTTCATGAGTGCAATGAGGAGTGTTGTGGAAGGGCAAACTTGAAACATAATGGAAGGGTCTAGGAGGCAACCAAATGTAGCAGCCAGTTCTGGAGGGAATGTGTCTGAAGCGTAATCTCCTGGCCCCAGCTGATCACTGCTGAAGTGAATTCGGTGGGCCAAACTGCCCTCTACAGGTGAACTAGAAAAAGGATGGTCTTGATTACTTTGAGGTCGCAGAGAGAAAGTGAAGATTGCATGTAGCTTTTCATTTATCGTTATTAGTTTTTGTACTCGAACCTCAGCAGCTCTAGCAGTTAATCATATAACAGTAATTTTAAAGGTAATGATGTTACATAATTGTTCTTGGAGGAAAATGTAAAGCTGTATTGCTCCAATAAAATATCTGAATATTATTACACACTTCAACTATGCACCTATTCAATGTCCATAAACTACTAATGGGATTTAGGGATGTTTAAGTTTAGAGGCTTCCAAAGCTCCAAATTGTTTGAACTCCTGCCCTAGAAACAACGAAAACAAAATTAAGGTTTATCAAAGGTATTGCTTTTATGTATAAAACATTACATTCATAAGTTCAGATGAATTTTCAATACTAAGACTTTTTGGCTCTCCAAATACATTGACAATTCCAGATAATGCCTAAATAAATCTAATTAATAGGTGTTTCATACAGGTGCCCTGCAATGTGGGAACAGTACTGTGCAGTGCAGTGTGTTTTGTGGGCAGCGTGTGTCACTGGATATTTTTATTAAAATGTTTTTTCTTTTGTAGTGCAACTTGGTGGTGTGGTGTCTCTCTTTTATATATAATAAAATTTTGATTTCAAAACTGTTGGCTCTCCAGTTATGATGTGACCTGTAAAGAATAACAGCACTCTAGTTGCAGAGTCTCTTCCTGTAATGTATAGCAAAGGTCAGGACAATAAAATAAATATTCCTCTGTCTGCATGCTCACGTTACTTAACTTGTGGGACTTAAACTCAAGCTCTTGGTTAGGATGGACTACAGGCACAGGGAGACAAATCTCTGAAAAGGAAATGGTGGCCAATTTTAGGTATCCTGTAATATTGTTACTGTGCTTCACTTGCATTATCATAGTTAATTCACCTACTCAAATATACAGAAGCATAAAACGTAGTCACTTCTGAGTTGCTGTAACTGATATATAATATAAGCATTACATGGCCAAGGGTTTGTGGACACCTGACCATCACACCTGTACCATATGAGGTTCTTCTCCAAACTGTTGCGACAAAGTTGTATAGGATGTCTTTGTATACTGTAGGATTACAACAACTCTTTATAACTAAGGGGCCCAAATATGTTTCAGCATGACAATACCCTTGTGCACAACACTAGGTCCATAAAGTCATTTGGGCGTGGGGTCAATGTAGCTTCGTGGTTAAGACACTGGACTAGTGACCAGAAGGTCATGAGTTCAAATCCCACCACTGATAAGTGCCCACTGTTGGGCCCCTGAGCAGGGCCCTTAACCCTCAACTGCTTAAATGAGATAAATGTAAGTCACTCTGGATAAGGGTGTCTGCCAAACGCCATAAATGTACATTTTAGTCCAAAACACCTGTTTTTAAGGAACTTTGTCTATTTGTGGGGCGGCACGGTGGCGCAGTGGATAGCGCTGTTGCCTCACAGCAAGAAGGACCCGGGTTCAATCCCTGGGTGGGGCGACCTGGGAAATCTCTGTGTGGAGTTTGCATATTCTCCCCGTGTTCGCGTGGGTTTCCTCCGGGTACTCCGGTTTCCTCCCACAGTCCAAAGACATGCAGGTAGGTGAA
>JAOVVG010000037.1:8614029-8629029 GCA_028566375.1 Leptodoras nelsoni | reverse complement strand
TGCGCTCAGAGTTGCCGGCTGGGCACCGGCTCCCCCGTGACCCCATAACTGGGAATAAGCGGTACAGATAATGACTGTCTATTTGTGGTATACACAAAGTACTAAGATCACAATGAAGGTTTGTGAAACTTCAACAGTAATGGGATGGCCATAACATAAATCATCCCTTGCATTGCATTTTTGGTTGGGACAATTAAGTAAAAAGCAAAAGGAGATAAACTACACTCTCTAAACTCTCCATGTTCTTTCAAACATCCACTGGTTTCATCATTCCGAAAAAAAAACACAATTCTGAAAGCCTGATAGCTTCCTATTGCAGTAGATATGATGGGAAGACTACTGTTTTTAAATGCGTATAGAGCACATTTACTTCTTAACTCAAATCTGCACAGTTACCACCGCCATGTGTTTACAGTCCAGTGGAAACTCTTTTCACCTCTACATGTTTAGACGAGCACGTGCACCCGGTGTGCTTGGCCAATTACGCATCGGCTTCTGATTGGTCGATCTGCCAGGCCAATGAGAGCAGCGCGAGGTCAGGGTGGGTTAACTTCCAGGCAGATAGAGAGCAGATGTTCCTAATGAGGCCTGATTTTACTTCAGAGGGCTTAAGTACACCTTACAGTGTCGGGAAGTCTGTTGGTGTTTTAGATAATTCTCTTTGATAATTCTACCATGGCGTTTTCACTGGTGAGTTTTTTTTTTTCATTTTTTATTGTATTTTCTTTTTTTTTTTTTTTTTTAAGAGAAATGTCTGGTTTGGGTAAAACACAAGTCCACGAGGGCGTTTAAACAGCACGCCTGTGTGCATGGCGTTAGCTCCCAGTTTGTTTGTGTCGTTAATCATAGTCTCTGGCCACTTTATTGATTATCTTTATCACTTCTGTTAATTTACTTGGATGTAAGAAATAAAAATGCAATGGCCTTGTTTGTCAGGCGCCAAGCATTTAAAGTGCAATATAAAGAAAAATATTGTTTCTGTTATGGGCTTGTTGCAGCACAGGACCTGGACCATTTTATTATTTTTTTCTCTTTCACCCAAGTACACCAGTGGTCTTTTGTTCCAGATATTCATCTTTAGTTACTTATTGTAGCTTTATTGTAAAGGTGCACTAGCTTTTTATAAAAACCTACAGCAGGTGCTGGCTTACTGGGATCTCCCACTCACTAGTGCAAGACGCCACCTTTTATTTCTGTGAGTGTAAAAAGTCACTTATTTTTCTGTCCTTCTTCCAGAGAGATAATCCCAGAGCCCTTAACCGTTGGGATTCAGAGACACCAGCCCTGTCCACATGCAGTAATGCAGACATCTTTCGCAGGATGAACACCATGCTGGGCAACTCTCTGGACCTCACTGGGGTGTGCACCACTCCCAGTGGCAAGACCAAAAGGGATTCTTTGATGGGTAATTCCTTGCTGCTGGCAAACATTTGTGGGGTTTGCTTTAGTTTTGAAATTTTACTGGCAAGCTGTATAGCAGAACTATATAGTTAGTACTGTGTGATGCTGTGTACTAAATTTCTAAATTCTGCTTTGACCGTGAATATCATGAGATGTCTGTGACGTTCTTTTGGTAAAAATACCATGTGTCTGTGTACTTTAATTAGGTTGACATGAACTACATTACTTGCATTCAAAGAACATGAATGTTAGAAGTATTAGTAAAAACTGTTTTTCCCTTTTTTTATTTAATATTTAATTTATTTTTTATTTATTAATTAATTTTATATTTAATTTAAATTTCATGACATCCCATGTTGTACTAACCCAAGTTATAAAAGCATTATGGACAGTTTTAGCAAACAGACAGACTTTTTACACAGAGTTTTTACAGACTGGCTTTAGGGATGTTGCCATCCAAAATAAAGTTTATCTGCTCAGATGCTCTGTCCTCTGAGGCTGGAAGCTGATGTTATGTGCATTGGTCTGTACAGCTGCCAGCAGTGAATTTCACCTACCTTTTCTTAACTTTGACTTATTGCTGGACTTAACTTGAAGAAATAAATAAGTCAAACAAATCCGGTATGGGTGTGGCATCACTCCAATGATGTGCATGTGATACAACATGCTATACAGAGTGGTTAATCCTGTGTTTTCTGACATGGGTGCTGTGTAAAGCATGGACTGGGTTTTAATGTTTCAAAGTTAAGTTGCTAAGCACTTCAGAGACCTAACTGTAAGTGCACCAAATCTGTAAAACGTTGTGAATTTTTCATATGACCCCTTTAACTCTTTAATGAAAGACTATGCTTTTAGTTGTTGCCGATATCGTTCCATCAAGGATGCAGCTTTTGCACTTTTAGTATGCATGCAACTTTTAGTGTGGGTTTAAAAATGAGATGCATAAAAGAATCTAAATAAGACCACTTAATGGGATGACTCAAAAAGCTAATTAAAGGCACACCAAATTTCAGCATGTATTGGTGCTTGTAGTGGATCACTTTTCTGGTCATGGAATATCCCTGCAATTTTGGACTAATAATTTAAATTGCATATGTATTTTGTATTAAGGAGAAATGTGACTATTTTGCTTTGTTTGGTTCATACGTGTTTCTGTTCTAGTAAAACCTGTCTTTGTCAATAAGCCATGTTCTAGGCTTCTATTGTCTTCTAGGATTGGCAAATTATAAGATTATATATAGAGGTCCTGGAAAAATTTTCCTAAAATAACTTAATACCTGCTCACTCTGCATGACTAGTTGTACTTTTTCCTTCTTCACTTGGTCTTCATGTATTTAAAGCTCATCTAGTGCTGCATTGGTCATGCAATGTCAAGCACCCACTGACATGCGCTAAAGCTGCTGAATCAGGACTGGAGCTGCTCCAGCTCAGCGGGAGCGATGCAATGCTTCCATCCTTCAGCCGCTGATCATGCAGCCTCTGGATGCCACCATTCGGTGATTCGCCAGGCATTTCTCCTGTCTCCTTTTCTCCCCAGCCTGCAGCTTCTGCCTCATTTGCACTGCCTCAGTCTAAGAGCAGCAGCCCTGGGGAAGGCTGTGCAGACTGTTAGCCTGCAGGAGAATTTGAGAGGAATATGGTGGTGTCTTGGGGACCGTGGGCTGATCATTAGCAGCAGAGTGTGAGGGCATCTGCACCTCGGTCACATGTCGCTGCATGGCATCTGCAGCAGCCTCGTGCTCTCCGGCTTGCCAGCTTGCAGATTTATTCTGTGACAGAGCTTAGAGGGAATCAGTGTTTATCAGTAGTGTAGAGGCTGCTTTTGAGCTGCGTGTCTTTTTTAATACCCAGCAGCTGATGCAGAGCGTACACATACTTTGTTTTTTTCTTTCTTGGTCATATTAACAGAGCGTGTGGACTCTGATTTGTGTGCTGCCCAGAGCAGGATGCTTTTTCCCAGCAATGGGCAGGAATCATCTCGTGCTCTGCCTGATGTCACTGAGCTGGGCCTGGGCCTGCAGTCCCTCAGCTTATCCGGTTGGGAGAGGCCATGGAGCAGCCATGACTCGGAGTCATCAGCCCCTAACAGCAACCCCTCACGTGAGTAATGTGATTTCTACCTCTATTTAAAATTGAGATTTTCATCTGTTCTTGGGTGTGGTATTGAATATTAAAGGCTCAGCACGGCTGTGGCGGTTATCTTATCGTTTTTGGTGTTTTGTAGCTCCATTTGTTAAAATAGAAGCCAGACTGGGTCGCTCCTGTAAACAAGGGCTTGCACAGTTTGCTTTTTTTTATTACAATGAATTCTATTTTCAGGCAAATTTTATTTCAAACATTTCACTTTTTCTGAAGATTCATGTTTCACTATTCGCTATTAAACTGTTCATGGTGATTTCCAAGGCTGAATTTAAACAGATTTCAAATCTTTTTAGACCTAAAACAAGTCTGAGCTTTATGTGGAGGCTGTGTCGCATTCCCTGCCTGCCTCATGCCCTGTCTATTCATAGTAGTGTTAAAGCAATTAAGTGAGGAGCTTTTCAGAATATCTTGTTTACAACAGGGATTTTTAATAAATCAGTATTTACATGAACATGAATGCTGTTTTGCAGTGCTCGGTATGTTGAGGAGCCCTCTGGGCCAACTCCTAAACAAGCCACAGGGCTTAATCACGAATGAGCCCAATACAGGTGCTTCAGAATTCCTAGAGAAGTTTCCAGCCTTGTCACGCATGAACTCCCGTTCACTACTGGGTTCCCATTCCAGCAGCCCTGTGGACTCTGAGACCAGTGGCTTCAGCTCTGGTTCTGATCATCTTTCCGATCTGCTGGTGAGTCGGTAGTGTGGCTTGAATTTGATTAGGCTTGAATTTGATTACAGTCTGTGAAATCCTTGCTTTTCTTCTGTGCAGTCGTCTTTGAGGATCTCCCCCTCTGTGCCCTTCATGCCTAGCATGCAGAAAGACCCATTAAAGCTTAGTCTTGGCTCCCGTATGGACCACGACAGTTCTCCCTTAACCCCTCCCCCCAGCGCTCCCCCAGGCAGCAGTGTGTCCCACCGCTGGCCAGGAGCCTCAGTCTGGCCCAGCTGGGACCTGCTTGAGACCCCAGATGGCCCATTTAGCATCGAGAGGGAGGCTCGCCTTCACAGACAAGCTGCAGGTATGCCAAGTAGTGGGGTTTATTTTATACCATCAGTATTCCTCTCTCGTCACATGACTAACTGCCAGCCATGGAGGGGGAAGCTGTCACATGCTTCCTCTGAAACACGTGACTCAGGCTGCCGCTGTTTTTCAAATTGCTGCTCATGCAACATCTGGGAGCAGTGTACCGTACTCTGAGGAAAGTGCTCCAGCCCACCTTCTGTATGCATGAGCTCACAGATGTCCGTGACTGGACAGTGTTGCTATGCTAAGTGGTTTTAACTCGTGCTATAAAAGCTTGCAGTTTCTGACTGACTAGTGTAATTATGCTGACTGACTACAGAGAACTGACTGGGGGGGGAGTCACACTTGAACCCAATGAACTGAAACTTGCCCCTACCACTAACAAAAAATACAAACCTTTGTCCATGTGGTAGATTTTGAAATGCATTGAATGATTTACATTTTTCATTCATGCTGGAGAGCCAATGCACCCAATGCAACTTCTACTTTGTGTATTGAGTTTTTTATTTTTTTGTATTTTTCTGTTAACTATTGATGCTAGCCATTCTTACAAGTTGTTGACCAGCATGTGCTACCAGGTTACGTGGAGATCAAAGCTGCTCAGTGTGTAATTTCTCTCTTGATCAAGTGTGACTAGGCTCAAGCATGAGAGCCCTGTGGATATAGTCAGGGTAATGTAACTTCAGTTCCCTGTTGTAAATTACAGTTGTCTGATTTGTTTCGTTTCATGATTCTTTGATCTTCATTGTTGATGCTGGTTGGGTCTAGCCTTTTTCTTTAATGCAGTGGACTCTGAACTTGCCTTTATATACCAGCAATTAATGAAGCCACATTCACATGGAGCGGCCAGCTTCCATCCAGAAACTACAAAAATCCTGTTTACTCATGCAAGGTCTTCCTCGGAGGAGTTCCTTGGGACATTACTGAGGGTGAGGGGTTGTTTTTCCACTTGTAAAGCATGTATCCTTTTTAATTTTGTATTTTTTTTTCAGCCATGTTTTGTTCTTTCTGCCTTCAGCTGGTTTGATTAACACATTCAACTGTTATGGCCCACTGAGTGTGGAGTGGCCTGGTAAGGATGGCAAGCATCCTCGCTGCCCTCCTAAAGGTAATATGCCCAAAGGTAATGCAATGGGTAGGTTATTCAGTTCATTTTAGCACTTTGGAGGTGGCTTGCACCAGCACCTGGGGGTGAGGTACTTGGGTATTGGATAACTGATAGCAGGTAGAAATTAATGTTAACTCTATGGGCTTTTGGAAACACAGCATGTTATAGCTTCACTTGTCAAACCTGCATGTGGTTTGTCCCTGCCCCACTACTCTTTGTAAGAATGTGTAAAGGCTTTTCTTTCTTTTTTGATTGGTAAAGTTACTAGTCTCCTGAGCAGTGATCATTGCATGAGTGGCTTTTTTATTTTATTTTATTATTTTTTTTTTTCTTCCCTCCTCCAATTTGCAAGAAATTCCATGTCTGTGCCCTGATGGACTTGTCTGCTGCAGGTTATGTGTACCTGGTGTTTGAGTCGGAGAAGTCTGTGCGTGCTCTGCTGCAGGCCTGCACTCAGGATCTGCTTCATCCTGAGGGCTACAGCGAGTATTACTTCAAAATGTCCAGCAGGAGGATGCGCTGTAAGGATGTAAGCATTGCTACATTTCTTCATGTTGGAAATGGTTATTGCTTTGGCTATCCAGAATTCCTACAAATTTTAAGCATGGGTAGATGTTCTCAGTGCCACAAATGATTTTTATCTTGAATATTGGGCACAGAGCCTTTGTACACTATTGCCAAAAGTATTCACTCCATTTACAAGTGTATAAAATCAAGCACCTCGGCATGCAGACTGCTTCTCCAAACACTTGTGAAGGAACGGGTCGCTCTCAGGAGCTAAGTAAATTCCAGCACGGTACTGTGATGGGATGCCACCTGTGCAACAAGTCAAATTGTGAAATTTCCTCCCTACTAAAAATATTCCACGGTCAACTGTCAGTGGGATTATAACAAGGTGGAAATGATTGGGAACTACAGCAACTCGGCCATGAAGTGGTAGGCCACGTAAAATGGCAGAGCAGGGTCAGTGGATGCTGAGGCTGATGGTGCACAGATGTCACATTTTCTGCAGGTTAAATTTTTAGACCTCCAAACATCATGTGGCCTTCAGATTAGCTCAAGTGTGTGTGTGTGTGTAGTGTAGAAAGCTTCATGGAATGGGTTTTCATGGCTGAGCAGCTGCATCCAAGCCTTGCAACCCCAAGCGCAATGCAAAGCGTCGGATGCAGTGGTTCTCGCACAGTCCTGACCTCAACCCGATGGCCACACCAGGCCTTCTCTTCCAACATCAGTGTCTGACCTCACAGATGCGCTTCTGGAAAGCTTTCCCAGAAGAGTTGAAGCTGTTCTAGCTGCAAAGGGCTGACATCATATAACCGTATGGCTTAGGAATGGGATGTCATTAAAGTTCATGAGTGTGAAGGCAATTGAGCGAATACTTTTGGCAATAGTGTATCTTCATGGACCCTGCTTTGTGCACATGGGCATTGTCATGCTGGAGCATGTTTGAGCTCTAATTCTACTGGGGAGAACTCTTATGCTACAGCGTATAGTTGAGTATGTAGTTGTGCTTCCAACTTTGTGGCAACACAGGTGTGATCAGGTCCTTTGTCCATTGGTGCATCTTCTAAGGCATGTGTCTTCTACTTGATAACACTGCTTTTATCCTGTCTTCTAGGTTCAGGTGATCCCATGGGTGATCTCAGACAGTAACTACGTTCGCTGCCCTTCTCAGAGGCTAGACCCCAGTAATACAGTGTTTGTAGGAGCTCTGCATGGTATGCTCAATGCTGAGGCCCTGGCCAGCATTATGAATGACCTGTTTGGAGGGGTCATGTATGCTGGGATTGACACAGACAAGCACAAGTATCCAATTGGTGAGGTTCTTGAAGGCCAGTTTGTGTGTTTCAATCTGAAAGTGTTATGATGCTGTATGATTTTGTTTAATTTTTTAGAAAGTCTCAAGTGAAATACAAAAAATTCCCAAGCTGTTGCTTTTTGTTACTGATGTGCAGAGAATGTACCACTCTAAATTGAAACCCTTATTGCATTGCACTTTGATAAATCTGTTCTTTTTTTAGAATTAAGCACTGAAGACATTAAGTCCATGCACTACTCCATTGCTTTGCATTTCCCTTTCACTGGGGCATAGTAGTCATGCCACATTGAAATGTAATTGCCATTTTATTTTTTTCACCACTGAAGTGATGCAGATGCAGTGGCATGATTTTGCTTTTCAGTGTGTTCTGTATTGCTCTGTGTACTTTTGGCCATTAATCTTGGTGGTGTGAACAGGCTGTGAACAACACCAGTGAATTCTGAGTTAGTTTTGATTAATGCTTCCTACTTTTTACCTTTATGCTAAATACTGAATAATGGCCAAAGGACTTGTGACTTGTTCATTTCAGATTTAAACAGCTTGTGCTTATTTCCCTTCTCAGGGTCTGGTCGTGTAACCTTTAACAACCAGCGCAGTTACCTGAAGGCTGTTAGTGCTGCATTTGTTGAAATCAAGACCCCTAAATTTACAAAAAAGGTACAAAATACTACAGCTTTATTTTACTGCATTATTCATGGTAATCCATGGAAAAGCATCTTAAAGGCTTTAAATATTTCAGTGTGCATGTATACAAAGTCTGTATTCTAAAAGATTACATTTGTAAATAACTGCAGGATCTGT
This sequence comes from Leptodoras nelsoni, assembly GCA_028566375.1. NCBI lineage: Eukaryota > Metazoa > Chordata > Actinopteri > Siluriformes > Doradidae > Leptodoras > Leptodoras nelsoni. The sequence goes on along the minus strand of JAOVVG010000037.1, from coordinate 8,620,734 downwards.
TCATGTTTAGGTTCAGATCGACCCATATCTGGAGGATTCCATGTGTCAGGTCTGCAGCCGTCAACCCGGACCCTTCTTCTGCAGAGACCAGGTAAAATCAAAACGGTCAAGATGGATAGAATGTTGGAGCTCAAGCATGTTACTTACAGAAAACTATAATGTAGGCTTTGTTGTGGAGGCATAGTGCAGTACCTGGACAAATAGTACACTCTAATGTTTTTTTGTACTCTGGAACAAAACCTTTTGTAGTCCGAGACACCAACTATTAAATGGTCTCCATGAACCCCTCGGTACAGGTTAATTTCATGAACAGTTAGTGAATTTTGTACAGTACCAAGTATTAGTGCTTTACAGATTCCTATTCTAATGGCTGCAGAGACATTGGGTACTTTGTTTTTTCAGATTTGTATTAAACTTCAGTTGAAGGAACCAGGCAAATGAGAAATCTAAAGTGGTTCAATTTCATAATGCAGGCATTCCCTAAATCAAGTTGCCCTGGCTATGTTTTTTGCTGACCCCTGTTGAAATGGTGGATCCTCAGGGGTCCCACACCTTTAACACGACTAATGCAAACTTTCCCCACCATTAGTATAGATTCCCAGGTCAAGTCTTTACCATATTGTTAACTATTAAATGTTTCGTTCTTGACACAAATGAAACCTTGTATTAATGTAATACTAAAGCCACGAAGAAGGAAAGCCTCAAGTTCATGCCGTGATTTTATTTTTTTAAATGCTGCCATAGTTATTTCTTTAACAAATGTTTATTCCAACTTTCAATACTACAATAATGCCTACCTAACTTCCTACTTGCATGGTTAAGAGATTTTTCAATTACTGGGAGCAGCTTGGTGTGAACATAATGCTGATCTCTGAGTGGGAGAATGTCTTGACGCCATACGTTTATCAGGTTGATGCATTAGTCTTCAACAGGACTGTTCATTTTGCTTTTGTTGTAGACCTGAAAAATTATTAGTGTGAAATGACCAAATTCTGTCACTTCATTTTATCATACACAGGCCTGCTTCAAGTACTACTGTCGCTCCTGTTGGCACTGGCAGCATTCCATGGATATCCTGAGTAACCACCGCCCTCTAATGCGCAACCAGAAGAATAGGGAGTCTAGCTAAAGGCCTTGCTTATCATGGCAACATCGTGCTCCTGCCTGGACCACCACCATGCCTCTGGTCCCAGCTCCAGCGCCAGGCCTGCGTCAGGCATCCCCAGCAGTGTGGGTTTGCTCAAGCGCTGTAGAAAGTTCTTTGGCACTTTTTTTTTTCTTTTTTTTTCGCTTGTTCACTTTGGCACTTTGCACAGTGATATGATGGGTTTGCAGGGCCCCCACACATTTTGAAAGTCTCTGGATTTCTGAGGTGAGAAGAATAAGGCCATGGTTCAGAAGGGTTTTTCTCTCATGGAAATTTAAGTTTCTTTTTTCCTTTCTTTTTTTCCCCCTTCATGAACAGTCATGCAAGTTTCTTTAACTAACCGAAGCCATACAGTGCCTTTAAATTGGTTTATCCTTTCTAGCTGCTTTTCCCATTGCAGTTAGCTGGGGTTTTTTACTTTAGAAACACATACATGAAGCCCAACTTTCATCTTCCAGACATTTTTACGCAGTTATTTTTACTGATTTTTACATAAAACGGTTTTAAGTCAGGACAAAGAAAATTGAACAGAAATCTACCTATTGGCTTTTTAATTTTGCTCAGTTTTTTTCCCTTTCTCCACAACTTTTCTGGAGAGTTTTCTCCCTTGTCCAGCTTTACGTTCAGTGGAACAAGGGATTTGGGTGTAATGTTTTCACCAACCCAGATAATTTTTAGTGCATGCCATCCAGAGGCATTGCTTTTACTGGGTTGCATCAAGTTTTTGGATCAACTCAATCAGAAATGTGAATGGCCATAGATTGCACATAGTTTTATTGTTGCACTTTTTAATTTGCACTTTGGAAAGGGTTAGGTTTTTAATCACTTATTTTCAAACATCAGCAGGTATTGCTATGAGCATGACCTCAGATTACAAACGGCTGCTTGTTGAATGTAAAACTCTAAACTTCACTTGAATGTACCGTTGGAGCCTTAGTAGACCAAATGCAGATGTCACTTTATTTCCAGTTTCTGGAATATCAAAAGATCAAAGATTGTGTTCAGAACTTGGACTGTCATTTCTCCACAATGATTCCTCACTGAGCCCCTTGAGCCCAGCTGCTTTGTCTTTTATTCTACCTCATTGTGGTCTGCTGAGTTTGAGTACTTGCAGTTGTGAAGTTCAGTTTTTTTGATTGGGCACAATAAAGGTGTTTAAGCATTCATATTGCTTTAGTTTGGTTTCTGTGAATTTTATTATTAAAACTGCAAAACTATTGCTGATTCAGGGCCTTAAAAAATTGTGCAATCAGTTACTTTTGCCAATATTAAAAGTGGGTAGAAAGGGAAGTTTCATATTCAAGTTTGGCTGAACTTTTCCTGATGTCCACTAGGTGGTGCTGCCTTCTCACCCTAAAATAATGCAGTCCTGCCTTCTCACTCTATTTTGGCCAATTATTATAAGTAGCAGCATGTGCCAGGAAAAGCTTTCTACAAATCAGTTGTACACTAGCGGTTATTCACTTTATAATTGAGCAGCTTTATAGAGCAGTGTAGGTGATGAAAGCATTTTCTTCTCTTCCAAAGTTTTGTGATGGTCAGATTTAACTTAAGTGCAAGAATTTGGGAGCTTTTGTTTACATGCTTCATTACCTGCACAGTCATTATAGTTCAGAGAAAGTATGTGAACTTGAGTTATCTGGATTACTTTCTGCAAGACAATGGCCAAAATGGTTGCTAACTGCAGCACAGGAATGATTTTTCTCCATTACAGACAACCAACATTTTCTACTACTGTTTTTATTTAATGGTTTGACTCCATTGGTGATTTAAATCATTTGTTGTAAAATGTAAGAAATGGGTCATGACCTCTTGGGAGCTGTTCATAATGGAAAACATTGCAGACTTTCTCTGTGCTGAAAACCTCATGTTTTGCTGACGCTAAGAAAATTCTAGACTCGAATAAACTCGAATTGTTAGGCTTAAGCAGATTCCCTTGAATATCTACTGATCTGTACAATTCCTTTCCTTATGTCGTCCTCTTTGGTTTCATGTAGACGTGAGTAATAGTGCAGACCCTAAAGGATCAGCTGTAGCATTTAGACAGAATGCCATACACAGATGGTCTGAGTGGGTTGGTGTACTAATGTGGGTTTTCTGCATAGAATATTTTGTTTACTTCAAAAAGACTTGTGAAACCTGCAAGTGATTAATGTGTACCTGTCTTTTCATGCTTCCACACATTGAGGGGGGATTGTCCTCCCCAGCATGCGTCATTTCCAACACCCTAGATTAGAAGTGGCCTTTTTTTAATGGGAAGCGAATGTTAAGTCACCAGTGCACTGGGCTGAAATGATGTAGAGGTTGAGTTGGTGTGAATCATCAGCATGGAGGATGCTGTGTTGGTTTATCTAAGCTCTTTAAACTTTTTCCCCATCCCTCTTCAACCAGCCTACCTCTAGATCTGGAATGGCTAATTCTCCACATATCGCATGAACATCCTACTCATGCTGCTGTCATACAAGATGGATGATGGAGGGAGCCAAATCCACTTTTCCTCTTTGCTACTCCAAGATCAAACTTCAGTGGAAGTCTTTAAAGGGAGACTAGTTGTGGGCTTTTTTTTTTTTTTTTTTTTTTTTTTTTCTTCTTTGCATCCAAAACCTTGTGTGGAGCCTTCTGAAGAATGGAGTGTGTGATCTCTGAGCAGCCTAGGGTTCCTTGCTGGTCTATTTCTGGCCAGTAAGAAGCAGTGTTGGGTGTAAAGTGGAGCCTTTTTAGAAAAGTAAGGAAAGAATAGCTGGTAGTAGGGTTCAGTCCTTCCCACTATTACATGAGCACCTTTTATTCAGTCATCCCTCACCGTTCATTACAAAACCAGGTGCTGCAGTGTCTAAAGTGCAATAGTTCTTGTTCTGTATTGTGCTCTAATTTCTATCGCTGGATTTAGTCCATGTTATTCTTTAACTGTGGCTCAAGACCAAAACCTCCATGCTGTTAAGTGAGGGGTGTGATAGTAACTAGAACGGAAGCCGAGCTCAACTGTGGAAGTGCCCCTTTCAGTGCCTTCCCCTTGTATTTGTAAACTTTAGCACTTCTAAGAAGCTATGGGGTTAAAGTTCAACTCTATTTCTTTAACCGTGGATCTCTGATTAGAATAGAGGCCAGCTAAATGAGCGTGGGAAAGTGAGAGCTCGGACAGGATGTGCCACCCAAAGAAAAAGATGCAACAAGGCATGATAAACTTGCGTGAGCTATCAAAATAAAGCAATGGTGAGAAATGCTTTTTCTCCCGATGTATTTTCCCTCAAAATTTTGATTTATGAGTGTTTCTCGGGATTATGCTATCCGGCTGCTACTGGAGAACTGACACAAACTCTAATCTAAGAGCCTGAGAGACCAGTTTACCCAAACCTCAACTCATCCAAGGTCCTATCCGGTGTAACCATTACCCCTGTATCCTCAAAGGTCATTCACAAAGACAAGTGCCTGTTTCCTAAGAGTACATATGGAAAATGGTGTTAAAAACCTGTTGCTTTGTCATGTAGCTGTTTAAGTTTTGGTCTAGAAGGTGCACAGCTTTTCAGCAGGATGCAGGATTTGTCTCATTTTGAGCTTCATTATGCAAAAAAGCACCACCTCTCCACCGATGCTTCACACTCATTTTGTTCTTTGCTACTTTTCCAGATCTTGGGGCACCACATGAATAGCTAAAATAGCTTGGCGAATTGGTGTCATTGAACATGATGGAAAATGCACCTGTGCCTAAAATGCAACATGTAATCATTTTTAAATGAAGTCTCTTGAAGGACTTGATGTAGGGATTAAGTGAAAGGAGAGAAACACGAGTGAAGGAGAGAGATGTAGACGAGCATGCTGATGATTGCCCCAACATTCCAGCAAGTTGTCATGGAGACCGCACAGCCTCCTTAGCCTGGTTAGTCTTTGGAGTATATGTGTGCAGAAAGTGTTTTCGTCAGGATTTGTCAGTCCAGTTCTCTGCTGTATGTGCTTGTATGTTAAGGTTCCTTGTAGCTGTAGCCTTTGCTTTGATTCTATATAATACAGGTTTACATGAAATGGGGGAAAAATAAATGAGGGATGATGGAGTAGAAGAGGCTGGAATAACGTTTAGAAGAAATCATGGATTCAGCTCAGAGCTGCTTGGCCTTGACGGTCCTTATTGCCTTAGCAGTTGCTTTATCGTCTGGGGGCCGTCTGTGGTTCGTCACATTCCCTGAAACAACAGCAGCAAGAACAGGAGTGTGTTTGTATGACAGACGCTCACTCCAGCTGGATGCATCCCCCACTGTGAGGAAATATGACCACAGAGAATGCAGAAGCTTGCAGAAACCACTACTGAAGATCCCAACCAAATGCAGTAACACTGCAGTCACACGACTCACCGAATCACCATGCCAAGATCACAGTAAGAGCAAAGGGAGCCCACTGAGTTTAGCAGAAAAACAGAAATATGAGGACACCAAGCATGGTGCAGCCAAAACAAGTCTACAGTACCAAAACAGAAGTCACAGTCAAAACAAACATTCAGTTGACTCTTTAGCTAACTTCTGAAAAAAGAATCAAAGAATAAAACTTCTATAGAAGTTGGAAGGTCTGAAACCTGAACTTTTTAGTTTGGTCACAGTCCTGACATATGATTAATGCTCGACTTAACTCTGTAGCTGGTCCTTCGTCCAATGAAAACTCCTTCAAAGCTGGAAGGAGTTCAGACGCTATGACACAGTGTTGTGCTAGACATTAGAAGCTTGTGTGTCAGTGACTAAGTTTAGAAACTTGCCTTAATTGTTACTCATCGCTTAATAATGCTAAGATTACTTCAAGATGAGTAGAGCTTCTTGTTTCTTTTTAGTCAGAATGTCTTCATTCAAGCTCCCTTCAGAATTTCCAGTGATTTATTAGTGTTTCCTTGCAGTGGTGTGTCCTATACTCTTTGTCATCCTTTTTCAGTCATACAAAAGCACACAAATATGCCAGGCAAATAAGTAGTGATAGTATGTCAACTGTTAGGTCAAATGCCTCAAGTATAATAATACGAGCATGCATGTTGTGTGATGGAGATAAAAAAAACCCCAGAAATGCACAATTTAGCAACATTTCTACAAATTGTTACATCAGATGATAGTTCACCCAAGTCTGGTTCCCCCATATGAGGGTGTAATATTCATTCATTCATTCATTTTCTTAATCACTTATTCCTTTTCAGGGTCACGGGGGAGCTGGTGCCTAGCCAACAGCATAGGACACAAGGCAGGAACAACCCTAGACAGGGTGCCAATCCATCATAGGGCACACACACACACACACACACAGGGCCACTTTAGAGACACCAATCAACCTAACGACTGTGGGAGAAAACCAGAGTACAGGGAGGAAAAAGGGAGGACCCAGACCACCCCACCCGGGGATCGAACCCGGGACCTTCTTGCTGTGGTGCTACCCACTGAGCCAGGGTCAGTCAGTCATTATCTGTACCGCTTATTCCCAGTTACGGGGTTACGGGGGAGCCAGTGCCCAGCCGGCAACTCTGAGCGCAAGGGCAGGAACCAACCCTAGCCAGGGCGCTAATCCATCGTAGGGCTCATACACACACGCAT
>JAOVVG010000037.1:8511688-8529098 GCA_028566375.1 Leptodoras nelsoni | reverse complement strand
CCAGGAAACGTTTTCCACCACCAGCATCACGTAGTGACCTGGCCACTATCCTGCAAGAAGAATGGCTTAAAATCCCTACACCATATTAATAAATTATTGTGGTCTAAAATGACAGGTGTTTCAGTTTCATTGTCTAACCCCTGTATCTCTAACATTTTAAAATTATTTTTATTACATGGCTTTGTTGAATACTTGATTCTGATCAGTCAGCTATATCATTCCTTCATAACAGACCATTGTGTAACAGTGTAACAGACTGTTTCTAAGGGTGCACCAGAGCAGCGTATATTTCTGGAAAAGCTAAGATTTTTCTGATATTCATTTTAATATGCTTAAAAATAACTGTCTGTATGGAGCTTGCTTTGTGTACAGGGGCATGTCATGCAGGAACAGGTTTGGGACACTTATGTCCTGCGAAGGGAAATCTCACTGCTACTGTATTATGTGTTTGAGTACATAAACAATTATGTACTTCCTCATTTGTGGCAGTAGTTTGAAACCAGTCTGCATACTTTTTTGCCATGACATGATTACTATGACTTTTTTGATGGAACTGTGTTACATAGAATTTAAGTCTTTGTTTCAACATAACAGACACTCAATTAAAAATAGCAGTTTGGCAGTTTATTGGAAATAAAACCACACAAATGTACCATCTAGCATTTGTACATGCTTTGAAACATATTTGGATTTGTCTATGCTTCTCTATGTCAGGTGATAAAGGATCTGAAAGGTTCAGACTACAGCTGGTCCTACCAGACACCTCCATCCTCCCCTAGTAGCTCCGGCTCTAGAAAAAGCAGCATGTGCAGGTGAGACCAAGAGAGATTGACTTCATTTTATTGTTACTGTTGTTTACGTATGCATCTTTTAAATGTTTTAAAAGTTGCCTTTAAGTGACATGTGATATGGTGTTTGTGTGTGAGGGGAGTTCTGCTGAAGTGGTGCTTGCATGTTTATCTACCTGCTGCTCCAGCCCACACATCGTGTTCATTTTACGGTTTCTGTATTCCAGATGTGCCTTAACATCAGTGTATGATCCTCTAACTGTCTGGGTGCCCATTACAAACAAAGCAATAATGGCCCAGCTTTAGTGGTTATGTGAAACTATAATTACCTGTGAGGGCCTATTACTGAATTGTGGGCTATTGAACTGTAATAATGTGTTACTGGGATGTAATCTGAAATGGATTATGCCTGTCGATTTCAAGTCGAATCACTGTGCCTCAGTGCTGAATGCTTTAGCAACATGCACTGTAGTGAAGAGTGGTAAAACTGCAGATCCCAGCAGATAGTTTTGCATGTAACATTAAGCCCATTTAATCCAATGGGCCACAATTGTAATAATCCTAAATTAGTAGTATTAGTAATAAAGTAGTCTTTTAATTAAATGAATAAAATAGTCTTTTGATTTTCTTGATAAAGTAATGTGGGCGTATAACAACGTATCACTTATATTTCGGAAGAAGTCTGTGTCAAATTTCTATTAAATAATGAAACTAACTAATAAACTAATTAACATCTATTATTTATTAAAACACACCACACCATCTGATTTATCTACATAGATTTATATTTAATGTGGTGCAGCTTCCATGAAAAAAAAAGTTCCTCTATCACTTATGTTAAAAGCTTTATTTTACATTTCATTTTAGAGAGAAACCACAAAACTATCTGTCCTTTCCCAGGTCTCTGTACCTCCTAGTAGTGGTGACACTGGAGACTCCTTCCAAACAAACATCTTCTTTGTCTTATAAACATCTTATTATTATAAGATTATATATATTGATTTATATGGTGGATCTGCTGTACAAATACCTGTGTAATGTTTTGCTAAAGAAATGATCAAATATTAGCACAATCACAGTAATATAAACCCATCCTGACCAGTCAGAATCACTGACACAGACTGAAGTTGTACTTCCACATTTGTGTGGCTCATACAAAATAGTGCAGCCTGAGGTGACCCAAAAGATTGTCCTTTTAAGTTGCAATCCTTCTCTTTTCACTATGTCTTGCTTTTAAATGCTTTAAAAACATATGGATTAGTAACATATTGGAATTGGATAAATTTTCTATTGTCTTGTTTTCCACTAGTAAAACTGTGAATTATGAATAATAAATAAAAACTACAGGTCTTTGAAAAATTTACAAGTAACAAAAGGGAATTTAGTATACTTTTAAACAAAATACTTCTAGATTGGTTTAGGTTAGACTCTTGTGTGCCGTGTGAAAGTGCCATCATGTGCCCATGTATGTGTGTATGTGTGTAGCCTTGCATGGAGGTAGAGGAAGTGTCCATGTCTGGACAACTGCTTTGCTGTCCATGCCAGGCCCTGTGTCCTATACAGTGTCAGGTCATACCTTGGTGTCTCACGTTCTTACACTCTCTCCAACCTGTGTGTCTTCCATGTTATTCTCCTTCCTCCCTCTCTCATTCCCTTCATAAATATGCCACATTCACCAATTATGTACCTCTGGCTTTTTATTATTTTTCTTATTGCATCCCACTCATCACATCATGTGACTTTCGATCTAAACGGTCAAACTCCTTGTCTCATCACCACATTATTCATTATTCCATGCTTACTCCATTATTTTGACCTTCATATGTCCATTCATATTTTCTCATGCTTCTGAATAATCCTTTTTGCCTTTCACGCCCCTTTTGAAATCCACTGCATGACTCATTAATATTCAAACCATCCTGAACCCCACCTCCATACCTTCAACCCCTACCCATCTGTGTCCTTTGTGCCTGCTGTGCCTCCCTCGCCCTGCAGCAGTGTGAACAGCGCCCACAGTAGTGCCTCTCGCTCGTCAGGAGGCTCGCAATCTCACTCACCCAGTTCGTCCTGTCGATACCGCAGCCTGGCACATCCACCTCCAGGAGGTGCCCACCGCCTCAGCAGTGTCTCTTCCCATGACTCGGGCTTCATCTCTCAGGATGCCAACATCTACTCCAAACCCCCCTCACCCATGCCCTTGGACATCACTAGCCAGGTATCACTGCTTCACAGTCAGAGCCATTACTCTCCAAGCACGAGACTGGTGAATACAGCTGAATAGGGTCATAAAAAAAAAAAAAAAAGATGATATTCTTACAAATATTTGTTGTATTAGAACATTTTTAAATGTTATTTATTTATGCAATTGAAGCTTTGTCTAATTAAAAATGAATACATTTGCATATTTTATGAAACAAAAAATCCAGTCTTTTAGTGGTAATACATAAAAAATAATAATAATTAATTACTTAAAAACAGTTTAAAATGATACTTACTGTATTTATGCAAATTAGGCTTTATCTAATTAAATATGCAGAAATGTAAATATTTTATTACACAAATGGCCCATTATTGGTAACCGTTATTTATAAACAGTATGCTTTATTCTGCTTAGGGCAGTTAGTGTAGTTTATACTTCATACTTTTTTATAAAGCATATTATAATGACACATAAATTGCCATATAACAGGAAAGAAACTTTTTAGAGATACATGATGTCATTATGCCCAATAGGCAGAGCTTAAGCTCTTGCTAAGTTTCAGATAAATGTGGTGGCTCTAAGAGGACAAACAGTGAAATAACCATTGCTCTCTTATTTTGATATTCCTGCTGCTATAGTTTGAAAGAAAATATGTCCTGCACTTCAGTGACTTGTTTGATGAGCATGATGTAATTCTAAGACACTCTGTCTGGCCTACAGATTCAGCAGACCAAACTTGTGGGATTATCTGGTGAAACAGACACATAGGCACACAGACATTCTAGATGATTTGCACACTATATATAAGAGTGAGCTACTGATAGGAACCATCTCAAGACACTTGGAAAATCCTTATCTGACAGCAATGGAGCTGCTCTTATAGGGGAAACTTAATGCATTAAAGGAAAAAAGGATGCATGTCTAATGTTTTGTTTGGATAGCTTTTTGTTTATATTTGCACCTGTCTCATATGTTTTGGTGTGCAACTGTAAATCAGGGCTTAACCTCTCATCATTAAATAAGATTTTACTGAAAGTAAATGCTGAATAATGAGTCAAATGAGGTCAATGCAAATGAGGTCAAAGAAGAAACTGTTTTCAATGTTAGATGAACAGTGCTAATTGAAGGACTCAGTGCAGTAATATGTAAAACAGGAAGAGGATGTGATGGGTTTTAAAGTGTTTTATGCTCTCTTTGCTCTTTAGAAGTCATCAAGTTCAGCATCTTCAGAAGCCTCAGAAACATGTCAGTCAGTGAGTGAATGCAGCTCTCCTACAACAGTAAGTGCACACATACACTCACACACACACACACACACACACACTCACTCACTCACTCACTCACACCCACACAGATATATTTTCCTATTTTTTTTAAGGTTTTCCACTGGCCTGTGTGTTCCTGTACTTAAATATCAACAAGGTGCTATAAGCATTTTCACTTAAGCTTACTAGTGCATCTAAAAAATTTGAATATAGTGGGAAAAGTTAATTTGTTTCATAATTTTATTTGAAAAATAAACTGTAAACTGTCATATATTATATTGATTATATATGATTCTAATCATTTGAGATGTTGGATTTCTGCTTTTCATGAGCTACAAGCCATAATGATCAACATGAAAAAAATCTCTCTTGACATGCGATGAATATAAAATATATGACTGTTTACCTTTTTCAAATTAAATTATGAAAAAACTAACTTTTTCCACTATATACATTTTTTTTTTAGATGCACTAGTATTTTCTGTGAAAGTTTTTGAAACTGAACTCTGATCCACTTGTAATCAGTAGTTTTCGAGTGAACTTGGATACAGACATATCACATATGAAGGCCATCACTATTCAAGCCATGTCTAACAACAATTTTAGTTTTTCAAATATTAGTTTTTTTCTTATAGAGACCAACTAAATGTCCCTACAAGGCCATCTATTCTCATTATCATGAAGGCATTTAGTCCTTACAAATGACCATAACATGACCACAGCTGATACATAAGGTAATACTTTTGTGCATCAATTGTCTATTGACATTTTCCCCATTACTACTAACCCTTTGCACCATTTACATACATTTCATCTTATACAAGGTTCTTCCAAACTTGTTTGATGTATATTAATATCAAATGTATATAGCATACAGTATATTTATACATTGTGTTCACACACTTTCTGAATGGTAGCACATCCTAATGTAGTCCTTTCAATTATCATAATTTGTCTTAATAGTCCTAATATCTCATATTGACTTAAGCATTTTTGCTATCTCTTTTCTATCTATCTATTGATCAATTGATCGATAGATATGTATTGTTTTGAGGATTATTAGACAAAATAGTAATAGTTTTTTTCTTAACCAAAATAATAAACAGTAACATCATAGTGGAAACAGACTTTTGGACCCTAGTCCAAGTTGAGTAAGTATTTATAGGTATTTATTAATAAAACCTTGTATATTCATTCAGTTGTGCTTTTCATTTATTACTGTTGTGTAAGTATGGTGCAGTGAAAATGGCAATGTAAGGAATTAGTGGATGCTTTGACTTCAACTCCTCTGTTCTGCACGCTCTGACCATTTTTGTCTTTTCCACTATATATTTTGTCCCCTTGCTTGGCCTCTGCTTCCGGGTCACAAAGCTGTGGGAGTGCTACATCTTACAATCTTGTCTCTCCATTCCACAGTTTGGCTCGTCCTTCGCTACCTTCCGCCCTGCTCTCTCTCACACTGGCACCATCAGGCCTTTCTCTGTCATACTTCCTGCGTCCCCACCCTATAGTCGCTCCCCCGGATCCAACACTTCCTCTCCCACATCAAAGGTTCCTTGCTGGAAGGTTTGTTCCCATGGACATAATTTCTTTGCAGATATTTTTTTTTTTTTGCTTCTACCTTTTCCTGAATAATGCTTATTTTCAATTGCTTTAAATTCATTTCCTGCTTAACTTCATCCATTACCTCATTTTGCTCCTTAACATAAGCCTTTGGTTTTTCCTCTATTTTAAATCTCTGTGCTTAGAGATTTGCTGAACAGAGCAGGCCAAGGATGGTACACCTGTTCCAGTCCATGTTGAGTTCACTCAACTCTAATACAAATTGTACAGGCCAGTGCTAAACGCACACATCAGGAGTATTTGCGTGAAAGGACACTCAAGCTGCTGGATTGTGGGCGAGATTTTTTAATCCAAGAAAAAATGGATAGGCTGTTTGTTGCAATGAAATAACCATGTTTACTCCTTCAGGATTGGTCCAAGGCAGGCTTGCTTGAGCAGCCAGCAGCCAACACACTCCAGAGGAGGAAAGAGACAAGAGAACTGGAATCATCGCCCCAATCTCAAGGTTATGCTGGGGTGCATCCTGATGATTCCCAGAGGGCCAGGATGACCCCTGCTACCATTGCTGCTAAGGTAAAGTTCATAACGACTAACAAAATGCCAATATAATCATGAATACAATAATGTTTTTCCCTGTCTGTTGAAGGTGCTGCATAGAAGTATGAGGCTAATGAACTCTGACACTCAGGTAGTCTTATACTAATCTGTGCAGGCACCTTGATTCGACAGTGAAGATGTAAAAAAAAAAGACAACACAAGGCCCTTGAATGAGACACCTAATGGTGACATAAAGATGCACTACAGATGACAATTTCAATTCATATGGAGGGGAGCCCTTCAAAGATCTCATTGTAGAAGACATGACCATGCTCCTTACAGATCCAGAGTGATAAACTGTATACATTGCATCTAACATAAAAAATTGCTCACAGGTGTGAATGAGTGTTTAAATGCATGGTCAGTATTAGACTAGTGTCCTGCCCATGTATTTCCCACCTCACACTCTGGATAGCCTCCAGAACCACTGCAATCCTGACAAGGATAAATCAGTTATTGAAGATCTGTGAATGAATTTAATTATGACCCAGTACACTGTGACCAAAAGTTTGTGGACACCCCAACATCACACCCATATGTTGGCTTTTCCCAAACTGTTGCCTCAAGGTTTACAGCACACAGTTGTATGCACACAGGATGTCTTTGTATGCTGTAGCATTAAGATTTCTCTTCACTTCAACTAAGGGGCCCAATCTTGTTCCAGCCATGGTTTGTCAAAGTTGGAGTGGATGTGGCTGAATGGGCAAATCCCCATGGCCGTGTTGTCACATTCATCATGGGCAATTCCCCTCAAGACCACCCTCGCAATTTTTTTAATGTCTTCCTTTGTTGTCTGGCTCATTTACTGTGTTTGTGCACACCTGGTTTGTGTTCCCCTAATCAGTCTCCCTATTTAAGTTTTGCGTTTTCTCTCCTTAGTTGCCAAGCATTAGGTTATATTGTTACTGCTTGTCGTGTTTACACTCTGAGTATCTTTTATGTTCCTGTTGAATTTCCCTTGCCTTGCCTTGCCTTCCATTGTCTTGCCTTAGTCTAATCCTTTGGTTTTGTTTTTTTTTCTTTTTCTTTTTCTGTCTTTGTTTGTTTATTAGTTCTTTGACCATTAAAGACTCTCTGCACTTGTATCTGACTCCCTGGAATTGTGACACTCTAAATCTAATGGAATAAGAATGGAGGTTATTATAACAGCAAATCAGGGACTAAATCTGGATTGAGATGCTCAAAGATCATGTATTGCATATCCACAAACTTTTGGCCACACAGTGTATGATGTGTCTGTTTAATGATGTTTTTTCAATATATTTATTCAATATTCCAGCATGGTGAGGAGGTGTCCCCTGCAGCCAGTGACCTGGCCATGGTGCTTACTCGTGGCCTCAGTATGGAGCAGCAGAAGAGCAGCAGAGACTCACTTCAATACTCCAGTGGATACAGCACTCAAACAACCACACCGTCATGCTCTGAGGATACTATTCCCTCCCAGGGTAAACACATGTTTATCACATACACACATCTCTAAGGGATGACAGGGAGTTTAGTAGTCACAAGGCCAGGAGAGTGGACTTGTGATCCAACATGGGTATTAATGAGTTAAGCAAATTGGCAAATAAAACAGTGGTAAGGAAGTCCACTGATACCCACCTGATCAATATCCTAATATTAGTATTAGTATTATTTTTAATATTAGTTTGCTTATTCTTTCATTGATGAATTCCTCTGATTTTCTTATGCCCTTCCAGGCTCTGATTATGATTGCTACTCTGTAAATGGTGACACCGAAGCTGATGGGCAGTCTGAATTTGATAAATCGTCCACAATCCCACGGCACAGCAATATTGCTCAGAACTACCGCCGCATGATCCAGACCAAACGGCCAGCCAGCACAGCTGGTTTGCCCAGCGCCATGGGTGCCCAGGGAGGCTCGGGTGGTGGGGGTGGAGGATCAGGCACTCCTGGCACCGCCACCATCCGCCGAACACCATCCACAAAGCCCGGTGTGAGGCGCACCCTCTCTAATGCAGGCCCTATCCCTATTCGGCCACCCATAGTGCCAGTTAAGACGCCCACCGTGCCTGACTCGCCCGGTGGTTACCCAGGACCTCCAACACGCGTAGGCAGTGAGGAGTGTGTGTTCTATGCAGCAGACGATGCCTCTCCTGCTGCTCTGGAGTACGTAAAGGCTTCACCGAAGCGCTTGAGCCTGCCCAATGCAGCATGGGGCACAGCGGGTGCCGAGATGAGTGTGTATGGCCAGCCAGGGGAAGAAGACCAGCTGCTAGCCGCTAACCGTCACAGTCTGGTGGAAAAGATTGGTGAGCTGGTGGCCAGTGCCCAAGCCCTGGGAGATGGCCAGTACCCTTTTCCCTCACTGGCACCAGAGGGCCAGAGCGATCCACAGAGTAAATGTCCCCCGCAGGAAGGAGAGGACATGCTGGTATCTATCCGCCGAGGCGTCCGGCTGCGCAAGACCATCTCCAATGACCGTTCGGCACCACGCATATTGTGACAGCTATTAGAGAGATAAATGAAGGTGCAGTTTAAAAAAAGCACTCGGCATGGACTCTGAAGAGAACCACCTATGAAAAGAAGAGGATTAAAAAAAATCAATTCAATGTTTAAAAGAAGTCGTTATAGTAAGTAACGATCATGAGAAAAAATAGAAGTAAAATTCTAATAACAACAGGCTCAGGCCACTGTAACTTGTAGCGTGTCTGGACGCATGTTTGTCTTATTAACACTACCCATCATGGCAGGATAGTCAGGCTCTAGCAAGACACTGGGCAGATGCAAGAACAAGGAATCGGCACATTAGGGGACAAAGATCTTTGAAAACACCAATATCCCCTAATTCTGGACTCCAGGAATTAGTGCTGGAAAAGCTCACTTAATGTATGGAGGACAGTCTCGTAAAGAGACTCCCTGTATTTTGCCCCACTGCCACCTCCAGCTCTGTGACATCACACTGCCACCTGAATCAATGGCAACAGGGCTGTGATTTGCGAGTGTGACTGTCACTCAGGCTGAAGATGAGCGGGGCTCTGCTGCAGGTCAGCTAGTGGTTTTGGAAATGATCTTCTTTTAGCAAACCTCTGTTAGCTTGTTTGTTTATTTCTAAGCAAATAACCTTGAGTGCAGATCCTGAAGTTGAAGGTGTGTATTTCAGGTATATGTATTTTTTAGAACTGACCTTAAAAAATGCCAATATAATGTGGAGCAATAATCTTTCTGTTCAGCGGTTGAAGGCAGAATTTCAAGAATAGTTTTTAATGTATGTAGATGCAGAGGTTGTACACGGGGCAAAGCCTTGGGTAATTTGGTTCTATTTGTGATATTAGGGGAAGGATGTGGAGGCCATGAAAGGCAAAGAGGAAGCCAAGCACTTTGAAAACATAGTATTGGCCATTAGGAGGCAGTGTAGGTGCACTGTGTACAGTAAATACTGAAAGGAGAAGAGCTGATTAACCCTAAAGCAGGGGGCAAACTCAGGGCTTGTAGGGCTAATGTCCAGCACAGTTTGGTGATCTGTGCATGTTGTTAAAGAAAATAATGCATAAAATAAATACCATAGACCATTTTTAGATTAGCAATATCACCTATTTAAATAGCTACCTAGGATCTGCAAAGAGAAGAAAGTGAATATACCCAAAGGCTGATGAAGAAAGGATAGTCTGATTTGATTTATCTTTCTCTTTATTTTACTCTTCAGGGAGGTCAGTTTCATTGTTTTCAAAAGAATTGTCCAAAGTCTTACAAAAAATGCGTAGCCAGCTGGCTATCAAGAGCAACCATAACAGAATTTCGGACAATTTTTAAGTCGTTCATAATCTTCATTGCTTGCTAGCTGCTTACCATGAGCAAACCTCATAACAGTATTTCTCAAATTATTGATGAATCTTCAATAGTACACCATGCCATGGCTAGTTACCTGTCTAGCATGAGTTACAGAATTTCTGAGTTGATTTTTAAGAAATATTTATAAATAATAATAATAATTAATGCTAAAATCAACAAATCAGGTCATATCAAGGATAGCAATGGCTAGCTGGCTAATATATAACCTCATAAAATATCTGAGACTTCTTAGAATATACTATTCCAAAATGCCCATTTAGAAATGTCAGAAGGGCATTGACAAACAGTTAGTGCATCAGTCATTACCAAGTGAAAAAAGAAGAGGATATATATAAAAACTAGCACAGGTGTGTTAGAACAGAAAAATCACCAAACTGGACTGACTTCTGGCCATACACAGCTATAGCTGAGCACCCCTGCCCTAACGGATGCAGAAAAAAATAGAAATGCCGAGATTGTCGTGAAAAGAGTGAAAAAGGAAGTGAATCTGGTGTGTAAAAGAAAGAGTGAGTTTTGGTGGTGATTCTTTTGTGTAAACTCTTCCAAATTGAGAATATAACTTGAGTTAGATTATGAATTGGGGTGATTTGGCCTCAACTTTATATCCTGAGCCTTCAACCACACCGCTCTGACTCAGCTAGAAACACTGGAGGTTGGTAAATGAGCTGAGATGAAGGCACAAACCTGGTAGTCGTATGAAAACAAAAGGAAAGAGATTTGATGTAGAGTCTGGTGTGGAACCACAGAGAGAAATGAGGTTCAGAAACACAGCAGGCGAAGGCTAGACATCCAGTGTTTTATAATGTGAGCATTCCACTGCCTGATCTAGAAAATAGGACATGTTATGAAATTAAACAATGTGGCATTTTATAAAATATCGCATGGACGCAGCGGTTTCCTGTGAGTACCCATTTCAAATTGTGACAGGAAAGAATGCCTGTTGGATTTGGAGTGGGTAATAGGTGGCCAACACACTGTTTTAGTCCTGTAGTATCTGTCTGTGAGTGACCTTCTGTGCTCCCATGGTTCACTATAACCCCTGCCGTCTCGCATAGTTCTGTCGCTCGAAATGACCACTACATGTGCGACTAAATGGACACATAATACTTATTAATATTTGTTTTGGGATTATTTATTTTGCATAAATAGAGCACTCTGTTTTAGGAATGCCTGTCTTTTAGGAATAAAAAAAGTGTATCTGCTTTGCAAGAGCGTTTAAGACTGTAACAGAAGGAATGGTGTGAGAGAGGCACGAGACTGGTATTATATGCCAGGTGCAATGATGATCACTCTTTCAGGAAGTTCAGTACAGCTCTGTATATATAATGGCATATATACAGTAGATACATATAATATAAAAGGACGTGGACAATAACTGTACTACTCTCACTGGTTAAAATGAACCCTGACACATTGTCCAGAAGTTTGGGGGAAGGGAAGAAAGAAAGTCCATGACAGCAATATAGCAGAGTGTCTAGTCAAATTTAAGGAAGGAAAAAAAAGATCACGTCTAATTATAAGTCAGTATTCATATATGGTTTGAATGTGTAACATGCTAATTTCTTGTTGCGCTTATGTTGCTCTGATATTTCATACTGACCCTGATACGAAGCCGTGCACTGAGTGTGAGACAGCCCAAGGGACAAGAAAGAGAGAAGATCAGAGTGAAGAAGAAAGATACAATCAATGAGGATGCAAAACAGCAAAATATGGCAGGCATGAAAACATTAAGAAGGAATGATTAAATTGCATTGGGAGATGGAGACATAAGGAGGAGAACAAAACAATTAAAGAATTATCATCTTCGCTGCTTCTCTCTATCAAGGGTGTCAAGTTCCATTCCATGAGCTAAGAGCTAAATGTGAACTGTTTTTTTTCCCCTGCACAGCTTAACAAGATCTCAATTATCTGATAAGCTAAATCAATAGATATACATATTAGAGCCCTAGATAGCTAATGAAATCATTCAGCGCACAGACACTATAACTGCTCCCACTCTGAATAAACAGCATTTCTAAAAGTTAGCAAGGAAACCTGGCACTGCTAAGCAAGCTTGCTATGCTTGCTAGTTTAGACTATTTAGCCTCAAGTGTCACTAGCTTATTCATGGAAGCATACTGTCTAGCAGTTCTAGAAGTTATTTAGAGATCTTTTTCAAAATTTAGACTGTTTGGTGAAGTATAGGTAAGCAAATAATGCGACATACTTGAACAGATAGTCAGTTAGCATGGCAATCTGTGTGGTAATTCATGTGGTGACACTAGTTTATGACCTTAGATTCTTCAGAAAAAAAAAAAACCCTTATAATATTAGGTGACAATCTTACAGGAAGTATGCACCACATGAGCTAGTGCTATATTGCGCACTATATTGGCTATGTAGGTTTCTAATATATGTAACTGTTCTTCAATCAGGTGTATTAAAACAGAAAACGGTTTAGTGTTTCCTAAACATTCATTGAAGAACGAATGATTTCATCTCCTCCCAGCACAATCTCCTATAACATTCTTCTTCTTCTTCTTCCTCTTCTTCAGCTCCCTACTTGAAAATCAAACATAAAACCTGAGAATTGATTGAATTTTTCCATTGAAAGTGTTTCCATCACCCTGAAGTGAAAGTGTCTTCCTCAGTGACTGACAGACAACAAGCAGCACATATGCCTATAGAACTATACAGCACCTAGTGATTGGCCTAAAGAACCCAGTTATAATGAGTCCAGTGTACGAGTTGTTCAAAGCAATCTCAATGTGTCAACGATAAGCGCACAAATGAAAGATAAGCACAGAAGAGCAGTGTGTAATCTCTATGATACTGTGCTCAGCATAGCTGGATAGCCAAATCATTCATGTTTATTGTATTCTTCAGTGATCATAAATGATTTGGTCAGGCATTTCAACCTATTTTTTTATGTTGATATTTTCACTTTGTTTATACAATCTGTCCACAAAACCAGCTTTGTTTAGCTCTCTTCAGCATATTGCGTGAAATCACACATTTCTAATTTACACGCACCAGTGCATCACAGTAACAAAACTCCATTCCAACAGAAAATAATGCAGTATTAACACTGTGCATTGGAAATGTGAACCCGAACTGTTAGAGGCAGTAAACAATAAGGGACTGTGTGTAACTAATTCAGGTAAATTGAATGAAATCCTGGCTATTGGCACCACTGAACTATACCGTCACTCAGCATATGGGCGCAAGCACACCCCTGCTACCCCTGCTGTATCACCTGTCTCAGTACTTACCTGACTTACTTGTCTATATTTTCCTCTTCTCTAACAGATCTCTTTGAATCATTCAACAAGTCAGTCATTTCCAACATGCAGGTCATGCTTGTTCAAATTCCTTCCTTTATGCATTATTCATATGCAGCCAATAGTCAAACATCCATCTTTGTATGCTATTATTTCTTATTTTTATGCTAGCACATTTTAAACAGCGCACTGATTGTGGCCGGTGTGACTGAGCTACACACTGTTTCAGCATGAGAAGCTAATGAAATCCTTCTGATGAAAATTTATATCTTGCATTAGCACAGGCGACCGGGTGAAGCTCTGCTCTCACTCCTTCCTATTTCTTTACTAAATCCATCAGCGGCTTGGGATATGAACTTTAGTGATCTGTTCTACTGTACATGAACTAGACTACAGTCTGTAAAACAAAACTCATCCTATATGATCGTCTTCTGTCATGCATCTGTACATACTTACACATTTCTTAATAATTGTGCTTCCTTTTTTGCTTGATCTTTGCTGTTGATTAGGACTAATTTACCTCCTTGATTTCAGTTAAACGGAATTAAATAGAAGGTTATTCATTACTGCTTTAAAATCCCTTTTTAAGGAATTATCCATATACACATTGCAATTTTCTATTTGTTTACTTACCAAAAGCTGATTAACAGTGATAGTACAGTTGTGGCCATTAATGCTTGTGATGTAATTTCCCCAGTAGTGGGAAAAGAGTAGCTGCTGTTCTGAAAAAAAAAAAGGTAAATATCCTGTGTTAAATGTGCTTTGGAAGTCTAAGAATCACCCAAACTTAAAAGTGCAGTATGTCTTTCATCCTCTTGGCCTTGCATTGCTCATCATATTTCTGCTGGAGGCCTGATTTACGTATATAATGCCCCCTCGTTCTCACCCACTCATTCTCAAGCTCAGAAATATCAGCCATCAGTGGAACCTATGCTTCCTCTTGTCATTAGCGCTGCCAAACAGACAGTGTGATGCAATCAGGTACCATGGCAACCTGGTCCAATCTCTAAACAGCGCCTTTCTGTCTTCTGAACAAAAGAGCATAAATTCTTCGGTTTTCTCTCACAGAAACATGTTCACTTAGATACGTCTGACCACTAGAATTCTGCATCGATGTGACCTGACCTTAGCCACTGTTCTTAAACCACTTTCCTAGTTCTCATACTTGTGAAGAAAAACAAAGTGTGCTTTTTTTTCCTGTACGAAACCCCCACCGTTCCTCCAATGGAGTCAAGTAAGACTACAGGTGCTCTTGTCTCTGTTCTGCTTCTATATCTCTGTCCTTTTTCACTTTAATTTATTGTGTTGTTTTTTTTTCTTTTCTGAAGCTAATCTGCCTCTATTGCTGATGACAAATATTCCTTTTTTGTAAGATTTATTCTCATTTTGTTAACTTTAGTCACTGCTATTGTAACAAAACGCACTGTGATGATCCCAGTATTAATAAAAGTTGTACTTAAACTGTGGGCCTGTTTGTGTACAATGATGTAATTTTCTTTTGTGCTATTTAACGTTTGCGTGTGAAGTCAGAGCACAGATGTCACAAAGCAACAAGGCAATCGGAAACACCAGAAAGCCTCATCAGTCAATTATGTAATTACTGACTCACTAAACAAGTGAAGCACGCTGCTAAAATCAATCATATTTATGATAGAAATTGATCGAGTACTCTGTGTTCTGAGGGAAAGAATGAAGCGATATTAAATAACCCACTCAAAATATTGCACAAGGGCGACACGGTGGCTCGGTGGGTAGCACTGTCGCCTCACAGCAAGAAGGTCCCGGGTTCAATCCCAGGGTGGGGTGGTCTGGGTCCTCCCACAGTCCAAAGACATGCACGTTAGGTTGATTGGCATCTCTAAAGTGGCCCTAGTGTGTGCGCGAGTGTGTGTGTGTGTGTGTGCCCCCTATGATGGATTGGCGCACTGTCTAGGGTTGTTCCTGCCTTGCGCCCTATGTGCCCGGCTAGGCACTGGCTCCCCCGTGACCCTGAAAAGGAATAAGCGGCCAAGAAGATGAATGAATGAAATATTGCACAATTTGCCATCTATGGTAAAGCCTTAGGAATAAATTAACCTTATGAAATGTATGAACATATTTTAAAAAAATGAATTGACTAATTTATCAATCCCTGTTAAAATACAGTGGCTAAGATAACGGCTTTGAAAGCACTGACACTTCACTGACGGTGACAAGCCATGAAAAACATTGTTTTCACAAGGTTGTATGTTTTTTCTTAGAAGGCAGGGGGCACCAAAGTCCTTCCTGTGAACTCCAGATACTTGCAGCTGGATAGTATCCAGTTCCATTTACTCAGTATGTTTAGAGTCTAATCTGTGTTGAACGAGCATCTTACACATCGGTATACCATTACCTATACACATACGTTATACCATACATGTAAGTGAATTTATTTGGCTGGTTTTTTTTCTCTTTTTTTATATAGTATACACCAGTCCCATATCAGTGCAGTGGATTTCTAACAGCTCAAATATCCTTCTACATCGATAATGACTTTCTTCATATAATAGACTTTAATGAGGATGGATCCTTGTAGCATATCGGCTCTCCAACGTCTTCATAAACCACGCCGAGGCAAGTTTAATTAAAATGAAATAAGCCACAGATAATTTACAAAAGAAATTCATTCAGAAACCACACTGAAGGAAACAGGGATACTGCATATCGGTTTATCATTGTATTCTGTTCAATTAATTAAATGTGTAAAGGAAGTGGCCTGGCTGTGCGACTGCAACACTGCGGTGAACTCCTATTTTATTTCTGACTCTGTCCAAGACCATAAAGTTGAAGCAGCAACTGGAATCAATTTGTATTAGTATAAAAATGAAGTATCTTAAATGTTCATTAAATGATCTTAGCTCCAATTAATTTTGCTTTTATAGAGCAGTGAAGCTGAATCCAGCAGCTGGAGTGCATGAATAACTTCATATGAACATGTATGCGTAATGACACAGTAAATGGTCCCTAGCTGTGGAGTAAACAGTGTGTCTTTATGTAGCATTATAGGCTTCACTATTACATGACAAATCATTAGGTCTTGCCTCACCCCAAAAATAGCAAAAAGAAAAATAAGCTATGCATTATCTCTCTTAAGCTTCTTATCTGCTATACATTATGGTGGTCTATTAGGAAAACCATTCTTCCTACTCATGATTTACAATAGCTCAGTTTACAGCATGAACAGTAAATATGTTTAGTAAGTCTAGCTCTAGAAAAAAAGAGCAGAGCAGAACTAGTAGAGTAGTTAAAAGCTACAGTATTTAGGCTTAAATCTTCACAGCAATCAATAGCCAGCCTATAAGTGAATGTTATTTTTCTGGTTAATAGACCTTTCCCAAGCCTGTGGCAAATACTGGGAGATGTAGAGACCCATGGTTCATCCAGCTAAAGTGTTACAGGTCCAGTTTCTCATGTCTGTACTTCATTTATCAGTTTCCTCCGGCTGGTTTTGCAAGGACATGATGGGTATCTGTCATAAAAACACACATCTGATTAGTTTGTTTAGGAGCAGAGATCATTGTTCCTAATGTTTTTTTCACGAATAAGAATGAATTCTTTAGCTAGACAGAGATAGAAAGATTATTTTATCCTTCAGTCATTTATATTCGTCTGGCCTTAAACTGTAAGCGTGCAGAAAAAAAGGTCAGAAGTTGGCCATGGAGGAAATTATATAACTACTGCACTCCTATCTGTGTTCGCTTGCTAATATTCATTTTTAGCAGCCATGTCTGTGGCATAGGGTGGCACGGTGGCGCAGTGGATAGCGCTGTCGCCTCACAGCAAGAATGACGAAGTTCGATCCCCGGGTGGGGCGACCTGGGAAATTTTCGCATGGGTTTCCTCCGGGTACTCCGGTTTCCTCCCACAGTCCAAAGACATGCAGGTAGGTGAATTGGTGATGGG
>JAOVVG010000037.1:8478889-8489611 GCA_028566375.1 Leptodoras nelsoni | reverse complement strand
GCCCTACACCATACTAATAAATTATTGTGGTCTAAAATGACAGGTGTTTCAGTTTCATTGTCTAACCCCTGTATGTAGATTTGCAAATGTGTATGTTTTAGTGTCAGAAGGCCATATTATTAAATGGTTTTCACATTTGCAGTCATATTAAACAATGATGTTAGGTTTGTATAATGATCTGCTCTAATTTTTCTGGAGTTTAGATATTAGGTATTCCATTCAGTGCCAAAGCATTACAATCTAACAGGGAATGCTGAAAATAATATAACCCCATTTTTATTAGATAGGTAACATCTTAATAATTATATACAAGCCCGAGATAATAGACAGTCAGCTCCAATATCCTGCATCACCTTTTTTGAGGTCTTGGGTCTCGAGCAGTAGTATCTGCTTTCAACTATTTTGTGGGTGTACCTGGCCATCGTCCAAATGGAATTCCAGACATTATATGTCTATTTGTCCAATCATACACCGTGTTGTGTTTTCCATGAGTCCTGCCCATCTTGGTGCTCTCTGGATGTTGAAACACGGCTCTGAAAAACCCAAGAGGAAGTGTGGCAAATTAGTGGGACTCAAATGGATTAATCAAGCAGTTCATCATTATGCAGGATTGGATAGGATGTGCAACAAATTAACCACATTTACTTTTTAAAACGCATAGAAACATATAGTCCATGTAGAAAATGCTGTCTTCCTTGGGCACAAGGTCCACATGGCTGCATCAATACCCCCAAGTCGAACACAGTCCTGAATTCTTCCTCAACCACCTGTTCCCTGTGTTCATGCAACCGATAGGGGCAGCTGTGCACAACCATGCCCAGGGGAGTCTTTATGTGGCGCTCTGAAGAGAGGTTTGGCTAATGAAGAGAGGAGGATGAGATAGCTTGGAGCTGTGGCTATGAGATGGTAATGGGATAATGTGTGTGCAGCAGATGTATAATGGTCACCTTTTTAGTTTTTGCACAAATGCATTTGGTTTGCCATATGGTGCTGAGTTCATTGTTTTTGATGGCTTCTTATTTAGTACTAATAATCCAAGAATTAAACACAAGACATATTGGTGTTATTCTGGCTGCCACATGCTCTCCCTGTTTGATTGTCCAAGTAGATCATTTTCACTTCTTAATGTTTTGTACATGGTCTCTTTGGCCTAATGTTCACCTTAGAGCTAAGAGACAGATGAAACCTATTTATTATTAGAATGTGATAAACAACTCGGAATGGAACTGTTCTATACAGAATATTCATACTTGTACAATACTGTACATTTATGTGAAATGAGAAAAAAGAAACCAAAGGACATAAATCATTAATTACAATTAGATAAAAAGAGAAAAAAATTTTGGCAATTGACTAAAATACAGCATCATCATTTATCATTTTTCAAAATCTTTCTTCAGTGCTTAGAATTACAATAAGCAATTAACGTCAAGATACATGCTTTCTTCGTTGTGTTTGTTTAATTATTCATTTTATTCATTTAGGGGGAAAATGCTGGATGTGATTAAAACTTTGTGGCATGTTAGTTCAGCCTTTTAGTGATTATAGAGTTCAGAGACTCTTGGGAGTTTGAAAAATTACACAAATTCATTGACTATTTATCATATTGTAAGATGAGCCAGTTACCTAGTGGCCTTTTATATGGCACACACTTGTCTCAAACTGGCAGATACTTTATTTCTGTGCCATGCATTATTCTCGGTGAATTAATGGTCCTTGGCATAGGGAATGTAGCCAATTACCTAGGGCAACTTGTCAGGAGTGGCACCAGCACATAGTGTTCTACAATATATAGATTATGTGGATATCCTGTCTTATTAAGCAGCACTGGTTGCTGACTGCTGCCCTGCCTACCCCTGTTCCCACTTCCCAGAAAAACTGTCTTCCCAAATGAACTTGTACCTTTCCGGAAATCCTCTACTATTTATTTTCTTGAGTTATTGCTAGAGAGGCTGGATGTTTTTGCCTCTCAATGTGGACAAAAATTGTCTACTGTAGCCTGACGGTTCAGGCCCCCATGGACTGTAGATGCCAGCATTTATAGCCTTTATAGACTAAAGCAAATGGCAGCAATATCAACAAAGGCTGCACATCACCTTTCAAAATAATAAATTCCATATCTGCATATGAAATTTGAGCTTTCTCTGACTTTCTCTGGCACTCAATAACTGAAAAGGTGCATCACCTCGGGATTTCCTGACATATAATGGCCAAGTATTTGGGACATCACAAATCAAATACATTTACCAAAATAATGTATTCCAGAAAGGTACCAACAAAATGGAGATTAAAATGATTGAAATGCCATTTCTTATGTCTTAGTTTATTTAGAAAACATTTTTAAATCATTACTCCATTTTGCCCTAAGAGCAAAGGGGTTAACTGACAAGGTTACTTGCAAATGACAAACTATAAACCAGTGTTTTGCTAGCTTGTAAGGGGAAGGGAATATTAAAATGCTACAACAATAGTAGAGCCATGTGTAGCAGCTTGTAATGAGTTGATTGAATGTGATATATGTGGCCAGATATGTGTACAATAATAATCAGACGGTCCATACCCATTCTCCACAGAGACCTGAATATTTCTCATGGATAGGCTGCAGAAAGTAAAAACTACCAGGCTCTTTCAGGCTCTTTTGACTCTGTGCTAGAGATATGTCTTGGCTTGGCTCCTAGTTTATATTTTGATTAAAAGATTAATTGCAATCACTGATTCATACAGATGGAAAGGACTACTACAGTTTGTTTGAACTGGATTGAGCAGAAACTGGATTTTTTGCAGGACACATCAGCTATGGGATTGAAAAAAAAAATTCCACTCACCAGCATTTACATTCAAAATGACGCAACCAAAGATTCTTGAATGGCACAACTGAAAAGTATTTGTCTTCTAAAGGTGATATCACATGAACAAATCCTAATGATGCCACAGCCATCAAACGAGAGCAGAGTCAAAGGGAGTATAGTTGGCTGGGCTCTCTGGGTAGGAGGGTTGGCACACTTTCTCTCTCCTCTGGGGCAGTTAGAGGATAGGAAATGCTTTTCTTCTGAGTGTCTTCAGTTGTTCTTTGACGTAGCATGAGTAGCTGTAAGAAAAACAGTGGATGGCTTCAGGTGTCTCAGAAAAAGCATACCTGTTTGTTTGCTGAAAAAAGTTGGGATGGAAGCAAAATAAAACTGAAAAGGTTATGCAAGTTATAAAACTGTAGGCTCCACAATTAGCAGCTTAACTGGTAACAGGTGAGCTCAACAAGCCTGAGTATAAAAGTAGTACCCACCAAAGGCTTATCCTTTGCAAGCAAGGATGAGTCGTGGTTCACCACTTTGTGCAAAACTTCTTGAGAGAATTGTCAGTCAGTAAATTACATAGTTCCTCAGTGCATGATTGCATAGAATTTAGGTCTTTCACAATATACAGGTCATATCAGGAAAAGGTTCAGGGAGTCAGGGGAAATCTCTGTGCATAAAAGCCAAGAATTGGAAACCACTGCTGAATGTGTGACCATCGAGACCTCGGGCGGTATTGTTTGAGAAACTGTCATGCTACCATAATGGACATAGCCACATGCTCTTTGGAGTTTTCTTTAGAAAATCATTGTCACTTAACACAGTCCACCGCTGCATCAAGAAATGCAACCTGAAACTGTATTATGCAAAGAGGAAGCCATATTAATTTTGTGTAGCAATACTGACAAGTTCTCTGGACCAAAAGCCAATGGACATGTGTTACAGGGCAGGGGTGGCTCAGTGGTTAAGGTTTTGGGTTACTGAATAGAAGGTTGGGGGTTCAAGCCCCAGTACCACCAAGCTGCCACTGTTGGGCCCATGAGCAAGGCCCTTAACCCTCAACTGCTCAGTTGTATAAATGAGCTAAATGTAAGTCACTCTGGATAAGAGTGTCTGCCAAATGCCGTAAATGTTAATGTGTTTTGTGGTCAGACCAGTCCACAATTCAGCTTATTTTTGAAAAAAAACAGACATCAGATTTTATGTGCCAAAGATAAAAAAGACCATTTAGCCTGTTACTAACAAAGTGCAAAAACCAGCATCTATGATGGCATAGGGGTGCATCAGTGCCCATGGCATGGGTGATCTGCATATATGTGAAGGTACCACTCATGTTGGTATTTTGGAGAAACATATGCTGCAGTCAAGATGACATTTTTCCCAGGAACTCTGTGTCTATTTCAGCAGGATAATGCCAGGTTTCATTCTGTATGAGTTACAACAGTGTGATTTGACTGGCCTGCCTGCAGTGCAGATCTGTCTCCTATTGAAAATGTATGATGCATCATGAAGAGACGAATCAGACAACAGCAACCACAGACTGTTGTATACAGCAGGAATTGGCAAAAATTACACTTGCAAAACTGTAAGAATTAGTATCTTCAATTCCCAACCAATTAAAAAGTATAAGTAAAAGAAAAGGTGTTGTGATCCAGTGGTAAACATGCGTCTGTCCCAAGTTCAGATTTTATTGCGTTTTAAAGTTTCCTGAAAACGGGGTTTGTAATTAAAAGATAATGAATTGGTTGATTAAATGATAAACATAATTGACATTTTTGTATACCTACAACTCTGCACTGCCCTGCTTCTTTCAGGTCCGAACTTTCTTTGAGAGCACATTAACAAACACATAAATTAACTTGGTGATAATGATTCACATCTGAGAATCATCTTGCACTGTGTTCACAGATTGCACTCGACCATGGCCCCACTGCCACACAATGTAATATCAGGTTACGAGAAACGTTATTGCAGTTTAAATACAATGGCACACACATAATGGGATTTTTAACTCTATTTGTGCATGTATGATGATGTTAAAATGAGTCCTACCAGCAACATTAATATGCAATATCTTGGAGCTCAGGATCAAACAGTGGACCCAGGAGAGATGTGACACTAACAATACCTGCAGTAAACATTGTGACACTCAATAAAAGGACAGAATGTGGAATTTTTTTAAGAGACCAAACACCACTGAAGCTTTGAACTGAACAGCAAACACAACCAAGGCAAGCATTTGAACTATCAGAATAAAATATCAGAGTGCGTTTGGCTATAGAACAAATAAGGCCTCAGGGAGGGGTCAGAAGAGTCCTAAGCATCATTGTAGTATAATTCAAGCACATTCTCCTCCAACTGTATACAGTACAAAAAAGGTATTTCCAAAGGATTGTATGTATCTTTTAGTATATCCCCTGATCCCATATCCTGAGAATGTGCCCCTTCATCATGTGTAATTTTTTTCTCTCTCCAATATGCAATATTCAGTTGAGTGTGCAATATGAATGTACAATATTTCCTCAGTTCCATGGGCAATGTGCATTATTATTCCCCCTCCATTTTGTTCTGCCCACACTCAAATATACAATATTTCTTAAATGTTTAATGTGCAATATCTTCATGTGCATTATTATAACTCCTACCTGTGTGTACTGGCCACACTTATGTAATTAACTGAGAACTATGTAAGAAGTTCAAGGCATCTGCCATATAAATAACAAAAATGGCATCTTAATTTGATACATACTCATTCAAAGGTCTTCAGTATCAATACTGGGTGCAAGTTGGGAATACACCAGCCCATCACAGGGCACCGTGCACACACATTCATACCTTGGGGATATTTAGAATAACCAATCTATCTACTGGCATAACTGTTATGAAATCATCTGAACAGACAGTAAAATCAAACTCATTGCCCTGGAGCTGTGAGGTGGCAATGCTACATGTACAAACTCCATGCAGAGCCAAAATACAAACCCCATTTCCAGAAAAGTTGGGACACTTTCTTAAAATGCAATAAGACTGAAACTGTTATTTGTTAACTGCCTTGAAGCTTTATTTAAAAGACAAAAGGACAACGGAAAGATTTTCAGTGTTTTCAATGATGAACTTCTGTTTGTTAACTTAAGTCTATTTTCTAAATACAACAACTTTAGAAATTGATGCCTGCAAGTTGGTTCAGAGGCATGTCTACCACTGGGTCACATCACCTGTTTTTTTCTTATACTTTTTAATAGTTGAAGATTCTAATTGTTGTGCAAGTGGCATTTTGCCCATTCCTGCTGTCTATAGAACTATAGAAGACTATAGAAGCTGTTGAGAAGTTCATTATCACTGTTGTCTGATTCACCTCTTCATGATATGCCATACATTTTCAAAAAGAGATGGATCTGGACTGTAGGCAGACCAGTCAAGCACACACACTATGTATATGAAGTCATGCTGTTGTAACTCATACATAATGAGGCCTAGCTTTGTCTGGAACAGGGGGGGCTCAGCTTTGACTAGGAGGTTCTAGAGGTACGCCCCCTAGGAGAATTAAAAAAATGACCCCTAGAGAACATTTAAGGGTGGCCCCCTAAAACAAGTCTAGCAATGTCAATGATGGCACCATATGTTTCTCCAATATGTAGCACTGATGCACAGGTCCCCATGCCATCACAGATGTTTTTGCACTTTTCATTGGTAAGTCTGCATGGGCATTTTCATCCTTGGCATGTAAAATCTGATGTCCGTTCTTCAAAAACAAGCTGAACTGTGGACTCATCTGAACACGGAAGACATTTCTATTGTTTTTCAGTCCACCTCAGAGGAATTTGCTGCTGTTTCTGGGCAAAATTAATATATAGCTTCCTCTTTACATAATACAGTTTCAGGTTGCGTTTCTTGACACACCGGTGGACTCGACAATTAAATGACAATGATTTTCCAAAGTACTCCTGAGCCCATGTGGCTATGTCCATCATGGTAACGGTTTTTCATACAGTACCACCTGAGGGCTCGATGGTCACACACATTCAGCAGTGGGTTCCACCCTTGGACTTCATGCACCATGACTTTTTATGATATTATGAACTGTAGATGGTGAAAGACCTAAATTATGGCACTCTTGTGCTGAGAAATGTTTGTCTTTGAAATGACAGAAATGTGTCATTTAACTGACTGACATGTCTCATGACTCTCATGAATCTTGATGACCTTACCTGTTACCAGTTAAATAGCTAATTGTGGAAACTTGTGGAACTTTTGCCTTATTTTGCCTCTGTCCCATCTTTTCTGAGTGTGTTGCAGCCATCAGTTTCTAAATGTGTTCATATTTAACAAGTAGGAATAAGTTCTTCATTGAAAACACTGAAAATCTTTTCTTTGTCTTTTTGTCTGTTAAGTAAAGGTGCAACTGAATTAACAAATTGCATATTTCAGTTTTTATTAAATTTTTAGAAAGTGTCCCATCTTTTCTGGAAATGGGATTTGTAAATAATTTAATAAATAAAAATGTTTCTAAATAAATAAAGGAAAACATATATATGACAAAATGGATCAGGAATGTTGGTGTATGCAACACAGCTACAGATGGAGGAAAATTGAAGGGAAAAAAACAATGGTTCTAATGGATCAGTTCTACCCTGATTGAAGTCCCTTCAAGAATGTCTAGAACACTATCCACAGGGTACGAGGACTGACTGAATGATGAATGTAGAATGAATAATGTATGTAATGTGACCTTCCCGATCATCAGATCTCCTTGCAACTGAAAACATATAGGAGATTTTGGACTGATGTTAGACAACACTTTCCACCACCATCACCAGAACATCAGTTAAGGGAATGTCTTTTGGAAGAGCAGTGTTCATCCTCTCAGATCGAGCTCCAGAGACTGGTAAAATTTATGTCAAGGACCATTAAAGCTCTTCTGGTAGCTCATGGTGGTACAGCACCTTATTAAGACACTCAATTACAGTTTTTCTTTTCATTTGACATATCTTTATATCATAAAAAAGAACTGATACATGCATGGAGTAGAATAAAATAATTGGGGTTTTTTTGGACTCTAACAAGAGATAAAATTCTTTCTCAGAAACAGGGTTCATTGCCATTTGCTATGGGTCATTAAATATGGATGCACCAATTGTTCATTTTCTTGTAGTAGACAATAGAGCTTACTTTGATGCTCTTAATAAATATGCAGCATGTGCTGGCTTCTTTTGTAGATTTATTTCATAGCTCAGAATTTACATAACTGTTCTGTGTTAGGACCTGAGCTGAGGTCTAGGGTCACTGGAGCAACACACAGGGGTAGTCTGTAGGCGTGAACTTTTTTCAGTGGCATCACCACATCCATCCATGATCTATGCATGCTACACATCATGCTATAAGAAAATAATCCGCTTATTTATTTAGTTAGAAATGTACTAGGGGTAGCATGGTGCTGGGCCAGGGTCCCCCCTGTATGGAGCCTGCTTGTTCTCCCTGTGTCTGCATGGGTGTCCTCTGGTTTCACCCATAGTTCAAAGACTGTCAGGCAAATTGGAGATACTAAATTGCCCACATGTGTGCGTGTACGTGCGCGCACGTGCCCTGTGATGGATGGGTGACCTCTCCAGGCTGTTTCCCGGCCTTCCATGCAGTGGATAGGCTCCAGCATCCCTCCCACCTAGGGTGTGTGTATGTGTGTGACTTTTTAAACATGAATAATAGCCATCAGTCCTTCAGAAATATAAAGACTTCTTACGTGTACTACATAAATTTTAGTGGATAAAGAACCAGGATCATTTGGTTAAGTACATAACTTGCATTCATGAAGCTCCCATATTACATGATTCCCTGAAATGATTTCAACATTTTGATATAATATGCATGATGGATTTCTTCAAGGACATGTTCTGAAGTACAAAAGTCTAACATGCAGAGAGAGAAATAAATGGTCTATGCAACCCATTGTATAACCAAGCTTCATTACAGATGCTCAGACCTCTTACATAGACTTTCCAATGAAACAATAATTTATGTTCAGAATATATCTGAAAAACTAGATCATATTGAATTGTATTGGTAGAAATGTTTTTCATCCATGTTGGTTATGTCGTTTTCCTTCACTCAGATAAAAATTAAGAAAAATATCTTGTATTTGGATCACTAGAAAGGTTTTTTTTTTTTTTTTTTTTTTGCAATTGCACTTACTTTCTAGTGAAATTATAGACCAGTACTTGAATAGCAGGGTTCGTCTGTTGATTTTTCACATGAAATCAAATCAGAATGCATGCTGTTTCTCCTGCAAATTTTGGATTAAAGCATTATGACCATTTCATTAATGAAATTGTGTTAATTCTGTGCCTTCAAGATATGACAATCAATTAGACATATTAATCAGTGAGCTGTACAAAGGTTTTTCCGAACAGAATTTTTGCTTCTCTTCTACATAGAACCCACTTGAATAATGCAAAACTCACCAGTTTGACAGTACTGTATATCGGCTAAGTGTATCCACTACGTGGCACAGATTTTCAGCACTATAAAGACCTCAATGCTCACTGCAATTGACAAAGAAAATTTCATTTTTAAATATAATAAAAACCAACAGTCCAGATGCATTCTGGTGTGTATTGCACGGATGTGTCCATGACCTCTTTTATATGACTGATACATGGACTTCCTATGGGTTCCTGCTGAACAACTCATTTGTAATATTGGATAGGTCATGAGAGATGCAATTATTCAAACAGACCTGAACAAAATAATGAGCTTTCTGAGAGAAGGACTGTTCAAACGTAATTCCTATAAAGCCGCATTGGGACAAATGCTGGCTGTAGCAGAATGGAAAATATTTCATTTCTATTGTGCATGTGTGAAAGGAGTGATTGCTCTACAGCCAAGGACATGAACAAGAGAGTGAATGCAGTCAACCTAGAGGGCTAGGAATTCCTTTATTTTAGCAAAGAATTGTTAATGTACTGCTTTGTTCAGCTCAATATAAATTAGTGTATTTTTTTTTCAAAAAGTGAGTATAAGAAGAGTTAAGGAGATAGACAGATCAGAGACGGATAGCAAAACTTTAAATTAGTTTAATATGAAACATGAAACTGAAACGTACTGATTGGATCACATCATTAGGTTTGACTCTGATGTAAATGCTTATTAGAGATTAGGGCCTGGTTCTGTGGATTTATCTCTCAGCGTGAAGTAGACGTACGCTGCCGCGACAGAACGGCGGACACGATAGATGTTTTTCTGTGACAGGTTCCACTCCTCCACTCTAGCACCCTGAGGCTGACTGCGCCCTTCCGCTGTGCAGTATTATTTTTAATTTGGCAAAGTCTACTCAACTGCTCCCACTGATTTTGCTTTCCCTAAGTCTGCATTATGAGTAGGATTATTTGCTAAATCATTGCTTTTTTGGCAAACATTTCTTAAGCCACACAAATGAATTCTTCTCCATGTCGGCCTCATAAGAGATTTAACAGATTATGCTACTCATAATGTCAACTTGTCTGAACAGATGATGGAGAAAAGCTCCAATGTCTGTGTGTGTGTGTCTGTGTGTGGGTTTTGAGCATGCCAGAGGTAAGGAATATCTAACTGGTGGCAAGGGAAATCTCCCTGCGATGACATGAAGCAGAAACCTTGAGTGAACCCAGACTCGAGAGTCCAACCATCCTCCGGAGTGACCCTAGATTACAGTGGGATTACAAATTAGACTTTTATGAACAAAGCTCGTTGATCAATTTTTTTGTGCTTGCGTGTAATATATTTTGTTTGACTTTGTGTTTGGTACACTATAAGGTAATCAGAACTACAAATGAATTGTGAAAGTGCTTATTTCTATATAAACACTCTATAATTGTACAGTACATGCCAAAAGTTTGGACACACCTTCTCATTCAATGCGTTTTCTTTATTTTCATGACTATTTACATTGTAGATTCTCACT
>JAOVVG010000037.1:8449422-8463239 GCA_028566375.1 Leptodoras nelsoni | reverse complement strand
GCTGCCGGCTAGGCACCGGCTCTCCCGTGACCCTGAAAAGGAATAAGCGGCCAAGAAAATGAATGAATGAATGAATGTTTTGCTACTCAGTCCGACTGAGGGAGGAGTGTTCTGGCGGGCATGTGACGTCAGCGCGTACCCTTTATTTTTACTGTGTGTGAGTGAGTGTGCATGCCGTCCCATCCAATGTGAACACCCAGTGTTCCTGGGATAGGCTTTAAGATCCACTGCACTCTGATGAGGAGAAAGCAGTTACAAAATGAATACATGAATGTTTGTACCCTCTTGGTGAATATGGCAGTAGGCGGATTGGTTTTCTGAATTAGTCCTAGGTGTTTCTGCATGTATCAATGTGTGAACGTAGATTTGTGTGATCCAACACCTGGATTTATGCCCATATGTCTAGTGTTCCCAAGACAGGCTCTGGATTCAGTTTATGCTGGTGGAAATGTCTTACCCCTTGTTTGTCTTTATCCTAGACAGTTAAAGCACAAGGGTAACGATACTTTAGGAAATAATTCCTGCCCTTTGTATAGGGAATTCTGTTTAACTCCCATTGAGTTGAGTTAGGGTTCCAAGTTTAGTTATTTAGTAATTTTACATGAGTAGTCACCTGTTAACAGTTAAACTAACTTCCTTGTAAGGTTACTTGTAAAACCTTTTCAGTCTTATTTTGCAGCCATCATTTTCTAAATTAAGTTCATCACTTAAAACAATGAAAATCTTTACTTTAGGCCTTTTGTCTGTTAATTAAAGCTTCAAGTAAATGAACAAATGAGAGATTTCAGGTTTTCTTGTTGCATTTTAAGAAAGTCTTCTGGAAATGGGGTTTGTAATCTCTGACTGATTATAGCCATTTTTGCAAATTCCTCAAGCTTAATTCTTTGTATGCCTGCCAAACAAGGACATCTGTCATTAATAGGCCAATATGCATCTAATGCAGAATTTCTGGAAGATAAACATGTGTACTCAGTTCTGGATGTCCAACTCCATTAAAGGTCTTGTTATTTGTAATGGAAAAATATTCCCTTTGTACAAAACAGGCACACAAAATGTCACTTTGTCATTAGGGCAATTTGGTTAGATCAACGTAGCGGGGTGGAGAGTAATAAGCTTTCTAAAAATGCCAAATTGTTCTGTTGATCATCTTTCTAAACAGCTGCTTTAAAAGCACCCTGCCAGCATGCTAATTTGATTTAGCAATCTGGTCATTAACTTCAGGCAGTCATGTCAAAGCTCAAAACAATATCCATAGCAGGTAAATATAGTTGTCTTTGGTTCCATCATCTCTCATCTTTAATTTATTGAATTGTGTTTTGCTCAATAGGTTTATAACAAAACTTCAAAAAATCATTTAATATAGAAGTTCTAAGACATCTATAGGATTCCCAGACTAGGGCTCGCTTGATTTTACAAATGTAAACACACACAAAAAAGCCCATTATTAATATTAGGAATAAAAAAAGACAAATTTTATGCTAATGTATTTAAATGTTACCAGGAGTCCCATTCAGACAGAGCCACATTTTAAAATACGGTGCATGTTATTTCAATCTTTGATTTGCGAGGTCAGCAAATTTCCATTCCCAACAGCCTGGGCTAAGTATACTAGAGTTGTGTCATTGAGTATTAACACTAACTGGGTTTTCTCTTACAGTTCGTGTTTGAATTTTAAAAGCCTCTCATGTTGCCTCCAAACCCACCAAAAGGTCTGTTTTGCATACCGATCGTTTGGGTTTTCTAGTAAGTACTCGGCAGTGTCATAGTTTCTGAACTGTGATGAAGCTCATGACAACAGTCATGATGATGACAGTTGACGGAGCAGAGAGGCAGAACTTGTGTTTGTCAGTGTTTTTAGCATCCCCGAGCAAAAAATTCAATAAATATTTTATGGTTTCACTTGGAAACCTGATGGACAGGCATGTTTTGTTTCTGACATGAGATCTAGTAATCGTCACTTTTAAATCTTTTGGATATACATAAATTACACAGGCAACTGTGTGAGCAAAGCCACTTATGCTGCTGCTGCTTCTGTACGTGCACACACAATCATACATCAAGTACAAACCAGCCTGACTTTGAGTCAGTCACATCATTCTCTCTCTCTCTCTCTCTCTCTCTCTCTCTCATAAATGCACTGAGTGTAAATGTAGTTTCAGAATTCAGTAACTCTTATAAATATGGTGAGGGGGAGTCAAAAATGATCAACACTCCAGTTATAATAAAACCTCCACCATGAGCCTGAGAGTAAACTTCAGATTATGGAATGGAAACATCCTCAATCGCCAACCAAAAAAAAAGTTCAAAAGTCAACCATCAGCTGGAAAATTGATGCTTACAGTTTTTTGATATGCTCCAGAGCCAGTATTGGGACATTATCAGAAAAAAGGTTCAACAAGCAACAGTGCATTATTACAGTGAGATACTCACTGAAAAGCTGAAGCCTAAAATTAGCACTGCTATCAAGGGCATTATGCTGTTGTATGACAAAGCACACCCACACACCTCTACCCATACTGTCGACGCTATCCTAAAACTTCTTTTGAGACATTAAAGCATCTTTCTTATAGTCCTGATCTTGCCCCACCACCTGTTTGGTCCCCTGAAAGAAGCCCTGTGAAGACGAAGACTCACTGATGAAGAGATGAATACCGTGGTGCATCCGTGGCTCACAGCTCAGCCTAAAACATTTTTTATTGAGGGAATACAAAAGCTTCTTGACAGATGGAGAACCTGTATTGAAAAGCAGGGATGTTATGTTAAAAATGATGTATTTGTCTTTTTAAAAAGTTGATAAATAAATTCTATAGCCGGAATGAGGATCATTTTTGACACACCACATCTCGGGCGGATTTCCGTTCAGCACTCATCACACTTTTGCCTGACACCAGGAAGGCCTTTTCTTTGCACAGGATAATTAGCAGTCCGCTGCTTGTTATAGCTGGGGTCTAGAAAAGTGCAGATTAAAGGCGGTTGATGAACATATCTGGGCTGCGGGTTCTCATTAGCATCAGCCTTAGGTAACACCATGTGTTCTTTGTCTTTTAGACTTTAGTTGTGTTAATCAAAAGAAGCATGTGTGTAAAGAAGAAGAGCAGGTAAATGAATGTTTCTGCCATTTTTAGTATTTTAAGGACCGTTTTAATGACTATTTTAATGAAGGTTAAATACGGCCGTGTGTGTTTTTCTACTCCAGTTTCTTACCATTGGTTAATTCTGCCTGCTACAATGAACAACTTTTGGGTGATTAGGATGTGTGTAGCTGTCACATGAGCCTGTATATAGGTCCTGCAAGCCAATTAGCCACTGCCGATAATTAGTGTCCTGGCTGGATGCACGCTTCAGGTGCTGAGAACAAAGATGAGCTTTGGGTTGCACCCTATCACATCATCTCCAAGACTGGATGGACAGCTCGCAGCACGGACTTCTCCTTTTCCCACACGTGCTCCTCTCAATGTGTCACTAGCTTCAGTGATCAGTGGCAGCTTAAAGGAATATACAGATTGTGCTACAATCAGGAGCATTTAGACTCCGTGTCTGTGAGTCATGCTGTGGAAGTCTTTAATGAACACATCTCTGCTGTTTCTGGGCCTTTGTGTGGTTGATGAATCCCTTTGGTGTAACTGAGGCTACGGCAGCGGAGCAGCTCATCTCCCACTGTGATTGATGCATCAGTTTAAATAGGAACCCGTGTTCTGCATTTCACTTTATTCTCTTTGATGGCGTGTGTTTTTCATGCAGAAAGATTTGCATGTGTGTGGTACGGAAGAGCAAGGCTGTCTTAGCAACGATGAAACTTGCTCCTTCTTTGTATTCAACCTTTTATTGGCTTTGTGGGGTCTAGTGAATGGTCTCATTCACATACAACTCATTTGCATATTTTATATTTTAATGTATTTGTCTAAAAAACAGCAAAGTAGTCTGCAAGACAAGGCAATTAGTACCCTAGAGGTGGGGGGAAAAGTCGATACGGTGTAGTATTGTGATATTTTGGCACAATATAATATAGATACAGCAGCACCAATTATCAGTATTTATTTATTTATTTATGTACGATTATTTTATCACTTCCTTACAATGTAATTCATTGACACTTATTTTGATACATACAGTACGTATGCGTACTTTGATAATGTTGCTTCTAAAGTCCACAAGATGGCGCACAATCTCATTCTGCTTTTTGTCTTTTTAGGGGTATATTTTGGTCTTCATTTCATTGTCATGTATCGTAGCTGATTGTCTTGCAATGTTGGAAGTATTGCACAATTGCTGTTTCCTGATACCATCATTCTCATGTGCAAGATATCATATAGAGTAGTGCGAGTTACTCTGTGATTCCCATCCCTACATTACACCATTGCGCCAGTACGTATCCAGAAAGCTCCAAGCAGAAGTCGAGCATGAATCAGACAGGACCAGAGGGTGATCGGGGTCATAGCTCAGGTAGACAGAGAATAGATTGTTAGGTACACATTTTATCCCACAAGGTTTTCAAAACTTGTTGGTTGTTTTCAGGGTCTAAATTGACTGACTTACTCACACTTACATCAGCCACTTAGCCTACTACAAGGTTAAATCTGAATAGATGTACTTTATAAGTATACACAAACTTCACTTCCTTGACCATTGATATGCCTTACAGAGAATAAATTGCATTAACTGGTTACTGACATTGTCCATAACAGGATTTGTTGAAAGTATGTATTACCAAATGCAAACTACTACATAACATTTTGTTTCCATTGCATTGAACATGCAACTCAACTTAAGACTCAAAATTTCATGGCACAGTTTGTTGAACTCTGTCCTTTTTTTTTGCACTCTCCATGAAACTTGTGTTCCTCTCAGACACTGGTTAATGAAGAGGAAAGATCACATTTACAGTAGGCTTGTCAAAATGTGCAAGATTTGCCTATAATAAGCACCTTGCCTGGAAGTGACATGAGCAGGTGGTTCAGAGTTCACACCGCAAATGCAGCTCCAATTTGGCCTCCGCCCCAGTCGACTCAGAGGTGCTGATGCGCCGGTGGAAGAGGGAGCACATTGGACTCTGCTTAACCATGCTTGCGTTGTGAGTTGATGGAGACGGCTTATCTCAACAAAACCACGCTGTTGAATATATATTGCTGTTGAATACATTTCAAGTGGGTTCTATTTTCACTTGCTGGAAGTCAAAGGCACATATTTATTCTGTATGGACCGACTTTGTCAGTGGTTCTCAAACTTGTCCTTAGGGCCCCTCAGACAATCCATATCTGCTCTAGCCCTACTGTGCTAGTTGTGATACAGCGCTGGATTATGTTCCCCATTTGATAAATGTCTCGTCATTGTAAGTGAACATGGATAAAAACTCGACCAGTGACATAGCCAGGACTGAACTTCAGGGGTAGAGCCTGCATTTTTTTGGTGGATGGAATACAGTAGTACAAGCAGTGGGGTATTCAGAATTTGTAATTTAATTACTGTATATTATAACCATCTAGGCTTAACACAGTTTGCTGTTTAAATAGCATTACTATGTAGAGCAAATAAAACATTTTTATAAAATGCTATTCATGATAGAAAATGACATCTTAATATCTAAGCTACCTTTTCTCTGCCTACTCTAGTCCTGCCTTATTTTATAAATATACTGCATCTATCTGGCTAGTAGCTTTCGATTAGAAACAGGAAAATGCACGATCCCAAAGGGTTAGTCCTGTTTCTCAGCATAGCAACTGCTAGGAAATAAAATGTGATTAAACCAATGATGTGTGGTCAGGGTAGGCAGGTTATAGTTTAATCAAAATAACCATACGACAAATTCATAACAACATATATGTCGCTCTGGTTACGTGTGTGTGTGTTGTGTAATATAGAATGTTTAATGACATTTCTATGTCCTTTGTTATTAACCTCAAACGTCTTGTGTAGCTTAAGGCAAAATCAAAGGACAAGGAATGGCAGTGCTTATGGAAGGGGTGTGAGGTTGTGAGCCAATCAGAGCCAAGAAAAATTCTACAATGACATCACTGAGAGATTGATGGAGAAAGGATCAGTAATCTAGAATTTGGTGCCAATTAGAAGATTTAAGAAGGATCAGGTGGTTATAAAACGTTAGAGAGCACAAAAGGATATCATTTGGATTTGCCTAGTACTTACCCAGCCGCTGACCTCACTCCATGTCACTGGATTAAACATAATAGGGGTGCATTATTATGACAGCTGGTGTGGTTAAATATGGAGAAATCATTATTATGGCTTGATTGACCTTTTATAAATGTCATTATTTATTGACATTTATTGCTCATGTTATTTGACGTGTATATAATCGGCTACGCTGCATATGGGTTCGGTTAATAACCACCCATAAATAGGCTTTTGGAACTGTCATAAAATTATCCAAGGAGGGTTCACACCACACCTGAACCCACCGCAGAACTGCTTCTGAAAACACCCACTTAACATATGAACCTAATCTGTTGAATTATGTAAATCCCATTTGTCACTAAGCGAATACAGAATAAAATGTATATAGTATGCTACTCCTATTTTTACATGTGTATAGTGTATTTTATGCACATACGACTAAGGTAATGAATTCATGAACAGATACAGTTTTACACACACACACACACACACACACACACACACACACACACACGTCTAGCCATGGGTTAGATGTAATGAAGGATTACGTTCATTGCAGCTTCTGAAGACTCGATTAGGACTCAGATCTCTGCCTTTAATGAAACTATTCATCAGAGGGACTGAGCTGAACACACCTCAAGCCTGACTGTGTGTGGCTGTTTGCTGGCCCCGCCAACGAATATTACTACAGAACAGCCAGCATTGTAAAGGGATCATTGATCGGCAATGGACAGCTTAACAGCTCGCAAATGCTTGGGCACTTCTTAAAGGGCTGAGTTGGAGGCACACACGCGTCACTGGCCTTCCTCTCCAGGGAATGTTTAGGATACTGCTGTGAAATTGCTGTGTGTAAATCATAGGTCTGTAAGCATGTGGCATGTGCATGGTCAGGGAAATTTTACACATTCTATTCAGTACACGCTGGTGCATGCTTTATTTTTCTCATTGCCCCTCTGTATCACTCTCCTTCATGCTCACACCAACAGTGCTTTTCCCTTTTAATAGCATTTTCTACCTGTCTCTGCACTTCTATTTTCAGCCCAATCCACTCCATAATCTATGTGTCTTCCAACAGATGTGTGTTCCCGTGTGTGTGTGTGTGTGTATAGCTAGGTGTTTTTCCTGCGAGGCTGCTAAGGCTGATTTACTGTTTGATGGGGAGTATGCCCTGTAGGTTCACTACTACTGTGCTTTTTAACAGGCTGCTGAAGTGTGCATGTTCGTATGTGTGTGTGTGTGCGACAAAGGAAACTCAGTAATGAGCTGCAGAGTCAGAGATTCAAACTTATGGTACTGAATCAAGAAGGAAAGACTGTTCCCTCTCTAGCTAAATGTGACAGCTTTGAAAATAACAAATGACTGCTTTCCATCTGCAGACTGTCAGGGCCTGCTAAAAAGCCAACAAACAATTGAGAAGTGTTTGTTAATTGCGCTTGGTACTTTAACATGAGCTTAGTTGAATGCACAGGAAGACCTTTTCACAAACTTTTGCTGTTTCTAGCAACCTGAAAATCGGGTAAGTAATAACATTTCTGTGAAAATCCTTTTAGTTGTAGGTTGTTCCTTGACTAAAAATAGGGTATAGGACAAGTTCTGGAAAATGCTCCAAAAAATGAATGTTTAAATGCTATAATGGTAATAAAAAATTCTCTCACTAACCAAATTGTAATAGAAAACCTAACCACAAAAATCATGGATTGCCACTGCTGCTGCATGCATACTTACAGTAACAATAACAGTAAGAAACAAAGAGCATGACATCAGACATGGATTGAGTCAAAGTCTGACAAAGAAATAATAGGAGACAGAAAACACAGACCACAAAACAACAGCTAGAGGAAAGACAGCAAGAGGCAGAGAGCTTGTCTTTATCAAACTGAGGAGCTGCATTATTAATGGCCATTTCTGCTGAGGGAATGGCAAACTGCAGGGGTAGGGAGGCTACATTGTACAGGCTCGTCAGACACAAGGGCATAATTGGATGAATTTCCCACCAGGCACTGATTACGCTAACAAGAATAGGATCCATGAGTACATATGGACACGTGGGCAAAGAAAAGAGAGACGTGTTATACAAGGTTTGCTAAAGTAGACATTCAATTTAGGGGGTGTTTTAGCAAAGGGCTTTCTAACTCTGTTCAGTCTTCTATTTAATCTGATTTTTTTTCCTGAGTAAAGTGCATGAACTAAATGATTAAATGATATCTGGCAAGGAAATTCTCATAACCAACTGCTAGCTGCTGAATCAATTATAGAATGACGCCCATAAATAGACTGAGACTGCAGGGTTTATACTTTACACTATGGACCAGTTCGATTTACACCTGCAAATATGACACAAAGTTCATTTCTGTTCCAGGCGGTAACGAGATGTGGTTTAAGTGGGTGAATACTTATTATGCAAGGCA
Source organism: Leptodoras nelsoni (assembly GCA_028566375.1). Classification (NCBI taxonomy): domain Eukaryota; kingdom Metazoa; phylum Chordata; class Actinopteri; order Siluriformes; family Doradidae; genus Leptodoras; species Leptodoras nelsoni. Next base: position 8,454,702 of record JAOVVG010000037.1, on the reverse strand, counting down.
CTGAATACTGGGTCATCTTGCTGGACAGAGCTTCCAGTGGTTTGAAGCATGATATTACTTCTATTCGCTTTAGAAATCATCTTGATGCTGAGAAATTAGCCAGTTCCTTTGGTAGCCAGGCATTCCAATCAACATGTTTCTCATATGCGATGATGATGCTTTGGAAATACTGATATGAGAAATTCCATTCAAACAAGCTATGTGACTGGATTTTGACTGAAACACTAAGCTGTGTACTTTTTATGCGAATTGAGTCATGTAAATAATTGCAAAGTGTCAGAGACGAGCAGACTTGGATGCAAACGTAGGGCAGACAAGTCTTAAAGAGCAACACAAAGATCAAACACCAATACGTGAGTCAGGCAATTTAGGCAAAAATCCAAGTTGAAACAGAAATGACAAAAGAAAGGAAGTCAAGATCACTGTCACAAGATGATAAAGATTAGTGTAATTAAGAACAGGTATGCTTGTTAAAAAATGTATGCCTGCTGTGAGCGAGAAAGGCTGCTTGTGATCAGTCGTAGGTCTCTGAATGACTGGAGAGCATTTTTGAGAGAGCTATTTGTAGTTTCGTAGGAGACAGGTACAGGGCTGCAGTCTGTGTCTTTTTTGCTCAGGAAGGTTCCTAACTGTGTGAAATGACCCGGAAGTATTTAAGCGGCAGCCATAATAAGAGCCGGTTGAACTCGTCTTTGAAACTGTGAAATGCTAAAGAAAGATGCTTCATTATTTCCTTTCTTATCTCCATTAGCAGTACACTGGACCGTCCTTTACTAAAGGAAAAGGCATAATGGAGTCCTACAATACCTTCTGGCAGCAACATTTAAAGCAATGCACAGTTCAGCCATGTCAATCCACTGCTGAATAATTACGCAGCATAAGTGCACTTGGATTGCACTACGGTTGTCTTTCCCCAAGTCCTTCAGCATTCTCCTTCACATTTTCCTTACCACATTTCCTTGACATCCACACAAAACATCACAAGGTCAAGAAAAAGTAGTTAAGAAAAGACATGGATTGTAATTGTTTGATTAATTGTCCACAGGCCAGGTGTAGGAAAAATAAAAACCTTGAAGCATGGAAATGTTTACATTAAATGTGGAAGAGGAACGGAAAGATAGCACCTCCTAAGATGCACCCTTTAACACAATGAACCAAATGACTGCACAATAATTGGAACAGTGAGGATGGTTATCGAGGCAAGACAGAAACGAATGACTCTTGAGTTTCAGAATACATTATTAGGTGCCACCTCCATATGAACAAATGATTTGGAAAACAGTCAAGAAAAAAGTGTCTTCCTGAGACGAAAGCACAAAACAGACCACCTGCCTTTGCTATGAGGTTAATACTGTGCCATAGGTTGATGTTTCAACAAGATGACCATATATAAAGGAGCTAGAAATATTGTGCATGTCTTCTACGAGTGTGTCATACTTTGTTAGACATTACAGAAACAAACTCAATGCTGCGTATCACTTTAACAGGAACAGCTGTACACCTGCTCATTTAGGCAATTATGCAATCTGCCAATAATGCGACAGGAGAAAATTCACAAAATCAGGTAAAATCAGGCCAAGAGCTTCAGTTAATGTTCATATCAAACATCAGCATGAGGAAAATTGTCACTTTTTGTTTGATTGTGGAATGGGCGTTGGTCCAACAAGGTTATTTATGAGTGTTTATCTCCTGGGATTTTCATGCAAAACAGTCTCTGGAGTTTTCAGAGAATGATGGCAAAAAACTAACTAACAATAATAAATCAGTATTGAGTTAATGGCAGTTCTGTTCGTGGAAATGCCTTGATGAGAGAGGTCAGCAGAGAATGGGCAGAGTTGTTTGACAGGAAGGCTGCAGTATCTCCATTTAACCGCTTTATATAAGCCCGGAGAGCAGAAAAGCATATCAGGATGTTCAATAAGCTGAATATTCAGAAGGTTGGGCTACAACAGCAATGGATCAATCCGCATCTGGCTCCTGTTTCACCATTTTCCAATCTTGAACTTTTCATTCATTGCATGAATGAGCAGGGGTACAGAGGTGAATTAAATTGACCAGAGTTCAGTTTAAAATAAATATATTTGAATTTATTAAATATATAATTGCTATGGAGACAATGCTTTTAAAACTAATGCTTTGCTGAAAGATTTGCACTACTTTGAACAAAATTTTGTTTTTGTTTGGGTAGGTAAAAATAGCAAAATGTTGCCAAATGATTCAACTCAAAATTGCACATTATTCATGTATACAGTCACTTTCAGTAACTCATCTGAAGAGCGCAGGGCTTTCTCACTCAGCTTGTTTTATCTCACCTTTTTTATTTTCTGCCACATTAATCCATTTTTAACTATTCAAGAAATAAATATTTCCAAATAAACCCATAAAGGTGTTATTGTATGAGGCTTGTCTACCCCTACCTCCATTCCTCACACTTCAATATAGCTCGTTCTCTGGATTTTTACCAATTCAATTGCACTCAGTAAAAGGCTGCAGTTCTGGTTTGTTGGGTGTGGACAGAAATCAGATTAAACTGATTAGTCATGTTTCTGTGGACATCCACATCTCTCTCAAACAGCCTGTGAAATCATACGTTTACTCTCTTCACACAAATTAAATCATACAGAGATTAACACAGTACAAAAGTGGAACTTGAATATGTACTCACCACAGAATATACAAGGTAGTCACTTTAGTTCTGTCCTGTGATATACCTAATGCAGTACACATGGGCTGGACACTGGACAGCCAGCCCACTTATTTTGCATGACTTATTATACAAGGTGGAAAATGAGGTAAAAAAAAGTTCATGAGAAATTCTGAGTAAAGGCAGAGAGGCAAACAAAAAAGATGCCCACAAAAAAGACAAACCTCCAGATTAAGAGAAACATTTATTTGGAATTTTCTGTGAAATGGTGCTTATTGTGCCAGCAAATCTGCAGTTTTTATTATGGTCCTTGAATTGTGAAGAGATTAATATTGTACATCAGTCTTCTGGTTCTGGAGGATCACTCTTCTGTACACTCTTCTGGTGTTTTCTCCACCTCTGAATTCACTCAGTTTAAGCCAGTTCATGTTAAAACAAGTGGCTTAGGAGCAGGGAAAACACCAAATGTGCAGGAAGTGTTTTCCCATGTGCAGCAGGTGTAGATTAGGACTGTAAACATAGATGTATACTACCAGGCAATAGGGATGAAAAATTCTGAGTCACTTCTATTCTGTTTGCTGTATTATATTTGAAAAGTGAGCTTACATACCAGTTTGAATTATGTTTTAATATGTATTCCTCACTTGCTCCCAAGGTCCTTTAAACCCAGCAACTTGCATTCACACATTTGGCTTTGTTCTGCCAAGATTATTGCTTGCTCTTCTTGAGTGAAATGTGCCACTAGAAGCCTCTTCCTGTTTGCAATTGATTATCTGGTGTCATCACTGCTGGTGAAAAATCAGACTGGTGTCATCACTGCTTTTATGTGAAAGTGCCTAGCTAGATTGGGAAAACTTGGGTTGACTTAATTACTTCATAACCACAGTCATGACATCCCAAGCAGGTGTTAGGGTTTGTGCATACAGCTCAAGAAAAAACACCCTGGGTATGTTGTACTTCTTAGTATAGGCCCCTGGAGTCTATTGGACTGTCCTGCACTTTTCTATGTTCTATTTCATGCCCTATTTAAACTCCCATGGCTTTAAGACAAATCCTTTAATAAGACCACAGCCAAATCTAGGATGCGTATCAGTCATCCTTTCAGAGCAGGGGCATTCAACCAAAATTAAAATACAATTTCATACAAAGTTGCATAAAACAAAATGTGTCACTGACTGAACAGATGACAGACATTTACAAACCCCAGAAAAGTTGGGACACTTGGAATATATTCAACCATATGCATAAGAAAATGCAATAAAGTCAACCATATGCATAAGCAGCAGGTGTAGATTAGGTCTATAAACATAGATGTGCACTACCAGGCAATAGGGATGGACAATTCTATTCTGTTTGCATTCATGGCTTTCATATTGGACTGTTCTTGCTAGCCTGCTTCAGATTTATTAAATTCAATTCAATTTTATTTGTGTAGTGATTTTAACAATGGACATTGCCACAAAGTAGGTTTACAGAAATATCCAGGTATTAAATTATTTTTTATTCACCCCTATGGAGCAAGCCAAAGGTGATGACAGCAAGGAAAGACTCCCTGAGATCATACTAGAACCCTAAAAGGAAGCAGACCCTAACGGGAACACATTCTCATACGGGTGACAGTATGATTGTAAAAATAAATCAGTCTACTCATATTTATATATGTACATTTTGGGATCATTGCTCCTAGTAATATCTTCTCCATGTGATATTTACAATAAACCAGATTTTAGATCTATTGATTAAACTAGACTGCATAAGTTAGTAAGAGCTGTGTTCCATTGATTGAGCTCCTGTTATGTGGGTTCACCTCTGTCACTTGTGGATACAGCAAAGGAGAGGCTGAAAACATTAAAAGGCAGAGAGCATGGCAGCTGGCTCAGTCGAGAGTTCTGAGTGTGGAGGGTTTTACTGAATGTGACTGTAATTATTTAGCAGGATGTTAGTGTTAAAGAGGTAACCTCAGGTTGTTTTCAGGGTTGCAATCGTGGTTCACTTTTTATGGGGTATATAACCACGGTAGCTTATGCTGCATGGCCAACCTGCTCCGGAGTAGGTTATGTTGAGATAACAGATCAATGTGATAACAGATCAGATGTGCATTTCCCCAGAAGTATACGTAGATGTTGCATTGATGCAGAGCCCAGCAACTGTGATTGGTCTGCTTGCTAGCATAACATTTCCACAAAATGAGTTTTTATTGTTTAATAACTAATTAAGATACAGCATCTGCAGGTTGTGGATAATTATCAGTCAGACATTAGTAGTTTCACAAAGAAAAAATAGGTGAACAAGCTTTGAGTTTTTCCAGATATGCACCAGGAAACATGTACCTCTATGTGATTACAGAAGGTTTTCACAATAGCACAGCGTTGCCCTTGACACTATTCAGTTTTAGTAACAATGGCTATTTGAAAATAATAATTTTAAAAATCCTCATCTTCCAACATTCCCTTTACTACAATGATTAAATTTCAGATATAGTAACTGATGTTCAACATTTATTAGCTCCAAATCCAACATGATCCTCTCTGTTTCACTTGCCATTATTCGAAATAGATGTACAATGAAGTTGGGACATTGTGTAAAACATAAATAAAAACAGAATACGATGATTTGCAAATCCTTTTCAACCCATA
>JAOVVG010000037.1:8390250-8401293 GCA_028566375.1 Leptodoras nelsoni | reverse complement strand
TTACTCTGGGTACTCCGGTTTTCTCCCACAGTCCAAAGACATGCATGTTAGGTTGATTGGTGTCTCTAAAGTGGCCCTTGTGTGTGAGTGTGTGCGCGAGTGTGTGTGTGTGCCCTACGATGGATTGGCGCCCTGTCTAGGGTTGCTCCTGCCTTGTGCCCTATGCTGCAGCTAGGTACCGGCTCTCCAGTGACCCTGAAAAGGAATAAGCGGCTAAGAAAATGAATGAATGAATGAATGAATGAATGAAGATTATTACTGGAAACATACAGTGATGGTAAACAACAATAACAACCTGTAATATTATAGTACTTTTATGGCTTAATCGTTTTCTCATGGTGTACTCACATTGAATCTCATATTGTTACTGCTTCCCAGCTCAAGGGACACTGGTTCACTCATCAGGTTACTGTCTTTTTGGAGTTTTGCATGTTTTCCCCATTTCCATGTAGGATTCCGTTGGGTTCTCAGATTTTCTACCACAGACTGGTTATGTCGAATATGAAATTATGTTTGTGTGTCCGTGTGCATTGTGCCTGTGATGGACTGTCAATCCTACCATCCTACTTTGTCATGTAAATACTACAAAAGTTTTAGAGGGAGAGAAGAAAGTCAAACAAGAAAACTATAGACAGAAAGGTATGGACAGAAAGTTAGGACAATTCACGGAAAGAGAGATCAGACTTGATGGTGACTCAAGCTGAAGGGATTGCATTATTCAAAATGCCTCCCAACTTCTCTCTTACCCAGGGCAGACAGTCCAAATCCATTAGACTGATTTTTACTGAGGATGTTTTCAGGCTTTGCCACCATCCACAGACTTCGCCTGAAATTTGCCCACAATCAATATATTTGTGTTTTCATTAGACACTATGTCAGCTCAGCTGTGTATTCACTGTGGGGCACTTTTGCACTACACCAAAGAGCCAGCAGCAGTTGCCTTTAAAATAATCCATTTTAGAGACTGTGTTCATGTCTGGAGGAAGTGCATTAACATGGCTTTGCTATTTTTTTATAATTATCAGTGGGTGTTGTGAAGCAATTCAGGTTGTCATCAGCAGCAGGTGATTATCTGCACATTCAAAGTCCTGAGCATTTGTGGAGATTACACATGAAGAGGAAGCCATCAAATAACAGTAGTGTCAGGACAATGCCAACACAGAAGCTAATATTCTGTAGATTTGTTTTAACTTTGTGATTATTACCCTCCTAGAGGGAGTTGCAATTGGACCTCTTACCAAGTGCAAAGCAAATGAGACTGTGAATGCTGTGAAAATTAGAGCTACTGGCCAAAGAGAAGCTACTACACCATAATAAAACAATGCAACATTACAGAGCTGTGGGTTGTTCAAAGCACAGAGCCTCTTCCCAATATAATCCATGTACTATACAAAATCATATCCTTGCATGAAGAATGTATTTTAGCTGTTCTTGTGTAACAAATAACCTTCCTGACCTTGGCCTTATACCAAACAGCTACTGTGTGTGTATAGAGGAAAACTAGAGATCAGGTCAAAGAGGTAACAGGTTAATATTCAAGTTTCTATGCACAATTCTTACCACAGTATGTATCAGACATGACTGCTGGATTTAAGAGATACTTGGATGCAAAATCTCCAAAGCTGAACAATCTGCCTCCTTCAAAGCCACAGGTTCAATAGATTGACCACCTGTATCAATGAGCCATGTGTCTGAATTATGTGCTATTATACTATGCAAGCAGATCCTCAGCTCATAGTTGGTACTACAAGGAAGGTGGTCATGTAGCATATCAATAGCGATCATAATTGTCTCAGAAATCAATTTCCACAAACAGATTTGCAATACCTCTTGTGTTTCAGAAGGTATCAACACAGAAATTTGCAACAACAACTGGGAACATTGCCTGGGGGGGGAGGGGGGGGGTTGAGCTCAGTGGCTAAGGTGTTGGACTACTGACCAGAAGGTTGTGAGTTCAAATCCCACCACAGCCAAGCTGGGCCCCTGAGCAAGGCCCAGATGAGCTAAGTATAAGTCACTCTGGATAAAGTTGTCGGCCAAATGCCATAAATGTAAATCTAAATGCCTGTGATGCACAGCTATTTGACGCTGTCCTTGGTGCTGATGTTGAAGAAAGCCCTGTTTCACAATCTCCATCCCACTTCATCCCAAAGGTGATTGATGGGGTTGAGGTCAGGGTTCTGTGTGGGTCAGTTAAGTTCTTCCACACCAAACCACTCATCACACCATTTCTTTTTAGTCCTTGCCTTGTGCATTGGGGCACAGTCATGTTAGAATAGGCGTTGCCACAAAGTTAGAAGCATAGCTTTGTCCAAAATGTCTTGCTATGTTGAAGCATTAAGATTGCCCTTCACTGGAGATAAGGGGCCGAGCCCAAACCCTAAAAGCTCCACAGTTGGCACAATGCAGTCAGACAAGCAATGTTCTCGAGCATGCACCAAACCCAGACTCACCCATCTAACTGCCAACAGAGAAGTGTGATTCGTCATTCCACTGAACACATTTGCACAGTTCCATAGTCCGGTGCTGGTGTGCTTTACACCGCTCCATCCAACACTTGGCATTGGACTTGGTGATGTAAGACTTGCATGGAGCTGGTCAGCCATGGAAACTCATTCCATGAAGCTCCTGCCACACAGTTTTGTGCTTACATTAATGCCAGTGGAAGCTTGGTAATCTTCAGCTATGGCATCAGCACAGCGTTGGTGTAAATAAAAAACAATAATAATCCCAAACCCTTGAGTATTATTATCATCTTTATATATTATTGTTGTCACTTATTCTCTATTCATTTTCGCTCTCTGTTGTAATGCTTTGGCAATAATGTTCCTAGTATAATCATGCCAGTAAAACTACTACATTAAATCATGAATCTTTATAGAAAAACTGACAGACAGAAAGAGAGTCAGACAGACAGACAGAGACAGACAGAAATAGACAGACAGATTTATAGATAGACAGATATAAATACGTAGACATATATATATATGTAGACAGACAGACAGAGAAAGAGAAAGAGATAGTCAGCCAGTCAAGGAAAGCTAGATTTGCTTTTGAAGAACTTTGATGCATCATCCCCAAGAACGACTGGAAGTCCCCCAAGGCAAGGCATCTAAGAGCAGTTGGCTGAGTGGTCTGGAAGAGATACACACACTTAAGATCATTTGGGTCTTATTTGTCTAGGTTTTAAGAAATCTGCCTTTGAGATTTCTGTCTCTACTAGTTATAATGCTCATAGCACAGACCATTTGAACACATTGCAATCATTATTTCACAAAAAAAGTGTAATGTACAAAGCTCAAAAAACTATGTCTCCAGTATCTGTTATCTTCAGTTTGTTCTGTGTGTAATTCTCTATAGAAAGGGCAGTTTGGGAAACATATGATGCAGTTGCATTTTTAAATGCAATCTTTCATTGCTACAAGCTACAAACCAGTTATGTCAATTTTATTGTTTTAGATTGGAGGCAGATATATCAGTAACAGAAATAAAAATTGGTAAAACTAAACCAAAACTATCTACGTCGGTCAATGAGACAATCTGATGTAACCCAAGCATTTAGCCACTGGTAAATGAACCCATAAGAACAAGCAACAGTAAATCCAAAATATAAATTCACCTTTGACTGTTGTAACAATAATTATGTTATGATCTGACCTCTCTTCTTCTTGAAGATTTCCATCAAGCTTGGACACAAGGCATCAAGGGTTTGAAAAAATTCTTAAGATTTCTTCCAACAACCCTGTTAAACTCCAAGTAAAATATACAAAACAATGCAAGTTTTATAATGGAGGCAGATTCAGTCATAATAACCCCAACGAATAACCTATTTAATTAACTTTGAGAGCAGTATTTGTGTTTGTAAGCTTCAAGATGATTTTTGCTGGCTTCTTTACTACCCTCCAGATCTTTAGTGTCAGCTTCTTCACTAACCTCCAGATCTTCAATGTCAGCTTCTTCACTAACCTCCAGATCTTCAGTGTCAGAAGATAACATCAGTTCATGTTCAACCTATTTCCAAGAGCTACTACATCATGGAATTCACTGGTATTTGTTCCAAATAAGCTCTCTGTGAACTTTGCCTTCTGTGCACTGAAATTGGAGTATACACTGCTCTCAATGTTCCAGTCTTTATAGGGGCAAACAACAATGTGGTTCACCTTTAAACGTATGGCACATAGTTGAGAAAAAATACACTCTGTTGTTGATGCACAATTCTAGGTTTAAAGCAGCATACATGAGTGTTTACTGCACTGAGAGACTTGAATATACAAAGACATTCCTGATGCAAGCAAGGAAAAGGTTCAGTCCTTGCATAAATTCCATGTTTTAGTCTGCAATGTTTGAAAAGCTGTGCTCTATTCTCAGAGGAAAAAGAACATTTCTCTGTAAGGCTGAAGCCTTAGGGTCCAAAACATTTAATGGAATAAATTAACTTGGTAACTACCACTGCCACCAACACTGCCACTACCACAAAGTTAGTTCATTAGAATACTGTCATGCTCATAGTTATCACAGATATCAGTTGGAATCACACTAAAATTAACACACATCTGATTTAAGCATCCGTTGCAATAAAATGTTTTTTTTCCCCCATCACTTGAACATCTAAAACAGAATATATGATGTGTTTGTTCAAGAAAAAACATAAAATCTTACTGTGTGATGATAAGAAAAAAAACCTTTAAACCTTCACAGTACATTTAATGAATCCAAACCAGACTAGTCTTGTTTGAAATGACCATTGACCAACAAAATGATATTCTGGCAAAGAAGGCTTAACCACTGAGCAACTGCTTCTCTCAACAAGCTTGTACTCGTTCAACTGCCTATAGTGTTTTAACTGTTGCATTAACTTGCACCAAAAGACAAATTTCTGTTGTTTAATGTTGTTTAAAGTTTTTACTAGCTTAAAACATAAGCAACATAAAAAGGGAACTAAAGTTTGTTTACCTAAAATAGTCACTAAAATAAAACTTTTCAGATGTCACACACGGAATGCCTACCCACCAAAACCTAAACTAAACCAAGCTATTCACTCAGTCATGTAGATCACAATCCTGTAAAAAAACATTTTTTTGCTGTAAATTTACAACAATTTGCAGCAAGAGTGCATGTGTTTTGTTGTGAAAGTACCATAGTAACCTGTGATTGGAGATGTCTGAAAAGGCACAGAAAAGGGGAAAAGTCTCTGTTGCAGAGCAATGATTATGAATGCAGTTTGTTTGCACTAAAGGGTACAATACACACCACTGTCATTTATGTCAGCAAGGGTGTGATATAGCACTGCTCTGGCAACAGGAGACATAGCTGGGAGAGGCAACAAGATAAGTGCTAATACCTGCTCCTTATTAATTAACCCTAATTTCTCCCTCTGTGTGTGTGTGGGTGTGGGTGGAGAACCAGGCCTTGAAGTGGGAGAGCTGGAGAGCATGGGAGAGAGAGCTGCAACCAGAGATCTGCAAAGTAGAGGTTTAGTTAGGTCCCTAAGGTGTTGACCCTAATTTGTTGCAGGTCAGTCAATACTGAATATAATGATATTGTCTAGGTATGCTGCAGTATACATGCTTTGTGTGGGCATAAGATATGATCCATCCCCTGATACAGCAACATGTGGTCCTACGCCAACGTGACAGCTGGTGTCGCTGGAACCCTGGTGACATACTGCTCCAGCACCACCTGCTCGATGATCCCCTTGGAGTTGCAGTCCCCCGCAAGCACCCACCTCCAATAAGCATCTGATAGCTGCTGGCTGAAGGTGAAAGGTTGACCAGCTGTTTTGTATTGGAGGGTGCAGAACAATGTTGCTCTGGCGACCACCAGACCCATTGCATGATTGCCCTCTGGAGGTCCTGGTGACTTGGGTCTGGTATGCAGCTAGCTGCACCTCCTGTGAAAGGAATGGCAGGAGGCAAGTGGCCCATTAGCATTCCAACCAGTCCCACACTTATATAGACTGCTCAAACAGCTTGTCGGAAGTCTCCATGTCATCCCGACAGACAGGGGCAGCAGCAATGTAGCAGCCTCCACTATGGGAGCACCCAGTGCATGGGCCTGCTGCATGGCCATGAGAGACTGGATCAGGCTGCTGATTGGTGTGGACTTGGACATGTTGGTGTATTGTACTTGATCTCTTGGTTTCAGCACCCATGTAACACATGGAGTATAATGAATATAATGGGTTGCAAGACAGGCTTGGGTGAACTCAAAGAAAAGGGTATTTATTAAAACAACTTCGATTCAGCTTTGCAGCACTAATTTCAAGCACACACACACTCAGGCTCCACGTATGAGCTCTTAGCTCACACCTCTCTCTCACCACACTCTCCAGCTTTCCCCCTTTAAGCCCACTGGCTCACTGCACACACACACACACACACACACACCGAGGGAGATTTCAGTTTATTAATGAGGAGCAGGTGTGAGTGCTTACCTTTTTTGCCACTCCTGGCTCTGTCTCCCCTCGCCATAGCAGTGCTTGATCACACCTTCGCTGCCACAGCCATGTTTATTCTTTGTAATTTGCTCCCCTTTAAAATAAACATTTTATCATGTAAACATATATTTAAAAAATGTGTCCAATCATGATTACTACTACAATTTGTTTGTATTTTATAATATAAAATATATGAATTCTGCAGAGCTTCTAATATTCAGCTATATATTAAAGAAAAAAGGCACCTAGGCCATGCATACAATCTGAAAGAAAAACTGTGCTGAGGGGAAGACCATGCCCTTCAGGTGTGTCAGAGTGATTTAAAATAAGCTTTACTTGTATCAAGAGCAATATTCACAAACCATCACAGAATGTTCTCAGTTATAGGACCTGACAAACCAGGTCCTGGTGCTCCTGTGTTATTTTAACTTGCCTCATTGATATGATGAGTACTTGGGAAAGTTAACAACTGGAAACAGCTCCATGTGTGCTGTCAAAAGGCCTCTTGGTATAGTCATTTTATGATGGTTTGCCAGCTTGTTGCAATAGCAATGAATTTAATCAACTGTGCTTAAGGAGACAACACGTGAAAAGAGTAATCTAACCCTATTTCAATAAACACTGCAAATCTGTGTTTGCACTTTAGGGAAGTAAATAAAAAAAGACAAAGATATCAGGCTGGGAAAGTGGGAGTTCAGAGATGGCAGATCAAAGTGTATGGGGGCATGCCTCGGGTAAAGAAGAACATTAAAAGAAAGAGAAAGATAGGGTTCCAGCTGAACTACTGTTTCACAATATCAAGCCTGAATGGCTGAGATCTGAGATTTAATTAAATTTTAGACCCTCATAAATGCCAATATAGGAGCATTGATAGTGGAGCTGCTTATGGAATCAGTTTTAGATTTTTTTTCCATTCTGATACTAACACATTTTGATAAAAAAAAAAAAACCTCTAATGCAGGGTTCTATTGAATTTTACATACACAATCAAAAGCTCAAACATTGTAGTTGATGCCACTCTAAAAACCTTTTAAAGTGGCATAGTTGCTGTCTCGCAGCTCTTTAAGTCCAAGATTCAGAGCTCATGTAACTCTCTGCACAGGGAGAACATGTGAATGTGCTGTGAGGAGTTTGAATACTTGCATTCTTGATTAATTCCATACAAATTTCAAAGGGCTTTATATTTCAATTCAGGGACAAACTGTCCAGAATCATGTAATTCCATGACCTTCTCATGCTGCACAACGCTACATATCATCTAATTTGAAATGGCATGGTAAGCAAATTCAAGTTTTGCTGATTTAAGTCAGCTTGTTTTATTTGTTATTGCCTGGTTAGATTATCCATGATTTCAGTAGCTATTATAATTGGCTAGGCAGTAAATCTCTATTAGTCGTTTAGGTTTTTGTAAATTAGATTTTATTTTGGATAATTAATTGATATTTGTGTAGCATTAGTTATGCATATGACTAGGAAACCTACTGAGACTGAAGGATGCTTTTATTCAATCTCTGTAAAAACACCTGTTAGGCAAAACATTACTGCTTATTTTTTATAAATTACAAACATTTATCATTTACTTGGGTACATTTAAAAGTAGCAACTTTTTTTTTTTTACTTGAGTAAATCTTTGCTTAGGTGCTTCCACTTTTAAGTGAATAAGCTTTTGGAATGTTAACTAGTTTCTCTCATGTATAAATCTCCCAATATTTTTTTTCAACCTGTGATACTCCATGTGTGATCTGACGGTTGGAAGTGGGTAGTGATTTGTTTTTCTTGCATAAAAGAAATTCTCTGACAACAAATGTTCAGAACATTCAGGCCCGTTTTATTTGTATACTGTTTTCCATTTTCACATAAAGCAGCATTTTAGAGGTCCCAGTTTCCCAGTGAACAATTTGAAGGGCAACAGTGGCAAGGAAAAACTCCCTAATATGACATTAAAAACACTGAGTAGAGTCAAAGATTCAAAGAGGAACTTGTCTTCCCCCAGGCAACCCTGGACAGTAAGAAGAAAAAAGTGAAGGACACACTAGAGGAAATTTCTATTAGTTGGATAAAAAGAACCTGATGTATTCTGGGGATTTGGAGGCTGTTATAGATATGGGAAATTCACCTTCCTTTGCTACTCATAAATATTTCATTTTTATGATCACTCTTTTATTGCACTTCATCACTAGAAGCTTTGACATTTGCAACACATGAATAATATTGATCCCCAGTTCCGTCTGTGGTTTATTAGTGGTGGTCATTTGATTCTTAGGTGTGTGTAGAAATTTGAAGCTAGTCTGTTACAGTGCAATTACTAGAGAAGCATTTAAATATTAAACAATAACATTGTGTGAAGAATTACTCTGGATTTCTCTAGAGGTTTGAGTGTGGGATTTGTGTGAGAGATAGTAAAGAGGAACTGGCACTGCAGAAAAGAATATGTAGGAGAGAAGGACTGCTCTACTGTTTGTCTTCCACAGTGCATTAGGTCTGGTTCTCAGAGGACGCCATCACACTCCTTCACAAACTTCAGCCACAGACTTGTACACTCATATTCAACACATTTGAATGTCAAAAGGCATTAAGATATTTAAAAAAATATATTTGGCTTGTTTGCCAAGTATGCAAATTGGCATCCAGATTTCTCTTCACATTTTCACAGTATGATCCATGATCCACATTCGGTGTGTGTTGAGTTGTGAAAGGTCTTTGGCATCTTTTTCTCTGGACAGATCAGCAATTATCAGACCACTTACAGAACTGAAGAAATGCAGACCTCACTTATTAATAATATTGCCCTTACAGACATACTGTGGCTCACATAGGTATTCACTCTTTTGAGCATTCTGTATTTTATAGTGATAAAAAGTTAAAATTAATTGGACATAATTCATTAGCATTTTATATCATTGAACCTACAAAGTCAGCCAAATTATCAATATAGTTTTCAAAACTATTTACAAATTAAAAAAAATTTAAATTGGTGATTGCATAAATATTTACCCCCAGTGCTGTGAAACCACATCAGAAGTCATAGATTTAGCTGAATGGAGTCAACCTGTGCAATTAAAGTGTCATGAGTTCTCAATAATACATCTGTTTCAGAATGCAAAGATTACTTCCATGCAAATGGAAAAAACACCCATCTTGTCTTTCTCCCTTTTGTGTTTTTTTTGTTATATATATGTTATATTTGGGACAATGGTAGACACGCATACAACAGTTGATACACAGAGTATCAAAAGTAGTAAATAACTAGTAGAAGATCATATATAATAGCATTCCACCAGTGCCCTGTTTTACCATGTAACACAAACAGACAGACAGACAAAGGATGAAAACAACCAAACAAAACAAAACAACACAAAACAAAAAAAAGGGGGGGGGTCATTCAGTCATCAGAAAAAAACCTTAAGTGAAGCAACATGTGACAGAAGTGAATTCCATTTACGGTAGAATGTGGCCGTGTTACCTTTTGTTGTAAATTTGATCTTCTCCAAGTTTTAAAAAGTAAATTTCATCCTGAAACCAAGAGGAAATTGATGGAAGGGGTTCCATAGCAGACTCCCTTTTGTGGTTATGGGAGTAGTTATCCCCTGATATATTTTCCATGGTGGATTGGATGTTTTGCAGCCCATAGATCTTCAAGCTTATGCAGAACGGGCTGGTGTAACTGCCGGCCTTCTTTACAGCCAAATTGGAGGCTGGTTAGAGAGCAAGATGAGCTGATTAAACAAGTCAAATCAAGTATGGCTCCTGCATGCAGTCACACTGCCCTTTTCAGGATAGGACTGAAGACCACTGCCCCAGCCTTTTGAACCTTTCCTTAAGTCTTTTTTTTTTCGGTTGGCACTTTGTTTTATAAGGAAAGAGAGAAAGAAAGAAAGAAAGAAAGCCAGCACCAGTATCCACCTCTCTGGATTTGTAACAGTACTCAATAAATAAAAGTATAAGAGACAAACTTAATCACACATAATAACCCAAAAAGAATGTCATCAATCTAAACTTAAACTAAAAAATAAACACTTAACTCATGCCTCAGTACATTATTCAAAATTCCAACACCCACCTATGTCCCTGTACGTCATGATGGCCATGGTGCACGTAAAATAGCAGCTGCTGCTGCTTTTATGCCATAACACTTTTGGTATGCTAGACAATTGTAAGAACTTGTAAAACATTTTTTCTCTGCAATTGGAATCCCATTCAAAGAGGTTAAGTAGGGGTGTCAGGGTTGGTGTGATGAGATGCTTCACTCAAGGCTAATGATTGCAGAATTCAGTCCTGATTATTCATTGATCTCTATATCGCTTGCCAGACACTGGCTTTTCATCAAGATAGATGTACCCTTGAGCTGTGCTCATTACTGCAAGTATTAGGGAGCACACACTTGCTTGATATTATAAACTTACAGAGCATAACCTCTTCCTCTTCCTTTGTCACTCAGTTCCCTAACACAATTAGTTTTGTGCAGTGGGGATTTATATAGAAAACAGCCATGCTGCCAAATGATGGTTTAAGGTGCAATTTGTAATCAACGGGTGAAGTGAGGCATTATTACTTTTAATTAATTTCCTTAACAACCCTCACCTCATGCTTTTATGTTTTTGATAATA
>JAOVVG010000037.1:8361231-8375121 GCA_028566375.1 Leptodoras nelsoni | reverse complement strand
GACATACCAGAGTTCAAAAGAGGACAAATTGTTGGTGCACGTCTTGCTGGCGCATCTGTGACCAAGACAGCAAGTATATCCAGGAGCCATGGTATCCAGGGTAATGTCAGTTTCAGTGTTTCAGTTTCATTGTCCAACACCTGTATCCGTAAAACTACAAAGTACACCTGTATGGTCAGTGGAGTTGATCAAATGGACAGTGTAGATACAAGGATGTTATTATAATGTTATGGCTGTTCAGTGTATATAAGATATATATGATATAATACTACAATGCTGTCTGTAGAGTGTAGTATATATGTAACTACACAGTTATATATGTAACTACACAGTTTTACAGCTACTTAATGTAAAATAGAAATAAAAATTAAATAAAATCCTTTAGGTTAAATAACTCTGTCTCATAGATTTATCTTTTATGAATAAGGTGTTGCTTTATAAAGATCCTGAAATACAGCTGCAGTGAAATCTAGCAGAATTTAATTGAACATTTTTATATAATAATCTGACAAACAGCTTCTCAAGGATGTGCTCTCAAGTGCTAAGGTCTAGCACGGAGTTAAAAAAATAATAATATTTGAAAAAAAAGGATGGTTTATTCAACCCATTATATAACTACCCTAGTCTTCAATCGAAGTCTTCCTGACTTCTATTCTTCATGCAAAGCTTCAGGATATGTCCATTACATGAAGCATGGATCAGTTTTCTTTAAAGAGTATAAAAGCTAACACTACAGTTCCTCAAGGTTTTAGCGATGGTAGAAGTAGTTCTTTTTTTCCAATGCATTGCAAATCAACTTGAAAATATTGCAGTAAAATGTCTCTTTAGTGTATGTGGAGATTGTTAGCATATGGGCTTGTTTTCAGAGTTGAGTTACAAGCATGTATCTAGTATTGAATTGTACACATCAATATTCAGACCTGAGACATAATTACAGATGTAACTGCTATTCAGACATCTGTGTGGGCTTTGCACATACAGGGCAGTTTGCTTGACAGATGCCTTAGAAATGCAGAATTCTGACCTTGCACTTCTGTCAGAATATCAGCTTAAAGGGGGAGCAGTATTAAGTCCAGTACCATTGTCTGGTGTTTAATGTAGCCACAATAGGTCACACTGAATCGGTAGAATCAATCCATTGTTTTGACATAAATACATGGACAATATATGCTGTTTCTTCTACAAACCAGAATTTTAAATCAACTGGGTTGGCATTTGCAGCTTAAATGGTTCTTTAGATAATGATATGTGTCAGAAGTAGCACCTCCTATGGAGGAAAATGTCATGAAAGCTTGCATGCATCTATAGACTGTGGTAGTGATGTTGGAGTATGGAATTTTATCAACGTTGAGCCTTTACATCACAAGACACTGGCTAGAGTTTTGCTTCACGACGTTTGTGTAGTGCTACTACACAAACGAATCATAGTGAGCTAGGGAAATTGTGCCACCAAGTTCCTATAAAAAGTCCATATTTTCTGCAAAACTGTTTTCAAGCTACTGCCCAAAAGGGGCTTTGAGCCTACCTCACTTCAGGGGTGCTAGAAGAGCAATGCACATGTTCTATTCTCACACATCTTATATTCCCTATCAGGCATGTGGGGCTACAACCATAGCAAGTTTCATGAGGATTGTGGTATATCATATTAGTGATGAAAAATTAGTGAATGAAAATGGATCAAGAAAAAAGACTGTATGAGTACCAGTGCTTCTGTGTGCAGTCATACTACTACTACTACTACTAATAATAATAATAATAATAATAATAATAATTTATATACATAATGAAGGTGAAATTAATAAAAAGAAAAATATAAAATTTGAAAAACTATTATACTATTATAAACCATATAATCTTGGCATCTTTGTATATTTAGAGTATTGATGGTTCTGTGTTCACTGTATATAATGGTAATATTTATGTTGCTAGGACTTTAATAATTTGTAAGGAGGTACTCCACGAAGGCGATGTAGAAGCAAAAGCAGATTTAATAGGAATGTTCAAAACAAAGTCAAACGCAGCACAGAGCGTGAGCACAAATAAACAAAAAGAGCAAACATAAAATGGTGCCAAAGCGCAAACTCAGTCCATGCTCCAAAGTAACGAAAGTCCAGCTCCACGCTCTGGCCGGAATCTGCACACAGACAGAATAAACGGAGTTAGAAAGAACAACACACGAGAAAGCTAGCTAAGTTAATAAACACTACAGAAAGGTACTTAGCTCTGAACGGACGGAATCTCGTCTTAAGTGTTGTTTGGGTAAGAATGAGCATTGTTCTGCAGGGAAGCCCAGCCAGAAGACGCCCTAAATAGGGAGGGAGAGCCAATGAGGGCTCTTCTCCCAGATAGGGCGCAGGTGGATACAATCTGGCCGAGCTACCTGCGGGTGACACTGGAAGTAAGTCTCCTTTGACCTCTGCGGGATCTGGGATTTAGGGGAGAGTGGCGGCCCCTTAGTGGCTGCTGACGTAACAGAGCCCCCCCTCAACGGGCTACCTCCGGGAGCCGATTTATCCTTTCCTTTACTGGGCCTGCCGGGCTTGTTGGGATGTCTCTGGTGAAAATCCGAGATCAGTAGATGGTCTAAGATGTCCCTTACCACAACCCAGTTGTTCTCTTCGGCACTGAACCCCTCGCAAGCCACAAGATACTCCATCTGACCTCTTCTGCGGCTGGAGTCGAGGATATCGCTGACCGTGAAGGTGACCTCACCCTCAGCCTCCACTGTGTTTGGTGCTTGGGTTCCCTCCCCGGCATCAGCCAACGGTCCATCCCGGGCCGGTTTCAACTGGCTGACATGAAATGTGGAATGGATTCTACAATGGCGGGGGAGCTTAAGGCGATAAGTGACTTTGTTGATTCTTCTTGCTACGGGGAACGGGCTGAAGTAGCGGGGGGCGAGCTTTCTCTTGCCGAACATGGGAGGAAGAGTTTTAGTAGCAACCCAGACCTTTTCGCTAGGGCGAAAAGAGGGAGTCTTACCCCGATGTTGGTCGGCGAATTTCTTCATCTGCTTGATTGCCTTGCCAATGGTCTGGTTGGTGAGTGCCCATACATGCTTGCATTTCTTTAACCATGCATCCACGGCTGGCATGTCTGTTTCGGTGGCGTCCCATGGGAACAGTGGAGGCTGGTAACCTAGGACACACTGAAAGGGGGTGAGGTTAGTTGCAGAGTGTTTCAATGAATTTTGGGCATTCTCCGCCCAGGGCAAATACCTCACCCAGTCCTGAGGACGCCGGTGGCAGAACATCCTCAGAAACTTCAACAGTTCTTGATTTGACCTTTCAGTCTGTCCATTGGCCTGTGGGTGGTAACCAGAGGTGAGACTCACCGTGACCCCGAGCTTGTTCAGAAAGTTGTTCCAGACCTGAGACGTAAATTGGGGTCCACGGTTGCTCACGATATCCTCTGGAATCCCGAAATAGCGGAAGATGCGATCAAACAGAATCTCAGCAGTCTCAAAGGCGGAGGGCAAGCTAGGCAAGGACACACATCGGATCGATTTAGAGAACCGATCTACGATAACCAGGATTACCATCTTACCTTCAAACGGGGGTAGATCAGTCAGGAAATCGACCGTGATGTGTGACCAGGGATGTTCAGGAATGGGCAGAGGCACTAGCTTGCCGGCAGGCAGGGTCCTGGGAACCTTGCCTTTGGCGCAAACAGAGCAAGAGGAGACATAATCGTTAACGTCCAGACTCATCTTTTCCCACCAGTACCTGCCTGCTAGTAGTTCCAGAGTTCTCCGCGTTCAACAAACAACAAGCCAGGAGGACATTGGCTGGGACGTCTCTTGGGCTGTCTGGTGCAAATCATGCGGTCCAAATCCCAGGTTATCCTGTTGACAAACTTTGAGGGAGAAATAATGGGTTGCACAACAGTATTAGAGACCTTATCAAACATTTTAGATAGAGCGTCGGCTTTACCGTTCTTCGACCCGGGGCGATATGACGAAGTTGAAACGGGCAAAAAACATCGCCCACCGGGCCTGACGAGAGTTAAGTCTCTTGGCAGCCTTCAAGTATTCCAGATTCTTGCGATCTGTGTAAATTAGGAAGGGGTGCTTGGCGCTCTCCAGCCAATGCTTCCACTCCTCTAAGGCTAATTTTACTGGAAGTAGGTCTCCTTTGACCTCTGCGGGAGCTGGGATTTGGGGGAGAGTGGCGGCCCTTAGTGGCCACAGACGTAACATAATTCAGCTGTCATAAATAGCCGAAAAATCAACATTCCTAAAGTGAGTGACTTCTTGTGGTTTATTTTATACTGCCTTTACACTCAATCTGGTTCGAACATGTTTATTCATTTCTTGTAAGTGTGTCTTACAAGATTTATACAGATTTATATTCATAATGTCCTTGTAGTACTATTTTTGAATTTCTATAGTAACAGCGAACACGGGGAATTTATGACAGAGATCAGTGATGACAGAAACGAACTTGTTTCATAGATGTTCCACAACATTAAATGTAAGTTTATATGGTTAGATGTATGACCTGCCATTCTTTAATAAAATAATAAAAAAAAAGTTTTACATTGTCAACTTGTTAGGATATAATTAAAGGAATAACACAGTGTGACATGTGATGTCATTGTAATTGTGATATGTATGTTATCAGTATCTGTAGTGTATTTTTGGTACTTTTCTGAATATGTGTCACATTTAAGAATATTTTATAATAGCTTATTTTAAATGACCGTTTCTTCCTTATATACTGCATGTTGTGTGATTCAGTCTTCACTGATGCATATATATATATATATATATATATATATATATATGAGGGACTGTGTCTTATTAATGGCATAAATAACCATAGCTTTAGTGCTTATGCATACACCTACTGCTTCCTAGAATGACTACACATTGCAGGCATGTGGGTGGAGATTCAGTACAATGCAGATTACATGGTTTACTCACCAAAAATTTGCATTTCTTATTGCAAAACATTTCCTATTGTGAAGGCACACCTGCTTGTCATGTATCTCCAAGTTGTACCTTCATTCCAGCTGAATTTTGGGCTCGTTTGCATGTGGCTACGGTTTCGTTTTGTGAGACTGACACATGATCTTAAAGTAAATGGATGGGTTAATCCTAAGGTACTGATTTGTACAGCTGGATAGATCATGAGAGAAGCAATTGCTTAAATAGGCCTGTGCAAGAAAATACATGTGTGAAACGTTTGGGGAAAGATATTGAATTTGACTTAAATTGAATTCCTATAAAGAGCTGGCTATAGTGAAGAGGAAAATATTGCATTGCAATTGTGCATGTGTGAAGAAAGCAATTGCATTACAGCAGTGGACAGGAACAAAGGAGTGTGTGCAGCCACTACGGAGTTTCACCATGGAAATCTTCATGTTCTGCTTGATATAATTGGTGATTAAACTAGTGTGTTCTGGAGAAACATGAACAGGGAGAGAGATAAGAAGGATAGACAGCTCATTGTTCAAAATCACAAGGGAATTATTTACAGCTTTTTTGCGACTCAATTTAACATAATCTTGCACCACAATATCAATAAAATGATATGATGTCCAATGCACATTAGGTCTGACTCTGATTTAGGTGATTGTTAGAGGTTTGGAGTTGATTCTGCTGATTTGTCACCCAGTGTGAAGTAAATGGACAGTGTTGCAGCAGAACAGCAAGTTTGATGGATATCTTTTTGAAATGAGGCCAAAGTTTCAGAGCTCTTCCAGTTCTGTGCCTTTCCGCTCTGTACTTTTGCAGCTAAATGAACAAAAGTCTACTTCTGAACTGCCAATGTTGAGCTCATGAAACATGCCTGCTTTTTGACAAGCAAGAACATTTCATAAGCCATGCAAATGAATGGCTCCTCTGTGCTTGCTTCAAGAGACTTATCAGATTAGCATGCTCATTATATCAGATTGTCTGGACAAAGCGAATGGGTAGCTTGGATTAAAAACTAAATTTAATAGCTGTATGTTTTAGGAACAGAAATTATGAGTTGTTGATAAGCCTGAAAACTCTGAGTCTACATGCCACCAAAAAGACTATAGTTGTTGTTGATGATAATAATAATAATAACAACAACAGCAACAATAACAGCAACAACAGTAATAATAATAAAGAGGATAGAGAGATGATACAGATTAATGCTCTACTGCCAATGATTTATTAGGGGCTGCAATGTAGGTGTGTGTGTGTGTGTGTGTGTGAAAGAGAGACAGAGAAAGTGTTACCACACCACATGATGCATTGTGCTATGTTTAGTCATGCAGGATAGTCCCATGACCAGTGGTTTCCAGCTGTGCTGCACTCACCAGGATTGCACCACTAAATAGACAGCACACTTCATCTCCCATGTCTTGTTCTACCTTTTAAATGTAAAGACACCACATAAACCATTTTTTTTTCTCTTTACAAAAAAGAAATATCTTTTGCCCTAAAAACAGGCTTTATGAACCAATAAAAGAACAATATCACATAAAAAGCATCCTTATTTCCACTCCTTATTGCCAATCATTAATGCATTTCACTATGGCAATGGAGCTTGCAACAGGTCTTTCTTCTCTTAACAATAAAGTTTTAATTCACTGAAAGGAAAAGGGTTAGGGTTACTGGGTTGCTGGATGTGACACATATACTACTGGTAGCTCTGACTCTTGCTTTGCACTGACTTCATTTATGTGAACCTTGACCTGTGTATATGAAAACTCAACAGTAATTAAGGATGTGGAACTTTAGCATCTTCAAGAAACTGCCTATTATGAAGTAGTGGTTCTATCAGACATTTGTAATATCCTGATGTTGAATTTCCAACAGGGAAGACAGCATGGCCAAAATCCAGTGTCACATGCTCAGCAAACCTATGTTGTACCACAGAAAATCTAGCTGGATCTGAGTTGGGTTGTAGAAAGAAGCCATTTTCCACCATTTTTGCTCTTTTACCAACAATATTTTATTTAGAACAAGGTTTAACAAAGGGTAGGAGGAGACTAAAAGGGGTAGAAGGGGCAGGGGTGGCTTAGTGGTTAAGGTGTTGGGTTACTGAATAGAAGGTCACCATCAAGCTGCCACTGTGGGCCCTTGAGCAAGGCCCTTAACCCTCAACTGCTCAGTTGTATAAATGAGATTATTGTAAGTCACTCTGGATAAGGGTGTCTCCCAACTTCTGATCCTAAGGTCACGAGTTCAAATTCACCAAGCTGCCACTGTGGGCCCTTGAGCAAGGCCCTTAACCCTCAACTGCTCAGCTGTATAAATGAGATAAATGTAAGTCACTCTGGATAAGGGTGTCTGCCAAATGCCATAAATGTAAAATGTAAAAGAACTAAACACAAAATGGAGGGAGTGGGGAGAAGACCCCAGAGAACCCGATTGCAATGCTTTTGTTTTTGTATTATAAACAAACTATGACAATTTCCACATCAGTCAACTCTACCCTAGCATAGGACGTCTATCAGTGGGGAGGCTGAAGCCCACAGACTCTGAGAGAAGCGATATGTGCACTCTTTATCATGTCCTCACAAATGCCCATGATTTGCTATTGTCACCCTGATTGACAGGACAGAGTGCATGCAATTCCTTCCCCCTGGAAATCATGGCCAGTTTTGCTCCCTTGATATCTGTATAATGTCATCATCATTACTTGAACACACAACCACCATGTAATATTTTCTTTCACCATGTAGCCTTTAGTGCATATACAGCATTTTGCATACTGAAAGGATTCTGACCCCCAATGAAGACAGACTACTTGTTTGATTTGACAGGGTGACAGGTTCACACTGGATTCGAAGCCTATCCTCACATCTCAGAGTGTACATCCTTTTGCTAATTTGCAGTAATTCTATAAATACGCTAACACAATCCTGTCTCCCTGTTAATCCAAACATTTTAGCAGATTGCAGCCAAAGCATATTTTGTCTCTCACTGCCAGGAGCAATACTAAGATCCTCTGAATTGCTAAAAGCATTAACTAGATTATATATAAAGGTATAAAAAAATGTACTATGCAGTCTTTGCCCACACCCAAATGAAGCCCAGTGCTCTGACTGCTTCACTTTTCCAAACATTCCATAGCCAGGTACCAAACAGCTGCTTTAGAGTCTTTGTTTTAAATATAAGACATAGTGTAGCTGTTCTGTCTGTGCACTGCTGTACAACCTAAAGGACTAGAGAGACACCACCCTGGGTTATTGTGATTTAATGCACACATTTCATCTCACCACCTAATTATAAAGCTCTGTGTACATTGAACCAGATGCACAAGAACAATGAAAAGGTACTGTGACCCTTCAGGCATGGAGTTTTCATCTCACTGCTCTAAGACTGTTCATTTTTTTTATTAGACAAATGTCTGTGATTCTGTTGTTGAGAACTGTACACAATATACATATACACCTTCTTTGTTATTCTGTTCATTACATCCGCTAAGATTAATGGTTTCATTTTATAAAGCCGTTACACCGAATATACCATCCATGATGTACTCTTCTTAGTAGCGTTACTTTTTTTGCATGGAATTGCTGCATTACTTCATTACATATTTCAACAAATTTGTTTTTGCACTCTATTTGTTGCTTCTTTAGTTTTTTAATTGTAAAACAAAAATGGGGAGAAGGGTTTTGGAATAGGACATGTATTTTCTGAGCAGCTTATTCTTCTGGTTTTAGGTAAGACCGCAAGAGTATTAATGTGACACCGACTGAGATCATTCATAAAGCCTTTAAAGATCGGTAGAGCTGCAGCCTTAGAACTTGAAGTTGCACTTCCACCAAGCCACCAGACACTGACCTTGAACTTTTAATCCTGGCTGCTTTCAGACTGGCCAAAAAAGAAAACAGTGGTACCACAAGCAACTGCTGGAGCTTGACCTCTTTCACTTTCCACTTCAGTGGCTTCAAAACATGACTTCCCTACCTCAGGAGGGTGTATCCTTGACCTAGATCAAGGATTATTGGCCATACAGAAAGCATATAGAGGTTTAATGTCTCTATTGCTTTAATCTCTGATCTTGAATATCTCTCTCTTTCTCCCTCACACACACACACTCACTCTCCAGAGCAATTCTGGGTATTTCTCATGGTTTGCTTGTGCAGCTTTGGATGCCTCTCTACTATCACAAGTAGCAATAATCAAGAGACCTGTGGACAGTTTGGCTGAGGAGTTCTGATTTGTATCCAGATTTCTTTCATTCTGTTCTTATAAGTTTATTATTCCTTGTAAGCATTATGTAAACCATAATAATTCCTCATAAGGCTCTGCTGTACATGATTCTTTGAGAACTTATGTTGTAATGCATTCCTTATAATACAATGTGTTCTGCTTAAACTTTCTAACATAATTATAAAGCAGCCGTAATAGCTATTCACATTCAGACATTAACATATTACCATAAAGCATTATAAACATTTAAAATGCCATCACTGTATGCTTCCAAATATCACCTGGACACACACATGAAGTACCTACTTTCCGGTCCCTCCAAGAATAGATGCTAGATGCTACATGTGCAAATAATATTTAAATAATCTGTCTATTATTTTGATTAAGTTTTCAGTAATATGCATATGCAATATATTTAGATAAACTTCCCATTAAGTCTTCCAATAATACATTACAACATTACAAAGAAAAGGTTAATACAGCACATAATAAGGAATAATTTAAACTATCATTTCATTTACTTGAATTACTCTTTAATGCTTTTTAAATATTCATAAACAGAATTTAAATTACAGTTACAGTTGCTTTATAACTATGAAAAAGCCATTACTAATTATATGTAAAGTTAGTGCTGAATATCTGGCATTATTACAAAAAATAGTGAGACTTGTGTCAAAACTATTATAAGGTCTAAAAATGAAATTTCAAACACAGTAAAAATCGCAATCCCAATGTCAGTGTGAGGCAGGGAGAGGTCAGAGGACAGATGATTTTGGTTATCAAGCCTAAATCCAAAAGACAAAACAAGGGGACACAGCAAAGGACAGACGACAATAATCTTGAGCAAGGCTTGGAGCTTACATAATACAAAATGACTGACAAGACTTTGCACTGTTTTAATCTCCATGAGATGTTTATAAGGAACCTGAAATTGAATGTGATGAAATTGTATGTTTGGGTTTGTCCCTAGTTTTACACTATACAAACAGCTTGTGGCCATTCAATTAGTGCAGGGGAGGAAATGACCTGAGCCATGAGTCCTGGTTACAGTATAGCCTGCCTCTGACAAGTGGATCCCGGTCAGGGCCTGCCCCTAGCACTAGGTCAAGATTAATTAATGTCAGAAACTTGATTATTTTTTTTTTTTTTTATCAGGATCCCTGTTGTCTCAGGACCTTTAATACATTGCTCAGACCACTTAAACAGCCCTGCTTATTTATGCTCTCTTAGGGTTTCTATTTCACTGTGGTCTTTGGCTTATTCGTTTTCTGTAACAGGGCTCTAGACTGCGACCAAAATGGTTGCAAATGTGATCATTTTTTGAAAATGACAGTTAGAATTCCACGTGCTCGCATTTTTGCAAGTACATGATGTTCTGTTTGTTTTGGTACCTGTCTGGCACATGAACTCTGTTAACCTATCAGGTTCAATTCGCCCATCCCTACCTGGCTAAACACTCAATAGCTATGTACAGACACATAGCACATGATTAAACACCTGATTCTTGTGTTAAAACATGAATATGAAGCGACCCATAGCCAGTTACTTTAAAAAAACACACACACACACAATGAGAGGGAGGAAACAGAGAAAGGACTATCAAGAGTTCAAGAATCATTTGATGATGAGAATGCAAGCTGCAGTGAAGGTGCAGGTACAAGAACGGAGACTGAGTCAGGGATATAATGTAAAAACGTCCAACAGGCCTAACTATAAGAGCTGGCCCACCTCACCTGAGGAGCTAGTAGCTTTTAAACTTAACCAAGAAAACAGGTTAATTAAATGTCTTCAGAGAGGCAGTCAATCAGCTGTAATAATGAGACACCTAAGGCAATGCTACCTTTGTTCGCAGTAGTTCATAATGTTTTCTGTTAAGTGTATGCTTGCTGGAAATGTTGAAATATTAAAAGATTTTGCAAATATCACCATTTTGTCAGTATCAATTTTTACCTCAGTGCAAACCAGCATATACACATTACGAAAGTGATTCATCACCATGCATGGTCATTGATTAATATAAAAAATTGGTGCAACCAAATCAGAAGTCGGTGCAAGGTAAGTCGCACCTACAGCCCTGTGTAAAGTTTTGGGGCTTTTTTAAAATTATTAGTAGTGCTACATGTGTATAAATATAATATTTGAACTGATTCTGGGGTCATGGTAGCCTTTCCTCACTTCAGCAAAGCAGTCTTAGTCCATGGAAGAAAAGTAAGAGACTTCAGTTACCCAGAAAATCCTTCTGACAAAGTTAGAGCCCGACTCTAATTATCACATCCTATGAAGTGAAGTCAGCTAGAGAACAGCAAAATTGTTGTAGATACAAAAACAAGCTTTCTTTTTTCTACTTGGCACATACTATGTATATCACCATGGGAAATATTTTACCTTGTGTCATGATTGTTTTTTGTTGTTGTTGTTGTTGTTTTTTTTCTCATTATGAGTAAAGTGTTCTCACAGAGGACATTTAAAGGAGATTTATTTTGATGTAATGGGCACACTTATGTTCTGATTATGCACAGTCAACACACTGGAGTATCTTGGCTGAGATGCACAGAAGAGATGGGGGGTAAAAGTACATGGAGATAAGCCTCATTAGAAAGAATGTGTGCTGTTGATGACCGGCCCGACTGCCAGACTATCTAATTACATGTGCTAACTGGCATCTCGCCTGTACAATAACAGCCTCCCATCATACCTACCCACACACACACCCACACACATAAACACTCCTCATATGCAAATATGGCTGACCCATTCATTAGGGTTTATGTCTCAAAGCCAATTTGTTATTGTAAAACCAGCTGAAGCCAAGGGCAAAGGCATAAAATTTGATCATGATTCAATATACGATTTTATGAGTTTGCAGTGAAATAGAACAAATGTTATTGAATGCCACAGTTGGCCAAGGGTAATGAGCCAAAATGTAATGTTTCACATCATGATAATTATTTGATTTCCTGTAGGGTGGGAAAATATTACTTCTTATTGCCAGTAATGAAAAGCAAACATTTTGACACAGATATATATTATTAGGATGAACTGTGATAATCTAGCCACAGTTCTGAAACATAACCGATCATTTCTTTGTATGTTTTGCTCTTCGTGTGGTTCCATTAACTGGCATTAGAAAGATAAAGGTTACTCAGTATGTGGTCCAGCGCAACAGGCACAGCAATTCTAAAGATTTTCCTCAACACTGGAGAATGTATTTCCATTGCTTGCATTTAGCCTGTGTGTTTTATTTATTTATTTATTTATTTTCAGCACTAATAATTACTGCACTGTAACTAGACTGATAAGAGACTAGAAACTACTAGAAATGATACTGCAGCAGCTTTTGTGGGGGATGACTGGGCTGCCCTCCATATCCAGGTCCAGGCTACTGCGCAGAAGAGCAACCATGTGAAGTACAGTATGAGCTAAATTATTTAGGGTAGAAACACTGGTGGCAAGCTGTTAATGTGAAACAGTCTGGGCTATTGGTTGTGTCACATACATATATTATATTAGGCTTCATATCAGTTTTCTCCTTAATGTCTGCAGATTATGGAGTCGAATTATGACGATGCCACAGTCATCTGTATCCAGGAGACAAGAGCAACAACTCTGGCCAGACTCTCATAGTAGGAGGTATGGAAATATTCTCTTTCCTCTGTCAATCAGAGTAAAGCAGAGGGCATTCGGGAGCTCATGTATGTTGATGAGGGCAAACAGCACTTTCCTCTGAGTGTGTTACTCTACCCTATGATGCAACAAATTGAAAAGATGAGCTTGGCTGGCTTCACGTATCTCAGACAAAGCATGTGTTTCTGCCAAACTTCTTTGTCATGTCTCTACACTTTTAATTAGAGCATGTATGTGGCAGGTCATGGGTTGGATTTGTTACTTAACCAGTCATTGCTCAGAATTGAGAAAATGTTGTACTGTTGCTTGGTGCCGTTTAATATACTGTTGTGGGCTAACATGAACTGCCACTCAGGCTTACTCAATAATCTGTTTTCAGTGATCTATGGAGGGCATATCTGACAGAAGATTTGAAGACTGGTAGCCAAATATAGACTGGGAAATTCAACTCATTAATGGGTGTCTTAAGGTGTTTTGCTGATATCTTGACAGGTTAGATATAGCAGCTGGGGGAGTAGTTTACATGGATTCTGTAGGACAAGATACAGGTAATGATAGCCCTGGCACACCCGAGCACTCTTTTCCCCATTAAAAACAAAACTGCTTCTCTTTCTCTCACTTTCTTTCTGAGCAATTTTGGTGGCTGTGAGAAGAGCGAGCAACAAGCTGGAAAGCTGCCAAGTTATTTGTATTTGTACATTATTGACCGACTACGATTACCACAGACATGAGAAAAAAAGCTCAAATGCTTCTTATGTTGGATCTTCTGTGTTTCTGCGCAATGTGCTGCCAACATTACGCCAGATTTACAGACAGAAATGCTGATACTCCTGTGCATACATTGATCACCCATAAGGGGCAAAGCGCATTCCTGACACAGCTCATTTGCATGTAATAACACCCAGTAAACTCAGTAGGAAGAGAAAATGAATGATTTCAGGGTAAAGCCTGAAAAACAGAAGTCGAAATTTTGACTTCTTGGTCTATATTTTAATATTTTGACTTACTACTATGCCAATATAAAAATATTTAACATGCACTAAAATCTCTGTGGGCGGCACGGTGGCGCAGTGGATAGTGCTGTCGCCTCACAGCAAGAAGGACCCGGGTTCGATCCCCGGGTGGGG
>JAOVVG010000037.1:8277988-8297899 GCA_028566375.1 Leptodoras nelsoni | reverse complement strand
GTGGCCGGCTAGGCACCGGCTCCCCCGTGACCCTGAAAAGGAATAAGCGGCCAAGATGATGAATGAATGAATGAATAATAATAATAATAATATAAATAATAATTATTATTATTTATTATTATTATTATTTTACTTCTTATACATTGATTTACATTATAATTGAAATGGTAATGGGATAAATGGTTGAATGGATGAATAAATAAAAGAGCCAATAAAAAATAAATTAATTAATAATAATAATAATAATAATAATAATAATAATAATAATTCACATGAGAACTGAAGACACAAGAACAGGGCTGTTTTCACAGAAAATTTCTATTAAAATATTTCAAACCACATTTCAAGTTGGGACACTTTCTAAAAATGCAAAGAACTGAAATGTTTAATTTGTTAATTCTCTTGAACATTTATTTAACAGATAAAAGGACAAAGACAAGATTTTCAGTGTTTTCAATTATTTTTAAATATTAACTTTAAAAATGTTAAAGGTCACATGAACTTTTCTTTTAATTATACATTTTAATCATTTGGGAATTGACTGTACTAATTACTGCAGTTTTGCCAGTGGAATTGGAAGTGGAAGACTTGAGCTTCTCAACAGTCCGTGGTCACTTCATGATGCACCATACATCTTCAAATGGAGACAGTTAATCTGCTAATTGTGGAACCTTCCAGAACAGTTTTACTTGTATTACTTGTCTTATTGTGTCTCTCTCTATATGTGTTGCATTTATATATATATTTATAAAATGCAGTTAGATCTGTCAGTGAACAGTTTCACCTTCTCTGAAAATGGAGTTTGTACATAACCAATCAATTACTGTGCCTGTTTAATTTTCTAGCAAGATTTTTAATAACATTGAAGAAAAGCTTAATTTAAGTGATTTGTTTTCGAGAACCCACAGAAATACTGTATGCTGCCCTGCACATAGTGTATGATCTGCATGGGATGTTCAGTCTCTGTTCTTCTGGGAAGTGTTTGTTTTAAAAAAATATATATTTTAACTGAAAATGCTGCACAAAGCAAGCACAAACATGCCACGGCACAGAGGGTAGCGCAACAGTCCCAAGATCACTCAGACACACAACACCAAACAGTGCAGGGCATTAGAATAGCACAGCAAAGTAAAGTTCCCTGCCATTTGTGAAAGTAATAGACATGCTGTTGCACTCAATGCACAGCCAGAGGACACATAAACGCATAAAAGATCAAGGCCAGGACAAATCCACCATGCAAGCTTCCATCTGGAGCTCTGCAACAACAAACAGTAGATTAATTTGATAACAAATGGTGTAGTGTGCTTCCTGATCATATCTGTTGTTGCACTATATAGTCAGTATTCTATAAGTCAATGAGAGAGAAGGCAGTAAGTACTTTGACCATTTTCAGTTGTATTCTTATGCAGAGGAACATTTTTTCCTCTTATGCCACTAAAATTATTAAATTATTAAAAACTATTTTCACTGTTTATGGTTTTTACTTTTGCAGCTACCAAATAGGGTGAAATATAAATATATGGTATAAATAGCATGTATAAAAAGTCTACACACCTCTGTTAAAATTGCTTTTTTATGTGTGATTATGCTCCATGTGAGAAGATCTCATGTGCACAGCCATTTTCAAGTCATTCCACAGGTTTTCAATAAGATACATCTCTGGACTGGGCCATTCAAAATCATTGATCTTCTTCTGAAGCCATTAATGTGTTGACTTGGGTTTGTGCTTGGGGTCATTGTCATACGGAAAGGTGAAATATTTCAGCTATCTAACAGAAGCCTACAGGTTTTGTGTCAGAGTTGATTGGTATTTGGCACCATCCATGAGTCCCTCTTCTTGACTATAGCCCCAGTCCAAGCTGCAGAGAAGTAGCCACATAGCATGATACTGCCATGTCCATGCATCATGCATCTTTGGGGAGGGTAAGGATTTTTCCATGAGAAAGGGATTCCATTTAGTCACACTACCCCAGAACTTGGTTACATGCAGGAGTGGGCAATCCAGGCCAGATATTCCTGTAGGTCCTTCAATGTTGCTTTGCATCTCCTGCCAACTTCCCTGATAAATTTTCTTCTTCCCCTTTTGTCAATTTTGGAAAGATGTACTGCTCTTGTTAATGTCACTGTGCTGCTCCATTTTCACCGCTTGTTGATCAAACTCTGCCTCTTCACCTCCATCATGATTCCAACGGCCACCTGTAAGGCATTGGCAAGTAAGAACAAGAGGCTCGATGTCTTCCAGCCGAGGTGCTTGAACCAAATACTCAAGATCTACGATTACAATCACATCATTAATGAGGAGGTCCTCTGAAGGAGGGACATATGCAAATTCCACTTCACCATCCTTCAAATAGAGAATCATCAAATCCCAATGACACCAGTGGGATGGGTAACAAGAGGACGTCCTTGGCTAACCTGGAGGAAAACGCTCTCAGCTTTGCATGGGATGACACCAAAACACTCACCAAAAACCCTGAATTTAGGAGAACACTTGCCGTCTGATATTCTACCTAGCATGGGAGGGTTAAAGTCTAAGTTGATGATGGCCTACACTGTGTTCCATGGTATATCTAATGTTTTGGAAATTGATTCGTGCCCCTCTTCTGATTGCTACTTTTAAACAGTGAGATCCTTTACATGCTTAGTGAGTTGTCTGTGAACCAAGGCGCTAGCAGTGGGATAAAACCAAGATGATATCAAGAAAATCATACAGAAATAGTTGATATTTCTTTTGGGTTAATCAGAATCGCTGCACTGATGACGTGTGTATGATAATTACTTTTGAACATGAGTTTGAATGTGAATGGTAAATTCTGAGCGCAGTCACATGGCCTATTTAAAAAAATTATTTTAAGTGTTTTCTTTTTTGATTATTTCCACTAAAATATTTAGCTTTTTGTTTTTCACTTGAACTTTGTTGCTTGCTATATTATGTTAAAGGTCTGTATACAGACTGTTAAATAATTCAGGAAATTGCCCTGAACACAAAACATACACTGAATCTAATGGTGACAGCAACATATTCATATGTCAGATGAAGAAAATGAGGCGAAACTTGCCACATACCCGCAGATGTTGTGTCTGGGATGCTCAAGCCTGATACATACAATTGCAAGACAAGGCAAAAAAGTCAAAATGGTTAGTGGTATAAAAATGTTTATTAGTTTGGTCTTATGCAACCATATTTTATTGTGCTGTGTATGAAGTCTTACTGCAGTTGGGTCATGTTGAGGTTCCTCTAGGGCTTGCTCTGTTGCCAGTGGTGCTAATTCTATGCCTATGGACTGTGTCAAATGAAAAGCAAAAGAAATCAAGGTATTTCTTAAAGCTACAGTAGACCATCCTCAGGCATTGTTAAACTTTCTAAGGACTACTAATGGAAATCCACCATTGTAGATAAACCATGTTCTTGTTTAGGTCACTTGTGCCATTTTATTTGACAATGCCCACCCATGTGTAGCTCTCTCTATCAAATGACCGCTCCCAACCAGGGATAATCAAGGCTACTACATGCTTCTTTAAAGACACATCTCCTTAAAGAGCCATCTCTCCCACCAAGAGAGCTCTGCCAATTACTCTGTCTTGATCTCCCAGAAGCATGTGATCTTCCACTCTTGGAGCTCTAGCTCTTATTCTTACTATGCTATTTACAAACATCATTTCCAAAATAGTTGGGACACTTTCTTAACAGGCAATAAAAACTGTATAAGAAATCTGTTATTTGTTCATTCACTTGAAGCTTTATTTAACAGACAAAAGTGTTTTCAATTATGAACTTAATTCTGTTTGTTAAATATAAACACACTTAGAGCTGGATGCCTGCAACACACTCAAAAAAGTTGGGACAGAGGCAGAGTGTGACCACTGGGTCACATTGCCTTTTCTTTTAATTATACTTTTTAATTATTTCATCTGTGGTCACTGTTTTCTGATTCTCCTCTTTATGATGCTCCATACATTTTCAATAGGAGTCAAGCCACGCTGTTGTAACTCATGCAGAATGAGGCCTGGCATTGTCCTGCTGGAACAGACATGGAGTTACTTGGAAAAGATGTTGTCTTGACAGCAGCATATGTCTCTCCAAAATACCAATATAAACCTTCCTGTCAATGGTTACTTCACATATACATTATTTTGTCAGTTACCATAAGGACCCAAGCAGCTTTTTCGGTTTGAGCTGCCTCACACCCAAGCAGATTCATTCTCCATATTTCTTTGGGTTGCCACATTTTGGGAATCATTTGCTCATTTATAATGTATTCATTGTAGCACAGTAAATGTAGATATTAATTAAAATTAAAGTAGGTCAGGAACATGCTGTCCCAGTGGAGCTGTTTAATGAATGCCCAAGTCTTTACACATGACTTTTGACTATGAATGGATCACCTCAAAATATGAGATTCCAAGTACTCCACTTATACAAATGGCCATAATGGTGTGTACACAGTTGAGTGAGTGACCATTTCTTCAAGTATTGAAGGTGCTGCAATTTTATCTTGTAAACATTTCTGACTTGTAAGCTAAATAAGTTATTTAAACTCACACTCTAAATGAACCTCTTATTCTCAGATGTTTAGATGAAAACCCACATTAAATTATTAAAGTCTTTAAAATAAATTTAGAGGGTGCAAAAAATCAATAATATTACAAATTTATTCAGATGGCTGAGTTGGGTGTAATGTGGCATGATAATGAGGTAGTATACTGTGTGTGAAGTCGATGTACACTGAATAATTGGTACAGCATTACATAGGTAATATTATCCCCAGGCTATTTGGATATATTTCATCATTTTCAATTTGCAGGGTTCAAAACTGAATACAAATTTGAAAATATGAGATTATAAGATCTTCGTAAAGTAGGGATGATTGACCCTTTTTTTTGCTATAAGAGTCTTTTGAGTTTATTCATGTCAGCTCTATAGAGTTATCACATACCATGTACTATATAACATTATAGCATAGATGTTATAGTAACAACTTAGATAGGGACTTCCACTGTGGTGAGCATGCCACATAAATCTAATAATAAACCAGTAAAAAGTACTGAGATTTAACAAAGAAAAGTGTACAAGAAATGTAGCTTTAATAAATAAAAGCCAAGCTTTAAGCAAATATTGGTGTAAGAAGCCATTTATTTAATGTTTATGGAACGACACTCAGGTGTGCAATTTGTAAGAGAGTTTGGGTTCTTGGTAACATGACAAGATGGATATATGATTGTAGCAGCTAAAAACATACATCTAACGTTGCTGTACCTTTCAGTGACTTTTCATAAACATTCCATGACAGCAAATTAAACATCAAATTGCTGGTGCAATGCTTTGGAGCATTCTTTTCATTGAAAAATTCATAGTCATTTAATGTCCTATAACAGCACTCACTCCTCATCATGATTTATTCATTACTTATTGACAGGCACCAAGATTTATAGCTCATATTAACTTTTATAGACACTTCTGTTCCTCAGGGTTTGATTATTAATCATATATGTATTGTAAATTCCAGAATATTGAGCGTTACTTTAGTCTAAATATGGGATGTACCATGATAGGTCGACTATATGTTGCACACCTTTTCACATGAAGCGATCCTTGATAGCCAACGCTGGTCACGTTCACCCAGAGTCTTTTTACACCCACACTGCTGTCGTAAGTTTGAGGTTTTCCGGAAATTCGTATAGTCACGGTACACCCTTGAAATGCTAGTATGTGAAAATCCAAACTTTGCTTCTACCTGCAAAATGCTATGACCCATCTCATGAGCTCCATCTATTAAACCATGGTGGAAACTTCCATAGATGTCTATCGCTTTATATACACACTGGCAGATGGAACCAATGACATGCATTGGTGGGGTTGCAATGTGTTTTGCACAGGTTTGAGTGCCAATTTTTCTGGTACTTAGTATAATGATGGCTTCAACTTGGTCTTGACTGCTTCAAAATACTCAAATCTTGGCTTAGACTCGATATAGGTGGTCTCGTCCCCATTACTATGGTTAACTACAGAGTGCTTTGTATTCAGACAG
This sequence comes from Leptodoras nelsoni, assembly GCA_028566375.1. Taxonomy (NCBI): domain Eukaryota; kingdom Metazoa; phylum Chordata; class Actinopteri; order Siluriformes; family Doradidae; genus Leptodoras; species Leptodoras nelsoni. The sequence goes on along the minus strand of JAOVVG010000037.1, from coordinate 8,291,870 downwards.
ACAGACAGATAGATAGATAGATAGATAGATAGATAGATAGATAGATAGATAGATAGATAGATAGATAGATAGATAGATAGATGGCAATACCTAGAGATTGTCAAGCATTTTGGTCAAAATTAATTAAACTGTTTTGTTACTTTGGCCATCATTTTACATTTTACATTAAATGCCAAAATTTCAATGTACTTTAATTACACTGTCTTTGTAATAACTCAAAATAATTACACAGAACTTTAGAGTTTCTATGCAGGAACTATAAAAGAAAACACTACTACAAACCAACCATTGAATACCCTACACAGAAACGATATTCAGTAGACTAAGCATTTTTAATATTAAGCAGTCATCAGATAATATTACTACTCTATTTTATTTGTGACTCTAAAATCTGCCACCTACCCCCTTACACATCTACAGTTGGATACCACTAATATTGACATCTACATTCATTTCCAGGCTATAAAGCTTTGGCAGCATGGGCAGGAGATCTCAGCATATCTACCAACATCCATTGAGTTTATTTACTGTTGTTACCCTCTGACACTACCTGGAGAATTAAGGCAGCTGTAAGAACACCCCATATACTTCTATTTAGCTTATGCATTTTCTTTCAAATGTCTTCACATTATTTCACTTTAACATGCTTATAAGCAGAGCTTCATATTGAGCCATGCTAATTTAGAGCTGGTGCCTCAGGGTGTTCAATTTGCTTCAGGAAATTCAGCTTCCCCTGACGGGTATCTGCCTATGCCCTGTGTGAGGCTGTGTCTTGAGTGACAGTGACTGCTTGTTCTTTCCCATCTTAAATTGGGACGAAACCATGGTGCCTGGTCTCCTGTGTGTCTGCTGTAATTGAATCCAAAATGCCTAAACCTCATGTGTATGGCTGCTGTCAGAAAGCAGTATGTTTGGGTGCGTGTTTGTGTGTATTTGGGTTGTAAGTGGAGATGACTCTGGGAGGTCCCAGCGGTGCTGTAGGCCTACTGTTCCCGAAAGCGCTTGAGGTTTTTCACTCTGTTGCTCTTTACTGTCCGCAGGCAAGTGGCGATGGTCTCTGTGGGCTTGACTGCATACTGAGTGCTAGCTTTTTGTTCCATAGTATCCTGAATGAAATCCTTTATCCGTTCATTTCTCCGACTTCTCAGATTTGCTTGTGCTGCTTCATCGTGCTGCTTCAATATATCATCAGCATTCATTCAAAAAATGAAGTTAATAAACCTCTGAAAGGCAGAATATGTGTGCTTTGAGATATAGGGGATAGACTATTCAAATGGTATTACCCAAATGCTTATTAATCTTGGTTTTTAATAAGAAATGTGTTCATACATTTAGGGGAATTTATGAAATGGCAGTTCTAACTCGATTCTCGAATGCCATTATTTATTCAGACAAAGATCTCGATCTCCGCTAATTTTACAGTTTTATTGGCATTTCTGATTTGAGCAGGGAAATATTGTTATTGACCTGAAGACTGCATGCACTAATTTAGCTCTAACCACCTCCATCTATCAGTGCTAATTAATCATACATCAGTTCGATTTATTCTACTGTGTATCAGGGGAATCCGGATTATTAGACCTTTTGGTCTGTAGTAATGGAGGTAAAACGTTGCATTTTGTCAGGCTTATTATCTACATTTAGTGCTGTAATTAGGCTTAGTTTAGTAGATTTGGGTTAAAGTACTTTTACTTTCTTTTCAAACTGGCTCAGTTGCAACAATCTAAAACTGAGTCTGATACTATGTCATCTTCGTGAGCGCATGTATGTTCAGTGTGTTTGCAATGTGTATAATTGTATGTAATATTAAAAGGAAATATTATTGATTTATACACCACTTAAACCTGCCAAAGGATTACTGACAGTTACTAGTCATCAGGATGGAATATTTTAATATAGGATATGTAGCTGATCAGTCACAATCTGTACAAACTGTGCATCACTCCACTCAGCATCTGAGACAGTTCATTTCATCAACACAAAAAAGCGGCAGATATTTACACTGACATTTGCGTGTTACAATTTCACAATCTCTGTAATCCAGTAGAACAGAGTATCCAGCTCATGTGCAAGGATTCATAACTAGAAAGTCTAGGAAGACCTAGAGTCCTAGAGGTGAAAAATTTTTTACATTTATTTTAAATAATTGTACAAATGAGACAAAACAGCAATACAAAGATGAGCAAAAAAGAGGCAATTTCAGAACACAGTGCATCAAAATAAATGACAAGACATATATAATTCATTATAAATGAAATAAGTAATACAATAAAGCAATCAATTCAAGATAAGCACAGAAAAATGAAGGAGTGATCCTACATACTCTCTGAAGGCCAAGGTGTTTAGACCTTTGTGGAAGGAGCAGACAGACACTGAGTCTCAGATTGTGTAGATAATGTTTTACAGAGGACTGGAATGGAGAAAACTAAAAAGCAACAAGATTTCTGAAATTGATTCTCCCTGCAGCGGGAAGTCAGTGGACTGACCTCAACAGGATGTAAGAACTACTCATATCTCATATCACTACTCAAAGCACTATTTGAATAATATTTGCTTTTATCCGCTCTGCAGTGTGTAAGGATGAGCTGTGTGCTAGTTGATGTAAAGACGGAGTTGTGCTCGCTTCAGCTGTCATGTTCACTATATTATATATTTCAGATTTAAACATTATTTAATATGACTCTTATGGGTGTGTCATCTGTGGCGGTTATGGATGATAATAAGGGAGGTATTGATGTTCAGCTTGTCAGACATTTCCTTAATGTTAATGGAGCAAGGAGAATGCACCATTTGATAATAATACAGATCATTTATGAGTCCAAAAACTCGAGTCCGATTTGAGTCTCAAGTGAAGTCGCAAATGATGATGATGAGCAACAAAAATGATTGCTCTTTATGACTTACTAATACACCATTTTCCTATAGAGAGTGAGAGAGAGACAGAGGGAGAGAGATGCCCTGCTTTGCATTTTATGCCTTGTAACTTTAATGAACCCTTAATCAAACTCACATTTGACCCTGTTTACGTCTTTCCTTTCTTTACTTTTCAACCACTGAGGCAAACCATCGTACGCACTGTAGAAAGAAGCCTCTCAGTTTGTGCAGGCATGAAGAAGAAGAAAAAATGTTTTACTTCACAGCACCAAATCATTACATGTTTACTGTGACACTGGCCTTAAATAACTGCACAGCGTTGTGTTAGCAGTGAGACAGATTGCCGTGATATGCTGACAAGGCTGTTCCATTAGGTCTTGAATTGATATGTCTTTGCAAAACTGCAGCTGGAGAAATAAACTGCCTGTTGTAAAGCTTTCAGAGTTGCAGCTAATCCACAGTGAAGACATTTTGATAACTTGTCACACTTTCAGACCTATTACTCCATGTGCTGTGTCTGTATCAGAAAAAAAAGGATACTCTTGTTTGGTTTGATTCAACGTTGGGCCGATTCTTGGTCCAAAATTAAAAATGGCCTGCATGAAAGTAAAAACCTCACGCATGTGTGACAAACAGACTAGATAGATAGATAGATAGATTGTTAGGTAGGCAGACAGACAAACAGACAAAGATTTACATTTACATTTATGCCATTTAGCAGACACTTATCCAGACCAACTTACAAAAGTGCTTAGTCATTAACTTGGAATATCCAAAGCTAGTACTAACACAGATAGATGGATGGATGGATGGACGGACGGACAGGCAGGCAGGTGGGCTGATGGATGGATAGATAGATAGATAGATAGATAGATAGATAGATAGATACATAGATAGATAGATAGATAGATAGATAGAACTTTTAGAAAGGTTTAGAAACGTATAAATCTATAAGGCTCTGTGGCATGAGACTGCACTCGCATTTCGACTCATTTCTGTTTTTATACTCAGATGTGTCCCACATGACTGTAGTGTGGGTAATTGTTGCTCCTTTGAGAAATCAATGGTATTGGCTCTTGTTGAACACCTCTATCAAGTACCATACACGTGTGATTGGTAAGAGCCTATGACTTACTACTCCTGCTACTCATATTAGACTTTTTATTGAAAAGCAGATCACAGAAGGTGAACAAAATGCAGCTTCGCTATTGATCGAGGGAAAAATAAAGCTTCACACCGTGAGAGAATCACGCCATTTTCATGGATTTCATCTGCTCTTTTCCTCTCTCTCTGTCTCTCGCACGCAGAACCCACTCCCCCCTCTCTCTCTCTCTCTCTCACTCGCTCTCTCTCCGGCTGTGGGTGAATGAGTGTTACTACCAGGCCACTAATTTTGACGGAGCACAGTAATCGATTCCATGCTCCAATGCCAATGTTCTCTATCCACCTCCACACTGATTAAGGTTTCCGGAGTCAGACTAATGAGAATGCGCTTTGTCCGACTCATACCGTACTTAGCCAATCTGGGTTGCCAGAAAGGACACACATTTAACCAAATTATTGTTTTCTTCTTCTTTTTTTTTTACTTGCATTTATCTTGCTGTCTGATACAGATGGTACCATGGTACCATAGTGGAACAAACATTATAGAAAATAGAAAAACACAATTTTGGTGAAAGAATTATAACTAGGGAAATTTCAAAACTTGGAACTACGATAGATAAGCACAGCTCATGGCTATGAAGAGAGCATTTAATCTCGTATATATTGTGATGATATGTCTTGTAGAAATCAGATTTGACGGAAGTGCTTCCAAAGCTACTTAGTGTTCAGATGCCTCTGCCTATTTTTATAACTTTTCTTGGCTCCTGTTTTGTCACTTAGCATAGCCTTCATTTCCAAATGAGGTGTTGAGCATTCCAAGTCAATTTTTCCCTCCTCAAATTGACTTCAAAGCTACATGGATAATCCTCTCTTCCTGTGCTCACCCCTCACATTATTAATCCCGATAGTAATCCCTTTAGGAGCTTTCACATGTTACCGTTTATTGGCATTGTGTTTGAGCAGAAAGCGAGACGGAGCTTTTTCTAGCTGCTTCTTCCAGCCATTTCAACACCATTAGAATTCTACCCATCTTGTTTTTCTCCTTTCCAATTTATTTCTAGCACAAAATATAATGAATGAGTAAGCCTCTCCTAATCTGGCATCTCCCAGCTGTTAAAAAATGAGACTGCTATAGGTTAATGAAGTTTCTCTGTTGCAGTGAATATCTACCTGCCTCTTGCAGAAGGCATCTTGCTGGTATGATGAAGACTTTATTGAGATTTTCAGGCTTAATTATCATCCTGTTGGTTTACAGGTGGAAAAACTGGCAAGCACTGAGCTGAGCATTTTCTTCTTCCCCCTCCACTGTCATTTTCAGGCTAGCTTGGGGGTTACATTCACTAGGCTTACATGCTGAAACAGCAGCTTGCCTAACAGATTCTTTTAGAGGTCTGATTGCAATCAAAATTGTACTGTTATATAGCGGTGTCAGTCTGTAATTTAGCTCACCGGGACAAGAGGCATTTTAATCAGTATTCCAGCAATACTGACAAAGTAAACCTCCTCCAGAAAGACACTTTGAAAAAGATATGTGCTGTTTTAAATTGCTAATTGCATCTACATAGACCATGTTTGTCCTGAGTATAATACCCTTATGTCTATAGTACTAAATTGAAAATCAAAAGATTAATATGTGTTATAGCAGTAGTGGTTTTAATTAAGTAGGTGGTGGAAGCATTTACATTTAAAAGGGTCTAAACTTTTATTTCATCTAGGCAGGTTTAACCTTTCCCAATTTGTTTATGACCTGTCGCCAAAATATGAATTTTATTAAATCTGTATACAAAAGCACATTTCCAGAAAAATTAGACACTTTCACTTTCAAAAATGCAATTAAATTCTGTAATTTGTTAATTCATTCTAACCTTTTTTTTAAACAGATAAAACAGACAAAGAAAAGATTTTCAGTGTTTTCAAGGACAAACTTAATTCTATTAGTAAAATGGAGGAATTGAAAGTTGGGACAGAGAAAAAAAATAAGACTTGAAAAGGTTATACAGGTAACACTGAAAGGTTCCACAATTAGCAGGTGAGGTCATCAAGACTGAGTATAATAGGAGCCTCCACCAAAGGCTCAGTCTTTGCGAGCAAGGATGGGTCGTGGTTCACCACCTTGTGCCAAACTTCATGAGAAAATCATTGTCACTTAACACAGTCTGTTGCTGCATCAAGAAATGCAACCTGAAACTGTATTATGCAAAGAGGAATCCATATTAGGCAGGGGTGGCCCAATGGTTAAGGTGTTGAATAGAGGGTTGGGGTTTCAAGCTCGAGCACCACCAAGCTGCCACTGTTGGGCCCCTAAGCAAGGCCCTTAACCCTTAACTGCTCATATGATATCATTGTATAAAATGAGAGAAATGTAAGTCACTCTGGATAAGGGTGTCTGCCAAATGCCGTAAATGTGTTAATTTTGCACAGAAACACTGGCAAGTCATCTGAGATGGACTGAAAGATGAATGATTAAGAAGTATAATTAAAAGAAAATGTGATGTAACCCAGTGATAAACATGCCTCTGTCTCAACTTTTTTTTGAGTGTGTTGCACGAATCGATTTCTAATTTTTTTTATATTTGACAAATAGAATTAATTTTATCATTGAAAACCCTTTTGTCTGTTAAGTTCAGTTCTTATTGCATTTTAAGAAAGCTTCCTAACAGTTCTGGGGAAATGGGGTTTGTACCTTATCAGGATTTAACAGATAGTGTTTTCTAAAAAAGAAATACAAATACATAGTGATGTCAGCAGTGAGGAATATTTATGAGAAGACACAGCAGCTGGCTTAAAACAACATAGCTGTAACAGAAACCAGAGAACTCCATAAACATGCTAATAGCATGCTGAAACACACCCATATATATGTTTAAATATATAGTTAGTTACTCACTACTAATCCTTCCAGGTTTATCTGTTTTATAAATTAAGCATCCACTTGGTGGTTAGGTCTTCTTTGCTTTACTTCTAGCATAATGCTTCTGTATCTGATTAGCCCAAGGAATGAGACGTGTGATGTTAATATTCCTGCTGAAAAACTGTAGATTACATGTAGGACCCATTAAATGTGGGAGCACATTTTCTTTGGCTTGATGTTGTGGCTGATATGACAGTGGCAGTATCTGGGAGAGTTCAGAGGAAAGTGGATGTTGGCTGCTAAATGCATGCTGGGTGGGGTTATGACTCTCACAGATAAATTATTCTTTAATGAGGAGTGTGAGTGTGATGAAGTGCCAGGGGTCACAAAGGACTTGCTTTCTGGGACCACATGATGCTCATTCTCATGTGCCTTGAGGATTTTTTGCATGTTCATTGTATCAACCATTAGCATTAATGGACAATAAGACTAGCTAGTTCATGATGATAGAAAATTAACTTCTAAGATTTGCATACTCTCCAGCATATTCGTACTCTGTCCACTGATTTCACACTATAATTGCAGCCATTTTGAGGACCCAGTGTTGGATGGAGTGCATCAATGTTATTGTGTCTGTGGCTTATTAATGAATTGGTTTAATTTATATTGATAACCGTTTGCCTTAATACTTCCCTGTATACAAAAATAACTCAAACCGCAAATACAATAATACAAACCCCCCAAAACCCAAACATTTCTGCTTGTCATTTGTCATTTTTCTCAATCTGTAACACTTTAGTGAAAAACTTTGTTCACGTTCATTATACCAACGACTGAGCCTGTAGCACGTCTTCTGATCCTGTACTGTGGAAACGCCATCGAATCATAAATGATGAACGTGAACATGAACATGAAAGACATTAGCCCATACAGAGATTGAATCTACAGAGCGTGTCATTCTCTGTAATCACCTGACTCGACTCTCACTGATTGGCTGTGTGAGTCTGCAGTACAGGCTCATTACTGTTCTCCAGCTGTGTCATTTCATTCTCTGTGTTTTTTTGTCTGCTGAAGGTGCTCTTAAAAAGGAATTATCATACAGAATATACCTTCTCTAAATCACTTAAACACACATTTGATACATTTTCTGTCAGTTTAAGTGGAATCAGCAGTTCAGGTGACAGGACATAAGGATCACAATGAATTTTATCAGCTTTATCGAAGTACAATTTATTCTCTTCTGAACTAAGGGGAGTCATTTTTGCCATGTTTCCCCTCCAGTAGCTTTGACTTTTGAAGCCTATCCAGAAAATCGGTCCCAAATGTGGCAACTGCAACAGCCTGGAACTATAGGGTATCACTGTATAATTTAATGTAGCGATTCACATTTATCCATATGGTAAAGCAAAATTTCAATAAATATGGCTCAGTGATAGAAGCGTTAAAGACCGTTCTTCTTGGCCTCTTATTCTATTGCACTACAGCTGCCTGATCTGGAAGAAAAGCCCCTTCATAACTGTCAACATCTCAAATGCATATTCCCATTACAGATAAGTCTTGCATAATACTTCCATTTATGCACTATTTATCAATGGTGAGCAGAAGAAACCCTTTTTTCCCCTGTCTTTCCACAATGGGAGAATCTTCAGTGCCAAAATGTTTCAAAGGCCGTTGTGAGGCAGGAGGGGGTAGAGACGCTGTGTACCATCTCCTCAGTTCTTTCAAAGAGTTCTTCTATCATTAGCTCGGGGAATTAATTTCCAGAATCTCTCCAACATCTAAACCTTCTTATCTTCATCTCTTTTAGTCGCTTGCGTTTACACTGAGTGTGCAATATTTCCAACACAGTGCACAGAGACTGCTAATTGTGGTTTAAAGAGGGAAACCCAAGCATGCCAAGTGACCCACAGTCTTCTGAGGCATGTGAAAGTCATGAGAAAGTGTTGTATGTTGTATGACAACAGTGAGGTAATATAGCAATGCAAAATTTTTCATGTCAGGGAAAAGCATGATGATTGCCCTCCTACACAAGGGTCACATGTGGCTGTTAGATTGTCTACAAAGAGGATTAGGACGCTATTTATTTCACATATTGGTGTGATGAGCAGTAACATATTCAGATGATTCCACTATTCTGCAAGGATATGTCTGGCACTTTTTTGTTTGGCTCGAAAGTCCATTCTTTTGCAAAAGATGGCATTTCCTGGTCAGACAAACTATAATACTAGAGCATTTTCTCTTCACCATTAGCTTTGTAACCCTCTCAAGGTATGTAAAAGGTTGAGCACTGAAACAAGCATTGCATTCCCTCTGTAAGTGCCTCATACTGAGAGAATATAGCCAGCCTGTGCCTGTGCAGTCTGTCCCAATTCTCTGAAGTGGCCTTTTGTGTTCTCATGTTAGGTTAAAGCAATAATGGAAGTCAAACAGCACTGCTCTGGCAGGTCCAGACTGAGCTCAAATGGAGAGCAATGTTAGAGCTGTCATCAGAGAATAGGAATTGGCCAGATAGGTTAAGCCTCTTATTATAAGCAAGGAGGGGGTGGGGGTGTTCTTACTCTCAAAACCTAACAATATAAGGCCAAAGGCAAGTGGGAAACACGTTTCTCTTTAGGTTATTTGTTCTTTAGTTCATCTTCAATAATTACTTTATCCTGGTTATGGTCAGAGGATCCAGAGCAGGAACAAATATGGCCTGGATGTCACCATGAATACACACAATATATGTTGAGTATATAACCCACCTTTTATCCTTCCACAATCATAATAAAATTCATAAATACTGGACGTTTAAAAAGGGAAGTAACTTTAAATAAAACATATGCAGAGCAGGTATATTACAGCAATGCTTCAGAGAAATATACAGCACATTTACATTACAATAATGGATGACAAAACAGTGGGTGAAGTCCTCTAATATTTCTCATTATGAGATTATAAGTTACAAACCCCATTTCCAGAAAAGTTGGGACACTTTCTAAAAATGCAATAATAAAAATTTTTTTATATATAAATTGCCTGAACTTTTATTTAACTGATCAAAGTACAAAGAAAACATTTTCAATATTTTCACTGGCAAGCCTAATTGCATTAGTAAATATAAAAAATAATAGAATGCAATGTCTGCAACACACTAAAAAAGAGGCAAAACAAGACTCCAAATGTTATACAAGTACCACTGCAAATAGTGTAACACAATTTCAAATCTGTAATGAGTTCAAATATCTTGAAATAGGCTTGGTTTCATGAGAAAAAGAAATATTGCTTATATAGCTACCCAAATGTTTGGGTAAAACCCAAAGCTTACAATTAATTTAGACAATTATCTTTAGTTAATTGAGGAAGCCAGAATTTGCATTGCATTGATTTGACAGAAACATCCAGTTAACCATCAAGATTTTTTTTCTTTTCCCTCACACCAGTGTCAGAGAGAGCTGAGTCAATAGAAGCCATTAATTCATCTTAATTTCGCTTCCAATCAACTGACAAAAATATGCTTTGTGTTCATCATTGATACTCTGCTTCTACCTCATTGCCACCTCATTAATCAGAAAAGCAGTTAAACTAATAGCTTGGCAAAGAACCTGGTGTTGTCAGGGATGCGTGAGTGTAATATTGTATATTTTTATGTACAGATCGAAGTTACAAGGAGCAACCAATCTCATATTGTAATTGAAATCAAACAGCAGGGACAAAGAATGCTTTACCAAGTTAATCAGATTTTCCTCATTGCTCATTTTACTCTTATTCAGTAGTTCTTGAACTTTTCTTTCTGTCACGCCCTGAGTGGAAGAAGAAAAATATTCTATGCCCCTCGCCCCCAACCAAATGGTGACAAAATGAGCCAAGTTTAACTTTAATTAAAATGGGCCACGTTGAACTTTAATTAACTTTAATGTCAAGATCATGAACGTTCCTTTCGCCATTCTTTCAGTAAGCAACTTCCACTTCAGCTTTATCAAACCACTTCTCCTGACATACAGTATTTCACTACATTGCTCTGTGAGTTTGTGTGCTTTTTCAAAATGAGAGAAAAATGAAATCAAATTTGCAATCACTTTGCTAGAATGATAACAATAAAGTTCAATCTGTATAAAGAAAAACTGTTCACTGTGAACCCAAGAGCAAGATAGGCTTTTCATATTTTGTTGACTCGTTTTTGGTTGATTACCATCATTTGTCTTAAAAGTATCCCTTGTTTTTTGGGGGTTTTTTTTACCCAATCATAGTTTGTATATAAAAAAGAGATTCAAAATGTTAGCTCCACATTACATTCAAGCTCCCTGAGATCAGGATCTAACCAGGGATCTTGCTGCTGTGAGGTACTACCTGCTGCACCACTGTGCCATGCTATGACATATATAAAAATGCAAATATTAATACACAGGAAGGGGAGAATTCCCCGACTAAATTAGTTCCTTGATACATTGTCAGTAAGAGCTATATAATCCAAAATCCTCAGTAGTTTGTACAGGTTCTTCTTCTCCGAATCAACTTCAACCTCACTGCAAATACAGCCTTCCTGATACCTTTTCAAGCACTTCTTTATAGCACTTCTGGGTGTGTTAAAAGCTGTATGTCCTTGTGTCTTTGTTACCGCAAAAATATCTTCACGGGTCTGCTTTTGTGTCAGTGTTTGCACGTATTGAGCTGGGCGTTCACATGGAACCATTTCTAAGAGTCTGTGATCTCTGTTGGTTCTTTTAATTATTTAAAAATGAAAACCTTCTGATTGTTTATACGTTGCATCTGATTGTCCTCCCAGTTTGTCCTTGTTTTCTTTAATTGGTGAATTGAAGTGACAGAGGAACAAACATCCCTGTTGTAATATGATTGTGAACAATCACAAGCCCAGGGAGGTATCACTAACCTCTTGGTAATCCTTTCTGAGAACTGAAGAATGTTTAATTTGCTGTAGACCCTCATTCCTCTCATTCTTTCCATTAGGTTATTTTTTATGTTTTCACCCCCTTCTTCTGTCTCTTCCTGTCTCTCAACTCTTGCTGTGCTCTCTCCAGCTCTAGAGACTTGAGACCCCTGTTAGTTAGCATGCTGAGCTCTGAATGGAAGAAAGAGCTCTCCATGCAGAGGGTGGCAAATTGCCTCCAACCCTCCCTCTGTCAGCAGAAACTGGGATATGAGAGAATATGCACAGGAGGTCCTGATTAGGCTTCAGCTAGGGAGGTAACGAAGACAAGTGCAAATATAATTCATAGCACATAGTTCTGGATTTCAGAGAACCCTTGAATATGAGTGTTAATTATCGTGAGGTTCTATTGTGTGCCACCTCAGCTAATCACTGTTGTTGATGTTTTTGATGTTTGTTCATATGGCAGGACTAGTGGCACTGAAAAAGAAGGGATCTAGCATGTTGAACAGCTTAAGTCATCGGTTTCATGAGCTAATATTAGTAGAATTAGGACGTTGAGAACTTAAATGTCAGATATGGTGAAAAATATGGTCACAACTCAACTTGGCCATCCCACCATCACCGCAAGTTCCAAGGAAGACATGCCTGATGACATTTCTTTGCTGCACCCATGTGATGGAATGAATGGCCCCCCTAGCTATCCAAAGTCAGATTTACGATGCTTTATGATTTTGCGTTTCAAATCAAAGACAAAGTTCTGCCAGTCTCAGAAACGTTTTATTAAGATGTCATAGAGTGACATCAGCTACAACGCTCATTTAAATGCTTCCAGTAAGAAGATAGCATTATGTGAAACTCAAGAGACAGCTAGAAACACAATAATGGCAATGATGAATGTAAACAGAAAACTATCCTTAATACCTTGAGCTCACTTTGACAACTGTTTCTGATTAAATGACCCCATTGTCTGCCCACAAACAAATCATGCAGACTGATAATGTAAGAAGGATATATTAATTTCCTATATACCAAAGCAAGGTTGAATTCTTGGATCAGATTGGTCAGAAGGCGAGCATTATTTGTGCATAGCAGCATGGCTAGGGCAGTCGCTCCAGCTGTAACTTGAGCAATAGTTTTATATTAATGTGTCTGTTATAATATGTTATTGATCCTATAGTAACAGCTCATACACAATGACTTGTAGGGCAAGATGAGCCAGTGGATAATTTTACCAACTCCTGTATCTGGGGGAGCATACAAATTCTTTGTTATATGACCCTAAACCTAGTTTGCATTCTCCCTTTCTATCTTGCACTGAAAGCAAGAACCATGTGGATGGTAAGAATATTTTTTCACAAAAAAAAATGTTTTTTTGCCTGTCTAATTTTTTTTCTTTTTGGCATAGCAGGTATAATCAGTCTTACACCAAAAGTAATTTATCTCAGTTTATAAAAATGTATCAGATATGTTTATGAACTGGCAGTTTGTGAGTCAATTAGCAAAATTGTAGCTCTGGGTTGCTAGACTAAGCACTTTCCCAAAATGGTGTTTGTGGGACAAAATGAGCCAGAGCCTCGGGAGTAAGTGCATGACTGGTTCACCTTACCCCCTCATATTTACATTAAATTTAAGTTAAATTAAATGTCTGGTGCTTAAATTAGTGTTGCATCATAACAATAAATAAGTGACATCATAGCTCATATTTTACACATAGCATAAAAGCTGTCATTACAGAAAAAAACAGATAGGGCTCCACACCCATGGAGGAGGTAGAGAATGCAGTCTCTGAAATTGAAGGCAAAAGGGCAAAGATGATACTTAGAAAAGATAGCGAAGGAGCTAAAGATCTTTCTGACAGGTTCTGTGGCCTCACTATAAGTGAATGGCATTTGAACTGGCAAAAAGGAACAACATTCCCCAGCAACTGGGCAGAGAATGGTTTAGCAGGTTAGTCTGCACTGAAGTACCAGGAAAACTGGTACTGGAGCCTATGCAAAATTTTTAAATTAAGTGTAATATAAGTAAAATAATCTGATTTCATCACGGTGGCTCGGTGGGTAGCACTCTCGCCTCACAGCAAGAAGGTCCCGGGTTCGTTCCCCGGGTGGGCGGTCTGGGTCCTTTCTGTGTGGAGTCTGCATGTCCTCCCCGTGTCCTCGTGGGTTTACTCCAGGTACTCCGGT
>JAOVVG010000037.1:8253289-8267597 GCA_028566375.1 Leptodoras nelsoni | reverse complement strand
GACATTGGCTGTATGTTTGGGGTCGTTGTCCTGCTGCAGAATAAATTTGGGGCCAATCATACACCTCCCTGGTGGTATAAGTATCTGCCTGTATTTCTCAGCATTAAGGACACCATTAATCCTGACCAAATCTCCAGCTCCATTTGCAGAAATGCAGCCCCAAACTTGCAAGGAACCTCCAGCATGCTTCACTGTTGCCTGCAGATACCACTCTCCAGCCCTTTGGTGGATAAACATTTCAGATTTTGTCTCATCAGTCCAGAGCACCTGCTGCCATTTTTCTGCACCTCAGCTCCTATATTTTCATGCATAGTTGAGTCGCTTGGCCTTGTTTCTATATTGGGGTATGGATTTTTGGCTGAACTCTTCCATGAAGACCACTTCTGGCCAGACTTCACCAGACAGTAGATGGGTGTACCTGGGTCCCACTGGTTTCTGCTAGTTCTGAGTTGCTGGTGTTGCTGGACATCTTCTGATTTTGAAGGGCAATAAGCTTGATGTGTTTGTCATCTGCTGTTTGAAGTTTGCTTGGCCGACCACTGCGTCTACGATCCTCAATGTTGCCCATTTCTTTGTGCTTCTTCAAAACAGCTTGAAACCTTAGTCTGCTTTGTCTGGGAGAGCCCTTGTGTCTTGCCATGGTGTATGCCATGTGACATGAAACTGTCTTCCACAGCCTCACCTTGGTATCAGAGTTTGGCTGTTCCTCACCCAGGTTTATGCTCCTACACAGCTGTTTATGTTTCAGTTAATGACTGTGTTTCAACCTCCATGTAAAGTTGATGATCATTAACACCTGTTTGATATAACTGGTTGATCATACACCTGACTATAATCCTACAAAACCCCTGACTTTGTGCAAGTGTGCTTCTAAGAATTGATGCTGGTTTGAAGATAAAGGGTAGTAACACCAAATATTGACTTTTAGATTTTTCTTTTGTTCACTCACTTTGCATTTTGTAATGATTTTAGTCTGTGATTGATAGTCACATGCATGCCTCCAACAATAAGATGACCCTTTTAACTCAGGTCTTGATTTTTCAAGGTACAATCTCTGCTGCTCAGTGATCCATAGGACTTTCTTGTCCTAAGGCGAATCAGTCAAGCACACAGACATGTGGTGGGGCAAGAAGATGGCACTAAACAATGCTAGTGCACTCAACTGCAAACAGCAAGAGGCTTTGACAAGTGCAATGGAGGGCAATGAAATGATGGGCAGCTGTTCCTCAAATTTGTCCAATTTCTGAACTGAAGTCTTGGGGTTAAATAAAAAAATACAGACAGAGACCCAGAAGGGAAAGTTGGACTATGAGCTATACTACAAGCCTGCATACTGTCATTCCTTTTCTCCATTCATGTCAGATCTCACTATCATCACAAATGTCTTTGTTTTATTAGCACACTGAGATTGAGGCCTTGTTCTTCACTCCTTTAAAGGTATTTGTGATGTGAGATGTGTTATGAACTTGTTAGAGTAAGACTTCAGAGTGATGCTTCAGATATTGATCTCTTATTAGGTGCCAGGCCGTTTCTGGAGGAGCTCAGCCGATTTTGATCTCTGCTGTTTTGAAAGTTACTAAGCAACTGTCCATGGGCTTTAGAGACACACTGTCTCTCTCTCACACACTCCTACACACTTCCTTTAGTGACAAGAGTAATACAAGGGCAAATAAGCTCCTGAAAATATACTGAGCACCTTATTTTTCATGGAAAAGCATTTTGAATGAAACTATAGAAAGATGTGATGGGGAAAAAAAAAACTTTTGTTGCTTTGGCTTATAGTATACTGAGTAATACTATATGTGGAAAGTCCATGTGATGTAATGTAAATGATGTATTGTGGCGATGGCCACTGGATTGTACGGAGTGGGTGTTGTTGCATGAGCTCCCAGCATGCAGTTTGAGATGAACACTCAGGTACTGATTGTCTCCTTTTCTCATCAGGTTTAGTGCATGTTTCTGTGTCTTTTCCCATTGATGTGTCCCGCGCTAATGTCACGTTGGTGGTAGAAGTGGGATTCGGCTCACACTGCATGCTGGGAGCTCCCGCAACGACGCCTCCTCAAAACCCAGAAGCCACCACCCACTCCCACATCCCAAATAACCCTTAGAATCCAACGAGCATAATTTGCATCCAAATTCACATCCATTACCTCAGATGAATTGCTCACGAAGTATTCATCAGCAAAGTGGTGCTATATGACATGAAAATGCATGCCTTGACCTTTCCAATCCTCCTAGTTTCTTGTCTATGCAGCAATGTGTTAGCCAGAAAAATTATTTTGAATTTACAGGAAATTTTAGCTTAGTTGAACCTGACGGATGCACCGCTTGTTTAAATTCACACTGCTGCATCTCAATTGAATAAGTCACAAAGTCCCTATCACTTCACAAAGTACCCCATATGATAATAAATTGCCAAGCTTACTCTGTCAGTTGAAAGTTGTTTTCTGTAGTTACAGTAATAATCTGGTTAATCACAGCAAATGTCTGCAAAGTCTCCATCAAAAGGCTGAAATTATAGGCATTAAGTACATATTTTTATTTTATTTAATTTTTTCAATTTGTATCTCACCATCATGGCTCTGATATTGGCAGATTCTAGACAATCTCCCCTCTTTGAAAAGATATCTCTACTGACAGCATTTTATGGTTTTATATTATGGTAAAACATTTCAAAAGATGTTATAGTTTTTCCTTGTGACTAATATAAAAAATCTGTAAGTATTTCCATATCAAATGATGGAAGATCTGGATAGCCTAGTAAAAGAATATATACAGCATGTATGGCTAGCCTTTAAAATGCCCAAGATAAGCACTTAAAAGTAAAGGTAATGAAATTACCCTGAAAATAGGCAAGGATTTATATGGTTAAGAAATTAAACAGCCATCTTTCCCTTCTTGAATTGTAACCATTTAGCTGGCTTGCTGCGACAGAGAGCTTAAGAAAAGCAGAAAACACGTCAACAGTTTTTAATAAAATACTTAAAAGAAAGGTTAACATATAAATACACAAAAGAACACTTGACTCCAAAGCTTTTTCTTTAAACCAATACCAATGAACCTGAACTAGAGGTGTATGATCGGGTAAACCTAAGTGTTCTACAGAATATAAATAGAATTACTAGGAAAATATGAAAGGAAGTGCTGGGAAATGGCAGCATAAGTTCACAAGGAGCATGCAGTGCTGCGCAACACCCTGAGTGTGATTATAAAATATTCTTAATTAGCAGGGATTTGGCTGCAGGTGTGACACAACACTGCTGCTGAGGGCAAGGCAACTGTTCATGCATACTGGGTCTTGATGTTTGATTATACACTCTTCGAAGCACGACTACTACTGCTACTACCATCCAAGCGACGGAAGCCATCATATTCAACCAGACATAAGTATATTCAATTACAGTGTACAATTTGTCCAGAACCCTGGATACACATCCTCGATGGTGTACACTGAAGTACCAGAAACACTTGTATAGCAGTTAATATTTGGTAGGTCCCCCACAGGATCATGGAGGGAACCTTGCACAGTCCTCATGCTGATGTTTGTCGAGGCCCCAGCATGGAATTCTGATGTTACTTGAGGCAGTGTTGCACACCTATTGGATGAAATTTTTCTTGCCAGCCGACACTGGTCAGGTTCACCCAGAATCTTTGAGGTTTTGCTGGAATTATTGTAGTCACAGTACACCCTTGAGATGCTGATACATGAAAATCCAAACTCTGCTTCTACTGCCAAAGTGCTATGAGCCATCTGATGAGCTCCAACTATTAAACTGTGAAAATCATAAAATTATTCTTGCCATTCTTGCCATTCTCACGGCAAACTATAGAAGCTTTCACGGATGTAGATGCAACGAATGACGTGCATAGGTGGTGTTGCTATGTATTTTGCATAGGCTCCAGTACCAGTTTTCCTAGTACTTCAGTGTACATTGTATATACTGTATGGGTCAGGGGCACAGTGGTTTAGGCTCTTGAATTTTGTTTAGTTAGAAAGGTGAGTTCAAATCCTGCTATTGCCTGGCTGCCACTGTTGGGCCATTTATTAAGGCACTTAACCCACATACACTCGGTTCAATCATAAGTTGCTTTGGGTAAAAGCATCTGCCAAATGATTAAATGTTGAGGCATATTATTTGCATGAACTTCTGAGTTCAGCTAAGTGCATTTTTTTATAATTTTAGCTTCAAACCTTTAAATGAGTCAAGGCTTTGTTACACTGTTTATGCATACTCTGCGGTCAAGCTCGGTAATAGTAGCTATTTTCTTAATATGTACATATTATTAGGTAGTATACGGTAGTTCATAGCTCATATCATAGCTCAAAGTAGCTTGAATTCAGGTCTACCAGCCTTAGCTTTGGATATTCCAAGTTAACGTTTAAGCACTCTTGTAAGTCGCTCTGCATAAGAGCATCTGCTAAATGCCATAAATGGAAATGGAAATGTACACACTGAGTAAAATGCAGAAAGAAATGGTTTCAGGTTTTGTTTTAGTACTGAATTCCTAAATTACTGGCCAAATAAGTTTGGAATAATTAATGTTAATGTTGCTTAATATGTACTATATAATATACATTAATGAACTTAATATAGTTATCATTACACTGTATACTACTTTACTATATTGTAATTAATACATTAGTACTACAATGCTGGGTGCACACTTACTAGTATATGGACTATCAGAAAGAGCTCAGAAGAGAAAAAATCATTGCAAGGTAAAAATCAAGTGAGTCCACATTTTCCATAAAAATAATATTTGGTACCAATTTACCAAGGTAGCTCAGTTTGGTCTGGTAACTGCTGAAAAGGCAATCTAGCCAAAATAGTGTGCTGTATGTGGTAAGAAATTGCAACAATTACTACCAAAATCCTTCCTTGTCCCCTAACCCCAACACAATCAGTGTCTTTCCCTAGAACTCTGGAATATTGTCCCACTGCATCTTTTTTTTTCTTATCCCTTTTCCTTTTTATCTCCACGATTCACTATGCCATGGGTCATATGCACCCCGGTGTGAGTTGCAAAACACATATCATAAGATATTTGGTCTCCTTACCCTTTCTTCTTTGATTTTTCCTGTCTGCTTTCACTCTGCATCATCAACACCTCTATCTTTTTTACCACTGTCCCATGCGCACCAGGTACGTGTCATCATCACAGACGAGAATGACTGCGTTCCAGAGTTCCTGCAGTCCATTTATAGCAAAGAAGGCGTCCCAGAAACAGTAACGACAGCAACATCTCTGCTTCAAGGTAAGGCTTTATAATCATATCATTAATAGAGTCCACTTACATAAAGCTCAGCACTTACTTTAAGGAAGTCAGAAATGGCATTCAAGTTAAAGAACAATTGAAAACTGGTTTAATGTTAATGTAACTGTAATGTGAATGCTAAATTATACATTATACATTATACTGAATGTATTTGTGTTAATGAATTGGTCTCCTCATTCTCATTGTGGTCCTCAATGTGGACCCAGGGGTATGTGAAGAACAACCAGTGGGTCTGTGACTTTTTTAATTAATTACAGCAGTGGATTCTTATATAATTCTTATATAATTATAGTTCTTATAGAGGCTTAACACAAACACTGTAACTGAAAAACAAACAGCAAACAAACATATAATTAATGACAGCTTGGACTTGGTGTGTCATTAGAGAAATTTTAAGTATAAGAGAACCTTGGTGAATGAACCGGTTATTTTAATAATGTTTTGAAACTGCAAAAAGGCTGATGTGTGTGGAATTACTGTTAAAGATTCATTGCTTCATCTGTAGTAAATGCTTTATTATGGTTAGGGTCACAGTAGATCCAGAGTAAATTTTTTTGGTCACCAAAACACTGGGTGCTGGCCAACTGGCTGAAAATGCATGTTTGGTGCTACATATTCACAGTTTAAGTCTAGGGCTGGTTTTAGAAATGAATTGAAACATTGATTCTTGCTTTCCTAAATGTATTTTTCGAAATATGTTAATTATTTAAGTACTTACCAGTCCTAATGATTGCCACATAACTATTATTCAAACTGTTTATGAAAACCGTTTTCGTCTCACCTAAAATTTGTGCATGCAGTGTATTATTGTGAAATTGTGAAGAATTAATCTGAATTAGAATTTTTATCTTGCTCCTGATGAAAGTTATGGTTAACTGAGTCATTGGAAGAATTGCAGTCCAGTAGTTTGTCAGGACATTCCACAGACATATTTAGTAATTTAGCTAATTACTGGTATGCCTAAAGAAAACCTAAACTTAACTTTAACCTCGGTGTCCAAAAGGAAACATTTGGGTTTTTTGGCTTTTGGAATAAACACATTAGTGTGGTCAACAACATCAGGACACAGTTTTGGTCCCCAGATTGACACATTTACTGACAGCATGACTTTTCCTGGCATTTCCTGAAAACACACCATGTATTTTATGTATTTATTTCACTTGCAGTTGTTCACAGACAGAGCTACCTTTTTTTTTGATCACTTTTGTAGTTTTCCACTGTTGACATTTCACTTTCTTGTCTGCAAATTGCATGGCAAATCTTGGCATGCATTCATTCCATCTTGCAGTCTTACAAGTGCACTTATACCACACAGTGGCAAACATATGCCTGAGGCAATAAGAATCATAGAAGAGCTTGATAGCCTGATGTTAACAGGTATCTACATGAAAAAAGGAGACAGAAAAGCTGCTGGCAGAGACAGAGAGCGAGGGGGTGGGGAGTGAGCGAGACTGTGAAGTAAAACAGAGACTGCAGAGACTAAACAAGTGACAAATTCAGACCCAACAACATGCAACGCTCGTTTTGTAAACACACATCAGCCTGGGTGTCTGGAAAAGTTTTTTGTGACTTGTGGAAAACAAGCTATTGGCAGACATTTCGATAGATTAACTATGAGACTGCTGGCAGATTAAAGAAGGTGAAGCAGAGAAACGTACTGCAGGTGTCCTGGCTGTGCTCAGCAGGTGTGGCTGAACCGGCATCTGTGTGCGGGGTGTGCAGGCTTCCTGCAGATTATCCACCAAGCTCAAAATGTTCCTTACGCTTCGATTAAACAAACTCCGAACAGCAGCTGAAGGTGCAGTTCATTTTCTGACAGATTATTAGTCAAACATCTGTA
Source organism: Leptodoras nelsoni (assembly GCA_028566375.1). Classification (NCBI taxonomy): domain Eukaryota; kingdom Metazoa; phylum Chordata; class Actinopteri; order Siluriformes; family Doradidae; genus Leptodoras; species Leptodoras nelsoni. The sequence goes on along the minus strand of JAOVVG010000037.1, from coordinate 8,260,477 downwards.
ATGAACAAGCAGGAAAGTCATATAAAAACATCTACAAAAAGGTTCTACTTTCATTAATTGAGAGTATGAAATATGCATGTGCAAGTAAGTAATATCTGATTATCCTCTTCTTGGAACGCTTCCTTCTGTATGTTTTTTCCCCCAGAAATGGTAGTTATTAGTTTCAGGGCTGCATCTTGTAATGCTTTATTAAGGAACAGACACCAAGATTAGAAAACTGTCTATAAGATTAGTGTGCTGGCAACGGGAGGACCAGATTGAACCCGGCGAGATGACAAGCATACATTATTGTTCAAGATTTTGGAGAATGAGTTTGAGGATTCTCTGGTAATCAATGATTATACCTACATGGGGAGATAATCAAAATGTCCCATGGTACACATCCAGTTATTCACATGACTTTGACTACATAGTATATATACTATGTATTGTATATATACACCTAGTTTTGCTACGATTTCTAGAACTAAGCAGTTGTCTAAACAATTGTCTGAGAAGTGCAGTAGTGATCATAGCTTGGATATAGTTTGGATAAATTTTATTAATTGTATAAATGTTTTTACTGGCATTTATAATTGTTGTGCTGTTGCCAGTAATTATTTGGAGGCACACTGGATTGACTGTAATGTGTAGTCATTAGTATAATATCTTGATGGGAACGTTGCACAGTCTTCATGCTGATGTTTGTTGAGGCCCTAGCACTGAATTCCGACGCTACTTGAGGCAGTTTCACATGAAACAATTCTTGTCAGCCGAGACTGCTCACGAATTCCAGGAATTCTTTTATGCACAGTACACCCTTGAAATGTTCATATTTGAAAATGCAAACTTTGTTTCTGCCTCCAGAATGCAATGACCCATTTCACGTTTTCCTATAACTGCATGCCTAAAGGTGTTTCATTTCAATATTGCATTCAATACAATAATTATCACCAGTGGATTATAAAAGGGGGTTGATGGAATCCAAACTATGCCTCCCATGAGATCAATAACTAACCAGATATGATATTTCATTCCAGAGTGATATTTTTCCAGAACTCGATTTGTCCTGACACAGCATGATGTGAATCTAGACACACTGTGTTTTCTTTTATTTTTTCAGATAGATAAAATTTCCTAGGATGCAAGTGTTCAATGAATACAAAGAATTCATTGTAGTTGCTGTAGGTCTGCCAGGGATTAATTGATTGGATTTAAATGTGATTTAGTGATACTCCAGATATCTCCTACCCACATACCAGGAATCTACATGGCTGTGGAAGTCTATCCTGTCATGTAACAACAAACCCTATATTCACATTTTCTAGTGACAACATAATTTCTATGAAATGAATGTTTGAAGAATATTGAAGTTTGATGTTCATGTTAGTAAAATTGATTGGAGAGCGGAAATTGCGGATTTGAAATCCCAAGCACAGTGTAATCTTATTCAACCCTGAGGCACAGCATCCCTTTTGGACATCAGAACTGCAGATTATAGCATGTCCTACAAGCCAGCTTGATCATCCTACATGTTAGAGAGCACACACAGAGATGCTTGTCAGTTAGTTGATTCAATCACTGAAGAGATGATGTATTTGGTATTCCTCAGACATGATTTGTTCAGGACAACAGGAGTGGAATGAGGTCTCTTTGAGATATTGAGTAGACTGTTTTTAATATGTAAAATAATAACTTATTGCTGATCGTAATAACTTACTCTTTTGAAATCCCAACCAGGAACTTCTGACAACTTCTGTTTTTGATCATATTAAATCCGTGTTGTCAAAAGTGTTAGTTTGCACTATTCTGCTGGCCACTTTAAAGCAACATTTTATGCACATATAGCAGGAATTTAGCTTGAGTGGTAGATTTTTGCTGAGGCTCAGTGTTTAATGACAGCTGTTAACATCTAACCTTTTATGCCATGAAGTTGTAAATAAAGCATATCTCAGAACCCCGTAATTTATCATCTGAAATTCAGCAAAACAAGCTGCTTCCGTTAGTGCAGAATCAGGAAAACTATCCCTAGAATCATGATATGTTTACCATAGTTTTTTCTTTCTTTCCTTTCTTTCTTTTTTTTTCTTATTCAGGGTGTCAACTCACAAAGTGACTGCTGTGTGTGCAGCTTTTCGTTCTGAGTAGTATACAAAAAAGGCCCATGGCCTATTTGTGTTCAGCTATAGTTGTCGAATGCAATAAACCTCTCAGCTTGAGCCCTTTTGATTGCATGTCAGATTCACTTTGTTATAAGCAAATCTTAGTTAAGCAGGTGGAAACTGCATATAGCCTATCTATTTTCTCAAGGAAGCTCAAATATATGTTGATCCTGTTATTCTACAAGCACAATTTTCTCTTGTTGACTCTCACCACCCTCTACATTTCTTCTCGTCTCTTTGTGTCATTCTCTCCCTCTTCTGCTTCCTTGTCTCTTCCTCTCTGTCCTTCTACCTCTTCTTCTATCTCTGTCTCTGCCGCAGTGTCAGCCAGTGACTGTGACTCGGAGCAGAATGCTGACATCACTTACTACACACTAAGCTCTGATTTCATCATCTCCCCCCATGGCACCATCTTCCCGGCAGGTGCTCTGGATTATGAGCGCCCCAACCATTTGTATGAGTTTGTGGTAATGGCCGTGGATAAGGGTGAGGTGCCGCGGACAGGCACGGCTACGGTACGCCTGCGTATGGCCAATGTCAACGACGAGCCACCCGAATTCTCCCAGCCAGTGTGAGTGCAGGTTTCTCAAATTAACTTCTCCACTTTCATTAGAACATTACTTCATTATTTATTTGGACATTAGTTAAAGACACTTTGAGTGTTTTCTGACTAACTTCAAGGTTGCTTGCAGTATATTACCCACAATGCACCACAAACATTACAATCCTGCCAATTCCTTAAATAACTTCTAGCCTCAGTTGCCCAATTCTGTGTATGTGGAGCGCTCTATCATGTCCATAGCTGAATGTATATCTATTAGTCTCCTCTTGTACTTGTGTTTCCTTCTAGGGCTGCACCACCATGCCAGTGTTGATAGTTTTGTTGTGATGAGCTTAATTGTTTTTTGCTATTTTTCCCCTTTTTGCTTGGGGATCCTGGGCCCTTGGCTTTGTTAATTGGCCGATTTTCTGGCAGCATGCTCAGTGAAGCAGTGAGGCACTGAGGCAGGTTCAGTGAGCCATGCATTCAACTGAAGAAAGCATAAGGAGCGATGGATCTCTCTCTCTCTCTCTCTCTCTCTCTCTCTCTCTCTTTATGTCCGTAATGAATATTTTTGCATGGACTATACTGTTTATTATTGTTGCCATGCTTGCTGACTATGACATCTTTCTGTCTTCTGTCACAGTTTATAAGTACTGTATGTATATGTAGAAATATTGCATGATGGAGATTGTGCTTACCTAATTTCTTTTCCTCTTTCCACTGTGCTGTAAGAACCATTAGAATAAATTCTGGTATAAGGTGATGCTGGGAATGTTGACATTGCCGTGGCTCTGCTTTCCACCTGACCTGTTGTCCCTAAACACCCATCCTAGTGCATTCAATACCCATTGATTATCTTCCATCTCGCCTATTAAATAGCCGAGCCTGCTTGTGTCCGGGCAGTAATTGAGTAGTTTGTAATGTCTGTCACTGTTGTTTGTTCCAATTCGCTGTGCTAATTTGGCGTTACAAGATGTGGTGGCTCTTCCACTAAGACCAAAAATGAGTCTTGTCACTCAGGTAGACACATCTCCACAGTACATCATTAAAAGAGCTGCTTATTTGAACCGGATGGAAGGGAGACACAAAAAGTGAGAGGAGGAGGCAGAGTGATATAAAAAGAACAAGATGGGATTTTATAGTGTGTTGACATGTAAGAGAGAGTGGGAGCATAATCATGAGCATTAGCACATCAGATTTCAGACTTGTGATTATTTTAGAAGAAGTAGTTAAGGTGAATATATCACTAGTGGGTGGTAATTGGGGGGGGGGGGGTGGCTAGGTTATTTGGTTGACATTGTATGCATTTGCTTTGCTATTCAGCAGTGTGCTCTTCAGTGCTGGATAGCCATGTTTTTTGTAGTGGCTGAAAAAAAAAATAGGTAATTCAGATAATGATTGAAAATGAAAACAACACGTGGAAAAAGCCGACCAGGCCTTGATCTCATCATGCTTTTTTGGGTGGGATCCCTTCTGGCATTGCATGACAGTTGCTGTGCATTTACTGGTGTTAAATTTATTGTCATGGCAACAGGCGTGAGTTAAGTTTTGTGATGTAGAGGCTTTTTATGGTTTGTTGTCAGTGAGGAATGACAGGATATCACTATGGTCACCGAATACTTTGAAAAAGTATAGATGGCTGAATACGGAATGCATTATTTCCTCCGCTTACGTTTTCAGTGCTGTTTGTTGGTTTGCCTGGCTGGCTGGCTGGCTGTCAGCAGGATTACAGGACCAGTTTGCATGACACTTGGTGAAAGGGTAGAGCAAGGATGTTGGCCAAAGAAGAACCTGATGCATTTTTAAGCAGATCCGAGCCATGGTGTTGAGCCACATATTATTTTTGTGAGATCAGGCAAGGACTGAACTGTGTTTGTCATGCATGCAGGATCCTGTCATGTACTTTGAGTTTGTCATCATCAAAAAGACTTGCCTTTTGGCCTTGGCATAGGTCTGCACTCTCTGAGTGCATTTCTAGTTCAAAATTTATCCCATTACTGTACATAACAAGTTATGTGTTCAGAATACTCTTAAAACATTTAAAAAGACACATTTAAAATACACATACCTTTTGCATATCAACATGAAAATAATACATATAAACACAAATGGAATGAAGACCAGAGTACTTTTTTTTACTTTCAGATCAAAGTGCTTTATACTGTATTAACACTTTAGTTTACTTTAATCTAAATTTTCATGTTTTAATTTATCTTATTCTTCAAACTGAAGGAAGCATAGATTTGGCAATTGTATCACAGTAACAGAACCTGCTCAAAGTACACATCACTCATTCAGTTGTGATTCGGGGTATCCAGCATTTGTTGTGTTTTGAACACTGGTGACCAGCATAAACCTGTTACGGGGGATCGGGAAAATAACGGACCCAAGTACAGAGAAGGCTTGGCTGTTATGGCTCAGCACACCTAATAGAGGGAGAGGAAAGGAAAAGAGGGTGCAGGGTTAACCCTAGCATGGCCAAAGCTACGAAGGTTTTCCTAAGGCAGCTTGGCTGCTCTGTAGCCCACTCCCCTGCTGTGAAGTGCTCATTGTCTTAATTATGACCCTCAGTGCATTTGAAGCAACGACCCCCACATTCACGGAAAGCATATACAATAGTGAACTCAAAGTCTAGGTAAAAACAAACGCAAGACTAGACAAAGCAAATGTATCTGTATTATAAGTTTCATAAACATATTCAAGGCGTGCTTCAATTATTATATTTCGCGGACACATACTACCGGACGTATAGTACAACAGTAATTTCACTGTATCCAGCTAAAAAGTAAAACATCTGCAGTTTGATTTCCACTCCTAGCAAATATTCTTATTGTAATATATATTGTATGACAATATACACTTACACTGTGAAAGACACTTACACTATGTGTTTTGTAGAAGACATTTCAAGTGCTTTGTTGGAATTTGCGTATGAGTGATTTAAACAAATATCACAGATAATACTAACGCTGTTGTAATATTATTTTACACACACACAGACGCACACCCACACCACAAATTGGTAATTGTACAGTTAATAAAAAGCAATTGTAGGCGATTAAGGCAACATGCAATAAAGAAGGACTTACATGTAAAACACTAAGTTACATTAAAAACCAACGCTTCTTCTAAATTTGTTTAAGGACGTTTATTACTCATTTTGTAAGCAATTAAACATTACATTATTTTTCATGCACGCTCTCCTGCTCTCTCTCTCCCACATAAGCATGTTTGTGTTTATGGGCACTTCATGCCCATATGACCACGTAAAACTGTGAAAAAACATGAGCGGTGTTCATTCTCATGAAAAAATATGAACATGTTCAATGAACTTGTGCACAACACTGTATATATATGACGGACAGAGGGAGGGAGACAGAGAGAGAGATGTTACTAGCAGCACCTCATTAATGCAACTCTTGTTGGCAATAAGGAGGGGTAATGTCCTCAGGATCAAGAAATCCCTGCCATGCTAGTGTTAAATAAATCTATATTTATAAATGTTGGGAAAATAAATATATATGAATGTAACCTGGGTGTAAATAATGGGGGAAATACAATAATAAAGAAAAAATATGAAATATTTAATGTATGGACTCAGGATTCGATTCTGGGCCATTAGTGTTAGTAAGCACGCATGCTACCATTGTGCTATATGAGCATGCACTGAGCAGTACAGTAGAAAAGCTCAAAAACAAGGGCCACAATCTTGTGGACTCAAAAGTAAGAGATTCGATCTTTTAATCTTGAGGGTGACAGATAAAAACACTGTCAGACCCACCGAGCTTAGAGTATGGCATGAGCCCTTTAGCAGCTGGAGGTCAGGAATCGCACTAGGAGTGTGAGAGCACTGGCCCACCAAACATTTATTACCTCAGGGTTAACTTCACTGTGAAGCCTCTAATAGGCCCTATGTTATCAAACTAGCCCTAGTTAACTCATGCTGTAGTATTACCATTTGTTGTCTTTTGAACACTGGTGGCCAGCATAAACCAGCAATTGTTGTGCTCTGAACACTGGTGACCAGCATGAACCACCATTTGTTGTGTTTTGAACACTGGTGACTAGCATAAACCAGTATTTATTGTGCTCTGAACACTGCTGACCAGCATAAACCAGCATTTATTGTGCTCTAAACGCTCATGACCAGCAAGAACCACCATTTGTTGTGTTTTGAACGCTGGTGACCAGAATAAACCAGCATATGTTATGCTCTGAATGCTGGTGACCAGCATAAACCATCATTTGTTATACTCTGAATGCTGGTGACCAGCATTAACCAGCATTTATTGTTCTCTGAACGCTGGTGACCAGCATAAACCAGTGTTCGGTGTGTGCTGAACGCTGGTGACCAGCATAAACCAGCAATTGTTGTGCTCTGAACACTGGTGACCAGCATGAACCACCATTTGTTGTGTTTTGAACACTGGTGACTAGCATAAACCAGTATTTATTGTGCTCTGAACACTGCTGACCAGCATAAACCAGCATTTATTGTGCTCT
>JAOVVG010000037.1:8205023-8220776 GCA_028566375.1 Leptodoras nelsoni | reverse complement strand
ATCACCAATTCACCTACCTGCATGTCTTTGGACTGTGGGAGGAAACTGGAGTACCCGGAGGAAACCCACGCGAACACAGGGAGAACATGCAAACTCCACACAGAAATTTTCCAGGTCGCCCCACCCGGAGATCGAACCCGGGTCCTTCTTGCTGTGAGGCGACAGCGCTATCCACTGCGCCACCGGTTTTAGTCATTGTAATACATACATTACAAAAGAGAATTAAAGTACTGTATGCTTACAGAAATAAAGAGTAATAAACTGAAGCATTCCTTGGTGTTTGACAGGAACCCTTAAGCATTGTGGTACCTTTTGTACCCTTAGCATATTGGTGCACACCTACACAAAATGGTGCATATAAATTTCTACCGAGCCTGACTCTGGGCATTAGACTGGCATTAAAAGGCAATATTCAGGTTCTACAATGTCATTTTATACTCTGCGTCTTGAGCATATATAGAGAACAGAAAGCTGTTTGGGATCTGCTTTCACTTTTAAGTTTACTTTTCACCTTAGATAAATTAATTCCTTTCTGGTTCCATGTCTTTGTAGTATGGGATGATGGACGATGGAAGGATGGCTGGATAGATGAATGGATGGATGGATGCATAGATGGGTGATCGGATGGATGGATGGATGGGTGGAGCTATGTTTGGATGGATAGATGGAGATGATATGGGTGGATGGATGGATATATGGATGGAGATATGTTTGGATGGGTGGATGGATGGATATATGGATGGATGGAGATTATATGTTTGGATGGATAGATGGATGAATGGGAGATACTATGGATGGATAAGAAGCTATTGAGTTTTGACTTTACTGTATTAAATAATTCTGCTGGAAGAATAATGGATCAATCCTTGACTCAGAAGTGTAATGATGAAAAAAGAATGAAGCTTCATGCAATAAGTCATGCAATATTTATTTTTTCTCTCTGCTGTTTAGACAGTAAAAGCCACCTCTCCACTGGGTGACCCCAGAGTGACCTATAATCTGGAAGATGGCATGGTACCCGAGACCAACATGCCTGTACGTTTCTATCTGACACCCAACCGAGAGGACGGCTCGGCCTCCATCCTGGTTGCCGAGCCACTGGATTATGAGACCACACGCAACTTTGTGCTCCGAGTACGCGCTCAAAATGTTGCTGCTGTGCCTTTGGCTGCTTTTACAACTGTCTATGTCAACCTCACAGGTAATCGCTTTCATCTCTCTGTGCACTTTTAGTAGAAACAATGCTAACGTATTTAATGATTATTTTTCTATTTTGCGTACCAGCTTCAGCTTATTTTGATCTTAGAGTAACAGGTGAAATAACACGGTTAACACTAGCATGGCCAAAGCTACGATGATTTTCATAAGGCAGCATGGCCGCTCCCTTGCCAAATCCCATGCTGTGAAGCAATGAGTGCCCATTGTCTTGGTAATGACTCTCAGTGCGTTTGAAGCACCGACCCCCACATATACGGACAATGTGTACAATACTGAAGTCAAAGTCTAGGCAAAAGCAAATGCATGACTAGGCAAAGCACATTTATCTGTATTATAAGTTTCATAAACATATTCAAGACATGCTTTAAGTATTATATTTCGCGGACACATACTACCGGATGTATAGCACGATGGTAATTTTGCTGTATCCAACTAAAAAGTAAAACATTTACAGTTTGATTTCCACTCCTAGTAAATGTGTGTGTGTATGTGTGTGTGTGTCGTGCACTCTCTCCCGCTCTCTCTCCCACATAAGCGTGTTTATGTTTATGGGCGCGTCATGCCCATATGACTGCGTAAAACTGTCATAAAATGTGAGCGGCGTTCACTCTTGTGAAAAAATATGAACATGTTCATTGAACACAACACTGTACAGTATATATACACTGACAGACAGAGGGAGGGAGAAAGAGAGAGATGTTACTAGCAGCAACTCAATGCTCCTCTCTCATGCCATTTACATAATAAAAGTTGGCTGATGGCCCTCTAATTGTTGACAAGTAGGGGAGGGGTATTATCCTCAGGATCGAGAAATTCCTGCCATGCTAGTGTTAAATATTAGTGTTTTTTTGCTCACATGAAAAATGTGCACTTTGCCTTTCAGATCTGCCTGCCATGATGTAACATTTAATGCAGCATCAGTATTTATATTTTGTCTGGCTATATCTGTTACAATGACATAATCATCCAAACTTCCAGCCACCACCCAAACCTATCCTTTCCACCAATCTGTTTATCCATTATGCATTTATCCATCCATTCATTTAAGTGCCCACTCACCCACCCATCCATCCATCTGTCCGTCCATCTGTCCATCCATCCATTCTGCCATCCATTCATTTATCCATCCATCTATACATACATACATCTCATACTACAAAGACTACAAATGAACCAGATGGAAGTAATTTACCTGAGGTGAAAAAGAAACTTCATGAACAGTCTTCATACATTAGTTTTGATCACTTAAACTGAATTAATATTCATATTTGTTTTGATCCTTTGATTTGACATGCATATGTTTTAACTTCCATGGTATAGACCAGGGGTCTCAAACTCAATCCAAAAAGGGCCTTGTGGGAGCAGGATTTCCTTCCAACCAAGCAGAAGCCACACCTCATTCCACCTGTGTTTAATCCATGAATGTAATCAGTGGATCTTGACTTTCAGTAATGTGATGCTTCTGCTTGGTTGGAAGGAAAACCTGCACCCACACGGCCCTTTTTGGATTGAGTTTGAGACCCCTGGTCTATACCATGGAAGTTAAAACATATGCATGTCAAATCAAAGGATCAAAACAAATATGAATATTAATTCAGTTTAAGTGATCAAAACTAATGTATGAAGACTGTTCATGAAGTTTCTTTTTCACCTCAGGTAAATTACTTCCATCTGGTTCATTTGTAGTCTTTGTAGTATGAGATGTATGTATGTATAGATGGATGGATAAATGAATGGATGGCAGAATGGATGGATGGACAGATGGATGGACAGATGGATGGATGTGTGGGTGAGTTGGCACTTAAATGAATGAATGGATAAATGCATAATGGATAAACAGATTGGTGAAAAGGATAGGTTTGGGTGGTGGCTGGAAGTTTGGATGGATAATGGATAAATGGATGGGTAGAGAAGCTTGATATTGATGGTAGATGGAGGAAAATGCCACTTATGTTCCCTCTGATTCCAAGGATATAAAAGGGAGCCCTTTTATATCCTTGTATATCTTGACTCCCTGAAGACTTAAATAAAAATCTTATACTACAATTATTTACCCCTATTGCTGTAATGTTTGTCTCAATTTATTGAAATCCTGATATGCTCCAATCTAATCTACTGATATGCTCCACTAATCTACTTTCAACTACACTTATGTATTTTTTTTAACCTAAAAAGCAACCACTATTAATATACCACATTTTACCCCTTGCTTAGCACTTTTTCACCTTCTCAGTCTAGCCTTGCCTTCTAAATTCCACCGCAGGATGTCTCTATGCCATCCTGTGTAATTTACTGGCTCTTCCACAAAGCCATAATTGGGCTCAACTCATGCATGAATCCTTTGCTCTATTCTATATATGAGTGCACTCGATAACGGATCGAGGATCCTCACGCATCCAAACCATCCCCACCCACCCCCATCCACCCCTGCCTAATATTAATCCAATAAGAGCTTTATGATGAGGTTGCTTTTAGCTGGGCCTTCCCCTTTAAAAGTGGACACCTTGTGCAGATAAGTGCCAATCTTTCCCTCACTTATTTATGCCCTCCTTCTGCAATTAAAAGCAAAGACAGAGAGAGAGGGTGGGGGGGAAGAAGGGAGAGAGAGAGAAGCAAGTCGTAATGGATTTGGACCTCTTGTTTAATTCATGGATTACGACTTTGGCTGGGAGAAAATTAAAAACCTAGAAGTACATCAGATGGCGATTAGTGCCTTGGATCGTTCAATCCATTAAAGAACCTACCCTAAATTTCACTCATCCTACTTCCCTTCCATTACTGAGGACACACACACATACACACTTTATGACAAATATTGCACATAATACCATGTTTTATTTATTTTCCTATTTTATTTTATTGATAAGCACTTTTGTAAGTCACTCTGGATAAGAGCATCTGCTAAATGTCATAAATGTAAATGTGATGACCACGACCTACCATTACAATTCTTGGTAGTTTCTTTGCAGTATAAGTGTTTTTGACATTAATCTACTAAACTCTGAAATCCATATTAAAAGTGCAGAGCTTTTACAGTCTGTGTCTATTTCTATCAACAGATGTCAACGACAATGTTCCATTCTTCACCTCCTCTATTTATGAGGCCTCTGTGACAGAAGGTGCTGAGGTCGGGACTCTGGTCCTGCAGGTGTCTGCCAATGATCTCGATCTGGGTTTAAATGGAAAGGTACATTATGAATCTATTGATCCATGGATACAGTTGGGTGCCAAAGATTCTATTGTAGTTTCTACTGTATATTACTTTAAGCTTCTGGGTGAACATGGGGCAGCTACTATATATGTCTTACAAGTTAGTATTTGTCTGCAAAAATGGGAATTTAAACATGAGGCAATATAAACAGAAACACTTGATCTCTAGACATGTTTAGAAAAAGCTGATAGAGAAAATTTATATCATATTCAGAAAGGTAGGTGCAGTACACATATTGTTTCACTTCTGGGTCCAGTGCAACAGCACAGTTTATGAAAAGCAGTGCAATTTAGCATTGTTGAGACAGCTTCTGCTTACGTACACCAATCAGCCATAACATTAAAACCACCTCCTTGTATCTATACTCTTTGTTTATTTTATCAGCTCCACTGACCATACAGGTGCACGATGTAGTTTTACAGATAGAGACTGTAGTCCATCTGTTTTTCTGCAGACATTGTTTGCCACCTTTTATGCTGTTCTTCAGTGGTTAGATTCGGTATTATTTGAGTGGTGGATGATTGTCAGCACTGCAGAGACCCTGATGTGGTGGTGGTGTGTTAGTGTATGCTGTACTGGTGCGATTGGATCAGACACTGCAGTGCTGCTGAAGTTTTTAAACCTCTGTGTCACTGCTGGACTGAGAATAGTCCACCAGCCAAAAATATACAGCCAACACTGTCCTGTAGGCAGCATCCTGTGACCACTGACGACAGACTAGAAGATCACTAAAACAAAGGTAGGTGTGTCTAATAGAGTGGACAGCGAGTGGATACAGTGTTTAAAATCTTCAGCAGCACTGTGGGGTCTGATCCAATTGTACCAGAACAACACACACTAACACACCACCACACCAGCACTGCAGTGCTGACAATCATCCACCACCCAAATAATACCTGCTCTGTGGTGGTCCTATGGGGTTCCTGACCACTGAAGAACAGTATAAAAGTGGGCTAATGAAGTCTGCAGAAAACAGATGGACTACAGTCTCTATCTGCAAAACTACAAAGTGCACCTGTATGGTCAGTGGAGCTGATAATATAGACAAACAGTGTAGACACAAGGATATGGTTTTAATGTTATGGCTGGTATCTATACACATATATGTATATGTATAGGCACCCTATAGTAAGAAAAACAACACTTTACATAACAGACCACTTTTCAGACAAAAAAAACTAATGAAGGCTGCTGATCAGTAAAAAGGGGGTAGGAATCAGGAAAAATGGGATGAACCATGATTCTGGCAAAGGGGCAAATTCTGATGACTAGACAACTGGGTTAGACCATCTCCAAAACAGCGGTCTTATGGGGTGTTCCCAGTATGCAGCAGTTAGTACCTACCAAAAGTGATCCAAGGAAGGACAACCAGTGAACCAGTGACAGGGTGATCCGTGCACAGGACTAACTGATGTGCATGGGGAGTGAAGGCTGGCCCGTCTGGTCCTATCCCACAGAAGAGCACAGACTGATGAAAAAGTTAAATCTGGTCATGACAGAAAGGTGTCGGAACACACAGTGATTCACAGCAGTGCACCAAAAGCACCTGGGCACATAAGCATCAGAACTGGACCATGGAGTAATTGAAATAAGATGCCCTGGTCTGAAGATTCATGTTTTCCTTTCTGTCATGTGAACGGCTGAGTGGGTATGTATCTCTTACCTGGGTAAGAGATGGCACTAGGATGCACTATGGGAAGAAGGTAAGCTGTGGCCGCTTTCAGCAGGATTGTGTGTCCTGCCACACTGCAAAAATTGTTCAGGAAGGGTTTAAAGAACATAACAAAGGGCTCAAGGAGTTAACTTGGCCTCCAAATCCCCAAGATCTCAATCCAATTGAACATCAGTGAGATGTGCTGGACAAACAAGTCAGATCCATGAAGGCCCCAGCTCGCAACTAACAGGACTTAAAAGATCTGCTGCTAATAGCTTAGTGCCAGATACCAAGGCACACCTTCACATGTCTTTTGGAGTTCATGTTGATGGGTCAGAGCTGTTTTAGTGGCACAAAGGAGGCCTACACAACATTAAGCATAGGTTTTAATGTTATGGCTGATCAGTGTATGCATGTATGCATGTGTATATATGCATACAGATATGTCTGTCCATATAAAATATATAAAATAAACACAGAGAGAGAGAGAGACACACATACACATGCTTATTATTAGATGTAATGAAGGGGCATCTGTGCAAACAGAAAATTGCATACTTTATGTGCATACTTGATAACAGAAAAAAGTGGAAGCTGCTGTACTAACGAAAAGCATCTTTTAAATTAATAAAACAATTTTTTTTAGTATTTGCCTTTATAAATATGCAAATTATGGTATTTCTACCTGAAAAAACATAGCGGTGTCAATGCAAATACAGTAGATTAATTTAGCCCCCATAGTCTGAAAGTCATTTTGGGAACGGTGATTGCATGTGCAAATTAATGCAACCAAAGGACAGATATTAAATTAGCAGAAGGCCATTTCTACCATTTCAAAACAAACTTCTACCATTTGAAAAGTTTTAGTAATGAGAAAGTTTAATAGAATTATGCCTTCCCGTGTCGTTCTCAAAATTATAACTTAATAATACCATGGTGAAAATTTGTTTCATATTAGATATTGCCACACAGTTGCACCTCTAGTGCCAACAATATTTAAAAAGCCTGTGAATAGGTTATGAGCGGAACACTCACTTATTTATTTTCACTTGATTTGTTTAAGTTTGAATCACATATCATACTAATATAACTAGAGTAGATCTATTAGTAGCTGACAGGAGTTTTATTTTACTCCATTCATACTTTCCGTAGCATACTTCCCATAACTTTACCGTATACCTATAATCAGCAGCGCCTTGCATTTCACAGGGTTTCTACATACTGAAGTGATGTCAATTTAAAGCTGTTTTACTGAGAAAAAAATAAGGCAATTAACTCAAGAAAAAGGGCTCATAAAGCATGAGTAATGACAGATAAAAAGCTTTCTTCATCATATGCATCCATCCATTACATCTATTCTAGTACAGAGCTTAAAGGACAGTGCCATCAGTCTTTAGTCCTAGTCTCCCTCTGCCTAGAAGAAATCCTCCATAGTGTGCATAAACCAATGAGTATTAAATCCAACAAAGGGGCAAAAAATAACAACAGCGGTGCTCCAACTCAGCTTTAGCCTTGTAATAGAATTATTTGAGGAATGACAAGGCCTTGGCTTGGACAGCGAGTCTCTCTTTGGCTGCATAATTGCTGCCTGAGCAACACTGCAGCAACTGTGCTGAACCACAGATACTATGCATTGCCATATTTATATATAATGAGTAACATTTGTGGGCTTGAATATTAATATGTAAGTAATAAAATATCTTTGCTAAGTGTATTTAAATGCTTCAGTCCTCCACTTTTACTGTAACAGCTTATTTTATTAACTTGACCCTCTACAAGCTTTTTATTATATCATTATTTTCTTTTTACGTTCTCTCTTATTTGTGTTTGCCACACACGTTTAGCTGGTAGGGCACCAGTTATTATATAAGACCTGCTGTTATAGTATCACTTCTCACCTCCTAATTGCCACTTGCGGTAGTAACATGCTGTGGAAAGAGAGCATACATACTTTTTTATCCTCCTAACCATTAAATTGATACAAAATTGTTAGTACACATTTAGAAACTGAATGCCAGTCAGAGCTTGTGGCTCAAGTCTTGGTGTTATGAGGAGCAGCTCACTTTCACAAGATTGAATATTGAGAGTAGGAATCTTAGACACCTATGACTTCTAATATGATTCATAAGGTATAGATTCTATACATGACAACTTTATATTTATTTTTTATATGTGAAAGCCAGTTGTTTTAGGCTGTTTATTACCAAAAGACTTTTCAAACTCCAAAATGAAAAGCGCCATGTAATTTGGCATGTTAGTTATAACTACAAAATGACAGAGCCTGCACATGCCCCTTATCCAGTTATTTTTGTCATTCTAATTAGTCAATAAATCAATGCATCATTTTCAATGCATCTGCAAAATTGGATTTTAAAATGAAGTTTTGATTTTGTCTTTTAAATCTGCTAGCTAAGTTAGCTAATATCTAATGTACACATCACACACCTGTTAGCCTGTAACTTGTCTTGTCTAAAAATCTATCTGTACATGCTGGCATTAGGGAAATATTCATAGTAGATTATCTAACATAGTCATGGGCACATTTTTGTATCTCCCATTCACCTAATTTACATGTCTTTAGACTGTGGGAGGAAACTGGAGTTCCTTGACTTGACACAGGAGAGGAAACAGCGCTACCCACCGAGCCACCCTGTTGTCCTTTATACTTACTAAGGGCGTGATTCTTCCATTCTCTCAAGTCCTTGTTTTCAAGCCTCAAGTTACACACATTTCAGTTACACGTATTTTCCCCTACATGCTCCAATCACACCCACAGGGCTCATGAAAGAAGCGTGATTTACAAAAACATAAAAAAAGACTATTGGGATGAACCATGATTCTGGCAATGGGGCAAATTCTGATGACTAGACAACTGGGTTAAACCATCTCCAAACAGTAGGTCTTGTGGGCTGTTCCCAGTATGCAAAACCCTGTGCTTTTTGGCTGTCCAACACAGAAAACGCAGAGATGTGGACTTTGCATTTACCATGCGATATCAAGTGAAATCCATTCAAACCATAAACCACACTCTGAATTTAAAAATAAATGCAATGGAGAATGTAGGTGATTATGGTGGCTGGAGCGCGTGACTATTTATATTCTTCTTAAATTATATTTCTGTTTTATTCTAATTGTACTAATTATTTACCTTCAAAACACTGTGATGTAAAAACATTGGGGGTTTTTTTCCACCTGCACGCACACACACACATTCTCAGGGCTTAACTGTCTCCGATACACACCTACAAAATTCGCTTGCTACTAATGAGCTACATGTGAGAATTTTCCCATGCAGGTTCAGTCCATTTTCTTTCCATTACATCAGTCTATTTTCTTTCTGCTCAACCACGCTCACGCTGCCACACAATGTAATATGTGGATAAGGCCCAGATATCCTTCCTTGCACACATGCCCACAGACAGCTGAAGACACCATGGACACACGCTTGTTCTTATTATACAACTTTTTGGAGTTCCATACATGTGCAGTAAAAATCTGCGTCTAGAGGAGGACATGTTGCTCAGGAGACAGACAGTTATCTTGCTTGACTTTTACATAGGACATTGTCATTATCTTGTTCTTTTATTATCTAAATAACCTCCAATAATGACTCTCTGTATGGTGCATGAGGGAGCATTTTGGTTCTCCAGTGCATGCACAGCTGGCGCCTTTGTAGTGTAGAGGCCACTTGGACTGTCTGCAAGAAACGTTATTGTAATTTTAAAACAAGGACACAAATGTGAGAATTTTTAAAACTATATTTATACATGTATAATAACATAGGTGTACAGCTGACTTTACAAGCAATATGCTTGACTTAATACATCCCTCAGAAGCGCTTACCTGAAAAGCATGTCAAGGGCAGAACATAAGAACCGCCCTGATTTTGGTGTGTGTAACTGCCCTGAAGTGTGTAACAGCTTCAAGGTGTGCAAATTATAGACGTAACTCGAGGGGAGAGTCCGCATAGGCTTAAAAGTGAATACATATATATTTTTTTACTTTTTGGGAGAATTTCATCTTACCTACTTACTTGCTTATGACAGGCTTAATTGTATTTAGAATGTTATAATTTTATAGTCATATACTGTATTTATGGGGATCTGTGTATCAATACAGATTAAGAGAGAATTGAGGTGCAGTTAAGAATCAAATTATTTCTCAACCCTATTAATCACACATATGGCTGATGATTAATCATATGCACATGACATATTGTAGTTCTCACCCACACTCTTCTCTCTTCATTCTTCTCAGATCTCCTACTCACTGCTAAACGACCGCAGTGGAGATTATAAGTTCTTCCGCATTGATCCAGAACTGGGCTCCATCTACACCGAGGCAGTGTTCGACCGGGAAACTAAAGGCTCCTATCTTTTAGAAGTGAACTCCATGGACGGCTGGGAGTCTGCCAGGCCAGGAAGACACGGACAGCCTAACTCTGGTATGACCAGCCAAGCCTGTTTCCTAACACAACCTCTGTGCTAATAAGTTGTCTGGGCCCATTTAGTCTGATTAGTCTAATGCTATTGATTTATTCTTTTGAAATGGAGTAGGAGTTGTACTGCATAGAACTGCGATGCCTGATTGTAGCTCTGAGAGTGTCAAATATCAGCTAAGCACAGAAGTCGTTTTATACAACATGTACAAACGTCTTTTCCAAAAAATATTGGGATACTGTCTAAAAATGCAATAAAAACTGAAATCTGTATTTTGTTAATGCACTTGAAGCTTTATTTAACAGACAAAGGGACAAAGAAACAAAGAAAAGGTTTTGTGTGTTTTCAATGACAAAATAAATTATATTTGATAAATATAAGCAAATTTAGAAATTGATGCCTACAACACACTCAATAAATGTTGGGACAGAGGCGCGTTTACCACTGGGTCGTACCACCTTTTCTCTAATTACACGTTTTAATCATTTGGGAATTGAACGTACTAATTGTTGTAGTTTTGCAAGTGAAATTTCTGCCCATTCTTGCTGTGTAGAAGACTTGAGTTGCCCAACAGTTCTGTTGCTGTTTTCTAATTCTCCTGATACATTTTCGGTGGGAGACAGATCTGGACTACAGGCAGGCCAGTCAAGCACACAAACTCTATGTCTACAAAGTCATGCTGTTCAAACTCATGCAGAAGAGATTTCCCCTGACTCCCTGAATCTTTTCATGATATTATGAACTGTAAATGGTGAAAGACCTAAATTCTTTGCAGTCTTGCACTGAGAAACATTCTATTTGGACTGATTGACAATTCTCTCATGATGTTTGACACAAAGTGGTGAACCATGACCCATCCATGCTTGCAGAGACTAAGCCTTTAATGAACTCATCTGTTATCAGTTAAACTGCTAATGGTGGAACCTTCCAGAACAGTGTTACTTGTAATACTCGTGTCATTTTGCCTCTGTTGAGTGTGTTGCAGGCATTGATTTCTAAATATGTTCATATTTAATATTTAATATGTGTTGTCCTTTTCTCTATTAAATAAAGTGAATTAACAAATTACAGATTCCAGATTTTATTGCAAAAGTGTTTTCTGGAACTAGGGTTTGTATTTTATGTCCAAAAGAAAGAGTTGAGAAAACAAATAACAACTACGACAGCTAAGACCTTTGAAGAAATTAATCAGATGTGGTGAATAATGACACACATACTCTAGCTGAACTTATACATGCTTGATATGATAAAATCTGTACTCATCAGCCTCAAACTCTGCGTGATTCACAGTGAGCCTCTTAGGGCTCAGCATGTCACCAATTTCCTTATTAGATTCTTTTTTCTGAAGATCTGTAGACTTTATGGAAACTTTTATGCTGTAAATCTGAAATAATATACCCTTAGCTGCAGTAAGTGAGTCATTATGAGATGTTTACAAAATGCTATTTTTGATCAGAACCTCTACTGTAGATCATTCAAAATCAGACAAGCTTTACACCAGTGATATGCAATACTCATATTGGTAGTGCTTTGATGAGAAGCAGGTATTGTACATTAAAAAACAACAAACAAAAACAAACACCCATGCCACTGTCCAGTAAGTCAATCATGTGGCAGCAGTGCAGTAGATAAAATCAAGTAGATATAGGATATGGGGTTTTAGTTATTGTTCAGCTCACACATCAGAATAGGGGAAAATGTGATCTTAGTGACTTTGACTATGGCATGGTTGTTTATGCCAGATGGGCTGGTTTGAGTATTTCAGCTGATAAACTGTTGGTCTCCTGGGATTTTCACTCACCAGTCTCTAGAGTTTAGAGTTTCCTAGAGTGCAACAAACAAAATAAGCATCCAGTGAGCAGCAGTCTGACATCAGAGGAGAATGGCCAGACTGGTTCAAGCTGACAGGAAGTCTGTGGCACCACGCTTTATATGCTTATGAGCAGAAAAGTGTCGCCGAATGCACAACATGTCAAACCTTAATGCAGATATGTTACGACAGCAGCGGACTACTTCTGGTTTTCCTCCTGTCAGACAACCACAGGTATCTGAGGCTGCAGTGGGCACAGCATCACTCAAACTGGACAGTTGAATATTTGGGATGATGTTTTTGCTGTTGCCAAATGACTGGCTCATTAAATGATTGCACAAATGAGCAGAAGTACAGGAGTTTCCAAAAAAGCACTCAGTGAGTAAATATACTAGATGGTGAAAGGTTTATGGACATCCGGCCATGACACCCATATGTGCTTTTCAAACCTTTTGAACATCCCTCTCTAAAGAGTGGTTCTTTATGTACCTGTATGTCTCATGGCATTTAACACCACATAGACAGGTCCTCAAGAGCTGGTCTCCCCAGTGACTGTAGCAAGGCTGTAGCAAGCACCACTGGCACTGTAAATGTGTTCTCGGAGGCAGTGGTTCCTTATAGATTCCTCCCATTATACCACTCGAACATGTCTGCCTAACACAACCAGAGCCATACCAGCCTCCCCATTGACTAAGGCTGCAACTAGCTGCTTTGGCACTGTTAATACATGCTCAGTGCCCCACAAATATTTGTACCAAACAAATCTGGTAACATACATGCATAAGAACATGACACCAGCAAACATCTCACCCCTATCTGATGGTTCTGATGGACTTCCTCGTGCTGGCCTTCCTCTTCCTGAGATGGCCAGGAGGCTCTCGGCTTTGCACATGGACTGGCCTGCAAATCCTCCACAGCCCACCTCTGTTGGCTTGCGCCATGCTCTCCACCGCTGTCTGTAGCACTCTTCCACCATGTCTGTATACTTGGTTCCCACTCTGAGGCAGTGGCCTGGTCTACTGACTCCTGTGTCTTCCATTGTCTCCCATCGATGCCAGCCTGGGAGACTTTTGAGCCAGCATTTTTTTTTGCACAGGTCACCATATACTCTTCACTCAGTCTATTCATGGGGGCCATCAGTTTTTTATTTTCCCTGTAAAGACCGATGCTGCTCATGGCATTTGGCAGGCCCAGCTGCCTACAGCAGTGATGACTGATCCTTCTCTCAAAGCCCTTCACAGATGATAACGGAGAGGTCGATAAATATAATAATTGCTGTATCATTCTTATTCATTCATACATACTTAATGTATGGCTTATTTAATTTGAGTTTCTTTAACTCAACACTGAAAGTGCTCTGTTTTATTTTCAGACCACAGCTTGCCTTTCCACACCACTGTGAATTTGAACATAGTTTGTAAAGTCACAAGTTCAACCAACAATTTATTCAGTGCTGTCTCTATACTTAGTGTGATCTGCATGTGCGTTCACTTGAAACCAAGCCCAGACTGTTTTCAGGTAGAAGTGCAAATTCTATTTGTAAATCTCCAATCCATGGGGGAAGAAGAACTCTGACAATGCCCTCAGTCTATCTCTTACTTTCTTTGTGCATAGATAATTCTTGTTCTATATAAGACAAAATTATCTTGTCTATAATGCTAGATTATTCTTTGGTATAAATAAAAAAAAATGCTTTAAGATCCAGAGCACTTCTTTACCTGTTGACAATTTGTATGATGGTCTCAGAAAATCCATCAGATCTATTGGTAACTGTGGCATTAGATTTGGGATTAGATTTTTCCCATCTCTGGTTTATGAAAACATTTTAACAAAATGATGCGCATGTGCTGGAGAACCATAAAGCTCTGCCCTGCAAATATACACTATAAAGAGTTATTATTTGAGGTAATAAAAGGGTAATAAAACAACAAAATAATAAGTGTCCTATTAACAAGTCAAGCAATACAACTGTGTGTCTCCGATAGAGTATGTCTTCCTGTAGACAGTTTTTACTGCACTTGCATGGATTGTGTCCTCCAAGTAGGACTGCTGTCTGTTAATGGGAGGAAAGAGACCGAACCTGTGCGAACTGATTCTCACATGCCCGCTCATCCAAATCCGTCTGGATTCACATCTGTGCTTCGGAGGCTTCAGCAGAGACGCTTCTTTTTTGAACGGTGTGACGTATTGCATTACCGAACTAAATTGTGGGATGCTTGTCATGTTGATTTGCTCGTGTTGCTTGCAGTAGAAGTTGAGGAAAGTTCAACTCTTCTAGCAGCAGTGCAAGCGGCAGCCAATCAAATCTCATTTATGCGAAAATTGCACCGAAGCCGCTAACCAATCTGGTCACGTTCATGCAAATATAACTCGAAAGCTCTCAACTGGAAACAAAAATCAATATGGTGGACCAACCCCATAGACAGGCATTTATGTTTAATAAAAATTTAATTTGTTTGGTGTTTTTTTTAAATTAGATTTTATAAATGTTACAGAGAAATAGACAATGCACAGTCTGATAAGCCTGTTATTGCAACCAAAGAAATACATCTGATGAGATTCGCGATGCGAATCTATACAGTAGCGTGCTAACTATCCGGTAACATCATAGCACATGGTTGATTGTTTGCAAATCGCATTGCAAATAAAAAATCCCATAAGGTGCCAGCCACACACACCGATAAGAGTTAATGCAACGCATGTGTGTGAATCCAGCTTTAGCAGCACATCACTTTATGTGTGTGTCTGTGCTGTGTTTTCAGAGACAGTGCAGTGCTGTAGGTGTGCATTTTTATTTTAAATAAATGACTTCTCTTTCATGAGTCCACCTCCATTCTAAAGTTAAGCGCTGTGTCTGACTGAAGCACAGAGGAGAGAATATGCTTAATTGAAATGTGCGTAACTGGCGGTTACAGGAGAATCACACCCTGATTGAATTAATTAGCAACTATTTGTCCAATGATGCTGTCACAGACAGAGTTTGGCTGAGTGTAGACATGATGATGATGATGATGATGCTCATGTTAAAAAAAATTGCAATTTTTACCTCAGGTGATGAAAGAGAGACTGATGAGGATGATGATAATCAAAGTTATCCGTAGTTTCCTGTTGAAAAGGTATTCTGGTGGTAATTTTGTTTTTCCCATGAGTAGATTAGGTTATAAATGTAAAGGGTAAAGGCCCATTCTTTATGATAGCGTCAGAATGGAATCTTAAATGCAATTTTCATGCTAGGGGCAGCACGGTGGCTCGGTGGGTAGCACCGTCGCCTCACAGCAAGAAGGTCCTGGGTTCGATCACTGGGTGGGGTGGTCTGAGTCCTTTCTATGTGCATGTCCTCCCCGTGTTCGCGTGGGTTTACTCCAGGTTCTCCGGTTTCCTCCCACAGTCCAAAGACATGCACGTTAGGTGGATTGGTGTC